>OY757011.1:90334306-90824119 GCA_963580285.1 Lucinisca nassula | reverse complement strand
TGTCTGAAAAGGATAAACCGCCTACGATCATACAATTGTTTTGACACTGGGCATGAAAGATTATGGGGGTTCGGGGTGGGGGTGGAATGGTCTCCATTGCGCTACAGCTTGTTTGTAGAAATAATTTCTACAAACAAGCCTGTATCGCACTTTGTGGCAAAGCCCGATAAATTACCCCATCACGTACACACAAAAAAACTAAAAGGGATGGTAAAAAAAAAAAAAAAACTGCGAATGAAAATAAATTATCCACTTTTCGGTCGGTTTTCTAGGAGCATCCTCCATCGCGCGACTTTTGTGGTTCTACTTTGAGACCAGGTATCTTTTTTGCGGATAGTGCCCGGCTAGCACAAACAGGCCAACGTCGGACCGACAGCGATACGACGTAAGTTAGCCCAGCGTTAAGAGGTCGTATCGATGTCGGCCAGACGTTGGCCGGGCACGCTTTGCTGGCTCGGTTGAGTGGATTTTTTTTTTCTTTTTATTTCATTTTATTTACGTCAGAGTGCAATCAAATTATTCTCTCTCTCTCTCTCTCTCTCTCTCTCTCTCTCTCTCTCTCTCTCTCTCTCTCTCTCTCTCTCTCTCTCTCTCTCTCTTGCACACACAAAACAGCGGGCCAACCTCGGTCCGACAGTGATGTCCCGACATGCTATGCTACAGCGGGCCAATGTTGGGCCGACAGTGATGTCCTAACATGATTTGTTGGCTGGCTCTCTCCCTCTCTCTCTCTCTCTCTTTCTCTCTCTCTCTCTCTCTCTCTCTCTCTCTCTCCTCTCTCTCTCTCTCTCTCTCTCTCTCTCTGCCCCCGCCCATCGGGGCTTGAACAAATAGATGGGCTGCATGATGTTCCACGCAGAGCTGAAACCGACCCGCACATGATTACTGATAAACCGCTGAGAGGATCTAAGCTTTCCCAGGCAAAGCGGTGCGAGTCGGCCCTTACATGCTTATTTACCCTAAGGGTTTCATTGGGCGGCAGGGCTTGAGATGTCATTTCACTCAATGCCGGGTAAAAGTCCTACAAAATTGGAAGCAACGTCCTCAAAATGACCTTTACAGTGTTGACGGGGACGTTAAACCTCAAATCAAACTCTCTCTCTCTCTCTCTCTCTCTCTCTCTCTCTCTCTCTCTCTCTCTCTCTCTCTCTCTCTCATGATTGAGCAGTAGTGACAACTAAAATTAAGCATCGTTGAGAAAACGTGATGGAAATTTAAGGTTATTTGTGCTTCGAGGTGGATGGGACTAGATCTAGTTGAAACTTAGGCTGCGCGTGAACTGGCAATTAACAGAGTAAGGTGCTCATTCTGTCTACATTGTTATTTGATCTTGATTAGTAGATGGGCAAATAAGTTAGTATTGGTTTTTCGTATATGACGTCAGTACAAATGTAAACGTCATATGGTTTTGTTGTATACCTATTAAAAAAGTATTATGGCATGGAGATGCGTATATTGGCAGACTCTTCGAGGCTATTTTTGACACAAATGTGAGAAAAATAAAGTAAACATCGGGAGTTCGGATTTACTGGCAAAACCTGATGAACTGCAGGCGGGGTAAACAAATCAGTAGCTGGGGAAATACTACAGGGTTAGTCTTTTCGTCTCTTTATTTTCCTGTGTTTACAGCCATGTTGGCTGGCTTTTGTCCTGTTCAACGACCGGAAGTAGTTCAGTTTTTTTTGGAATAAAAAAATGGTCAGAAATAGATTTTCCTGAAATTTATCTCAGTTGCAGATTATTCAATTTCCGATTTAATGATTATGGTGAAAAATTTCCAGTTTATCGCTAAATATATTATTTTTTGTCTTTTCTGAACCCACTGAAACGACCCAGATTTTTCTCAAGTTTACCGCATTTTTATACACACTTTTTGCTGAGAATGGTGTTTGTGTGGTATTTCATCGGAAAGAAATGTACACAAAGTTTCATATCTGTATATTTTTCAAAGGTGAATTTTATCAAACAGGTTGTGTCAAGAGCATGAAATTCTGACTCGACAGGCATTTTCATCTTTGAATTATAGTCCCATCGAATTTTGTCTCGAGAAAAATGTTTTTAAATCTACCTACGCCGGCCTCTGAGATTCGCTACTGTATATATCCACATGAAGTCATAAAATGCAATCCTGTATATCATACGCCTTGAATAAATGTATGCTTGACTAACGACACACATTGTGCGCAAAACAAATAAACTCAATGAATATACCCTTCAATCAGAAGAGGGTCGTTAAAGAAATAGTTGGGTCACATGTAATTCTACCCGTAGAATTAAATTCATATATTTTAGAGATACACAGTTTGTATTTTAAACGTAGGATGAGACCCCATTCATACAACATTATTACGACACGATCTTTCAAAGAGCTTATAGATTTTCGAGTTGCCGTGTTAAGGTTTTATAAGAAACACATTGCACTATTTAGGGACTAGTCTGCATATGTTTGTGGAAACAAACTTCAGTGTTTAGGGGCTCGCATGCGTATGGAAACAGTCTTCAATGTTTAGTGGCTAGCCTATATATGTATCTTCAATTAATTTTAAATGGTACAGTCATGCAGGCATATAAAAATCTTAGGGATTTTGGTGCCAAATAAGCTAACGATAGTTTATTTTGATTTATTGTAAATAATAATAATAACAATAAATATAAGCGGCCTTTCTGCTTGTTTTTGAGGGTGATATCGACAATTTAGACAACAATGGAATAAGGCCTGTATAATCTGTTTGCCACTCGAAACTTGCAGAGTCGATTTATTTTACATCAACTATAATTGATATGAATTAAGCACTTATTTCATTTCTTTAATAGAGCTATGTTAAGTAGAAGTAAAACAGCTTTACCAATAACTTTAAAGCAGCTTTACCAATAACTTTTTCTATCGTTAGTATCAATAATCGATGATTTTAATATTGATACTACTAACCAATAGATAATATTATAGTTAACATAGGCGTTGCCTAAGAAATAGTAGGCAGTGCACTGTTCAGAGCATAACAGTTTATGTTCCAGATATGATAGATAACCTTCATATTTCTATTATTTCCGGTAATGTTACCAGCCACTCTTTTGTGAGTAAGGTTGGCTTCTTAACATTCACATGGATTCAAAATAGAAGTGGAGGCAATGATCAGGAATCGATACAATCAACCCACAGTTCCCTTCAGAAGCTGCTTTTCTCTACGCTCAGCCTACCACATACTTGCCTCTTAAACACTTTGTTGTTTTTTCTTTGCATGGCAATGCCTCCACGTAAGCGAAAAGCTTGCCAGATATTGCAGAAATAGGCTGTGACTGAAAGGCAGAATCAAGTATAGACCCTTGAATCAACATCTTAACCCTTTCCAGAACAGGATACTACTAGTACAGCCCTTGATACATCAGTCCCATTACAGACGGGCCATGTTGCAGCGGCGCCAAGGAAACCAGCCCTTCCGGACCAGGAAAGCTCCCGTCTAGCAGTTCTACAATCCTCAGATGCAACAACACAACCAGGTCATGGGATGGCGGTGCCCCGCGCCCTGCTCTCTGGCTTGTAGTCTACTATTTCTTTTATGTCTGGAATTGGTGAGTGAGATTCTGACCATTTGCCAATTTCCACGTTCAATGACCTATATATTTTCATAACAGATGCATCAAAACAAAAAGTCTGGAATTCAGAGTAATTTGACTTAGCTCTGCTGCTTCGTCAGAATTTCTGTCCAATTACTGATAGCACTGGAACATTGACCGTTGACTGTAAACACTGGCTTTAAACTGCATTATGAAGGTCCACGCTTTTCAGTAGAATGTATAACCTAAGTCAGTTCTGCAAACTGAAGATTTGGCAAAGGAAAAGATAGAACAAGAAATGGCACGTTCTTTAATAATCCAATATCAAACCTACGATGCTCTCGGCTTGGTTCCTAAAAAATTGGGAGATTCAGACTCATAACTCATTTGGCATACCAAGCAGGATCTAGTGTCAACAACAGGGCCAAGATGGCCCCGAATCGCTCATCTAATTTCATGATGTCACACAGCTTCTGAAAAAAATGAAATTGGCGCAAGGATTCAAGAGTACTTGTCGTTTAAAGATTTTTTTTTCTATTTTAGCCCTGGTGGCCAACTTGTTCAATGGAGCGAGACCATTTTAGCTATTGTGGTAGAGGGTTACCAAAGCAACATTGCTATGAAGTTTGGATGTCGCCCAATTGTTTAGGATGAGCTGGCATTTAAAGAAAATTCTTCATGTGTTTTTTTTTCTATTTTTAGCCATTTTGCTCATCGAAGTGAAACCAATTTTGCTATTTAGGTACAGGGATAAGCAAGCCATATTTCTGTGAAACTTAAATGACATTGGCAAATGGTATAGATTAAGTTATCATTTAAAGATTTGTCTATTTTAGCTCTGTTGTTCATCTTGTTCAATGGAGGAGAACGATTTTAAATATTTTTGGCAGATGGTCACCTAATCAATATTGCTATGAAGTTTGGAAAAGGCCAAAGCGTTTAGAAGAAGTTGGCATTTAAAGCAAATAGTTGACGTTTTTCCATTGTAGCTCTGGCGGCCATTTTGCTCATCGGAGCAAAACTTTTTTAGCTATTTCGGTAAAGGGTACCTAAGTAACTTTCTTGTGAAGTTTGAATGAAATTTGCCCGTGAGTATAGGATGAGTTTTCATTAAAAGATTGTGTTTCTATTTTCAGCTCTGGTGCCCATCGTTTTAATAAGAGCGGAACCGTTCTAGCTATTTTGGTAAAGGGTCACCTAAGCAACATTGCTATGAAGTTTGAATGGAATACGCCCAAGGTTTAGGAGAAGATGACATTTTAAGATTTTATTATTTAAGCTCTGGTGGCAATCTTGTTTGTTGGACCAGAACCGTTTTAGCCATTTTAGCAAAGGGTTACATAAGCAACATTGCTATGAATTTTGAATAAAATTGGCCCAAGGAGGAGTTGACATTTAAAGCAAAGTGTTAATATATTTGTATTTTAGCTATGGTGGCCATTTTGCTCATTTGATCCGAACCAATTCATGGTAGCATTGCCCTAAATACTGGGAGGTACCGGTTTTATCACTTTTTGACCGAGCTTTTAGTTGCGTTCTAAATACCAGACTTGCTTCCATTGGATATATATCCCATGTTTTATTTCAATGTAAGAAAATGATCGGTATAAGTTATTCAAATGATGCATGTTTTATGAATATATCTGCCAGCTCAAAGAATTTTTTCCTGATTTTATATGGTCACCCCTCCTTTAAAAAGGTTGGTTTATATTTACTCCGCTCAAGTAGGTAAACAAACATAGTTGACTGTAACCTGAAAAGCATTAGATCAACATGTGGATTTTTTCTTTTAACTTGTTGGGCTAGGATGGCTCTACAAACAAGTAAGGTTTGAAAAGTTTTGTATGTGTAATTTTGTGAGAGCAGGTAAAATGTTACTATTGTCGCCTATGGAAAACATTTAGTGGAAAGCTCCCTATAGCAAAAGTAGGACCACTGTCCTGTTTTCAGTCATGACATACTATTTCCACACATTTGTAGGTTCTGCCCAATTCTGTTTCATTAAAATGTATCTTCATGGCATGTATTTTGCCAAAGATATTGAAAAAGGTGATAGTAGTGCTAATGTAGGTCATCTAGGTGTAATTGATGATTTTTGCGCCTCTGATCTATGTTCTTGGGAGGGGGATGCTTTAAAGCCATGTAAATCAGTTTTATTGATGTGTTTGGAAAGGAGACTTACAGTAATTGTATTTGCACAAACACAAGAAAGAATCTACTCCATCTGGAATATAAGAGTAAGGTTTCATGGCACTAAGACTATGCCTCAGACCAAAGCAAAACCTCAAAATTGTCTCTTCGAAACAGCAAGCTGCAATATCCGGATAAGTTTTCTCATCCGTTATAAGTTATATTTTATTGTATTCATGTAAAAGGGTGCGAACAGATATATTCAGCTATTCCTCATGGCATTAAGGCATTAATAAACATTTGCTTGACATTGTTGTCCTCAAAATATCCTCAAAATGCCATTTTTACTTTAAATAGAGGGTGTAGGTGTGAAAATATCCATAAAACTGAGTATTGATGCTGATTAGGCATAATTCTGTGCATTTTAGCATTGAATTGTTCCAACCACATTTGAGAAGAACCACTGATGCAAGCCTGTGTCTTGGTTCCATTCCAGAAAGAGATAAACTTTGCGCTTTTCAAAAACTATGGTTTTTTCGGCTTTCATTGTTGAATCTGAAAGCGATAACGTTTTCGCAATCTTGAAAGATTTTTTGTGACTGAACTTTTATTATTATTTTTATTATTTATTTTGATGCATCATAAAGAAAAAAAGGGTTTGGTACAGGTAGCATTGCACTAAATACTGGGAGGTACCGGGTTTTATCACATTTGGACCGAGCTTTTAGTTGCATTCTAAATACCAGACATGCTTCCATTGGATATATATCCCATGTTTTATTTCAATGTGAGAAAATGGTAGGTATAAGGAATTGAAATGATATATGTTTTATAAATATATCTGCAAGCTCAAAGAAATTTTTGCTTATTTTATATGGTCAACCCCTCCTTTAAAAATGTTGGTTTGTATTTACTCCGTTCTAGAAGGTAAAAAACATGGTTGACTGTAACTTGAAAAGCAGCAGATCAACGTGTGGATTTTTTCTCATTAACTTGTTGGGCTAGGATAGCTCTATAAACAAGTAAGGTTTGAAAATTTTTGTATGTCTAGTTTTTGTGGGAGCAGGTAAAAGGTTACTGTTGTCGCCTATGGAAAACATTTAGTGGAAAGCTCCCTATTATTTTCTGTTGTAGGGGTCACCTAAGCAACATTCCCATGAAGTTTGAATGAAAGTAGTCAAAAGATGTAAATGGAGTTGTCATTTAAAGATTTATTTAAGTTTTAGCTCTGATAGCCAGTTTGTTCCATGGAGCAAAACGATTTTTGATTTTTTGGTAGAGGGTCTCCAAATCAACATTGAAGTTTCATTGTAATTGGCCCAAAAGTTTAGAGGGAGTTGGCAATTAAAAACAAACTGTTGTCGTTTTTTTTTTTCTATTTTTAGCTCTGGTGACCATTTTGCTCCTCGGAGCGGGACCATTTTAGCAGACCATCTACCCAAATAGTTAAAACGGTTCCGCTCCAATGAACAAGTTGACCGCCAGAGCTAAAGATGGAACACAAATCTTTAAACGCAAACTCCTCCTTTACCCTTGAACTAATTTCATGCAAACTTCAAAAGAACGTTTACGAGACTCTCTTCCAAAATAGACCTAAACAATATTACTTTGAAGATTAATTGAAATTTGCCCAATGGTTAAGGAGGAGTTAGCATTTAAAGCAAATTGTTGCCGCCGCACGACGCACGGCCAACAACGGACATTGACCGATAACAATAGCTCACCATGAGCACTTCGCGCTCAGGTGAGCTATGAATGGAATAGATGATGCAGTAGCTTCAGTTAAATATTCTTACTTTGGCAATGCCGTGGCTTTGAAAAGAAAACTAGGCATTGGCGCTCTCTTAGGTAAGCTTGGTGTAAAAAGTGCATTTAGATTCTGGTGATTTTTCTTTACTAGGGATAATACTGAGGAAATTCTACTCCACTGACAAAATGGCACAAATGGGTCTAACAACCCCGTGCAGCCTGGGAGGCTTTTGCAAATATTTTAACTGGACTATACAATAAAGAAAGGTTTCTAATAAAGACTGTAAAAATGCATATTGTGACTACTATTTAGTTAATTACATTTTTCTGGCCCTGGCTACTCAGTTGCCTGCTTATCTCTCATGAAACAATTTTGACTCTCTGTCAGGAATTAAATTTACCTATTGCCACGAAAAAAAAAACAAAAAAAAAAAACAATTTGACACGCCAGCAAATTAAGCTCAGGGAAATGCATTCGTTGACCGGTTCTCTAGCTTTCAGTGACAAAGCAATGCCATCTGCTACGGCCTCCTTGAGGCGAGTATGAATATCCATGCCTGGAGCAAATAAACGGTACCATCACATTGAAACAATAACAACATTAGACTGTCTATGGGCATAAAGGAAGACCTACAAATGTGGCAGCAATTTGTTTAAAACGTTCAATAGGATTCCTTGCTTGCTAGATACAGAATGCGTTTTGCTGATACATTGAATTTATAGACAGTTAGTGTGGGTAGTTCGGCACTAGGTCATCGTTTGTACTTTGATGGACATTGGTGTCATTTGTGTTGGCCAGACCAGTTGTCCCAATCTAACATATTAAGAGACATATTTTTGGAGTTAATTCGTTTAGCAGTCTGTTTATGAAACGAAAACTTTAAGGCAAAGCGTATGCAGTTTGCTTGTAATAACATGGCAGTGGGGTACATTTTGAATTCTAAGACAGCTAAGGCAGAAAGAGTTATGATTCTTGCACACCAGACCAGGAAATCCGTGATTTTACCCTGGGATAGAAATTTATGTTCTGACCCTGGTGTTCCGACCCCAAATCGAATATAATCGCGTGTTTGATAAATGCACTGGTTGATTACAACCTGATGTGCGGCGTCGTCATGCGTGACGTCACTAAACATTCCTGTTGTGTCATCACAAAATGGCGGACGTCGGTGACCTAAGTGACAGCAGCATTGAAAAGTCGCGATAGAAATGGAAGGTATGCAAGAAAAAGAATCCTATATTGGTGTGAGGGGTGGATAGAAAAATCCGTCCCTCGGGATCACTGTCCGGCACCACTCGGCAAGCCTCGTGATGCCGGACAGTGACCCTCGGGACGGATTTTTCAATCCACCCCTCACACCCATATAAAATTCTTATATTCTTGTTAAAGCAATGGTTAAGCGGTTTTTGTTTCATCACATTCACTTAAATGCATTGCACGTCACTTCGGTAAACAAATGTATAGCAGATTCAACTTCTCGAAAACAGTGGCATCGATTCAAGCGCCTGGCGACGACAGCCGACCCACAACCATTAGCTGTGCCGGAGTTATAGATCCTTTGGCCTGCAAAGTAGATCGTTCACTTAGTGCATCACTTTCCGATCAGTCGGTAAAATATATAATCAAACTATAGCAAGATTTGACGCATTATGCACACCCTCCAACCTCAAAACTTCGTGGCCACCTAGCATCAATTATATGGTTTCTTTTATTGCTTTTTCTATCTTCCGAGGGCTACTCCTTTTCAACAGCGAAATTGTACCTCTCGTGCATATCAAATAATTTGTCGGATCTATCGGATTTGATCGTTTGCTTTGTTTGAGGTTTAACGTCCTTGTAAACACTATTCAGGTGATTTTGAAGACATTGCTTTCAATTTTGTGGGACTTTTACCGACGTCGAGATGAAATGACATCTCAAGCACAGCTGCCCAATGAGTCAAACAGGGTTTATATACATGGCGGATCCGACTCGCACCACTCTGCCTGGACAGGCTTAGCCCCGCCAAGCGGTTTACGATTATTCATGTGCGGTCGATTTCAGCTCTTCGTGGAAGCATCATGCAGCCCATCTAATTTTGTCCAAGCACCGTTGGGCGGGGGATGGGCGGATCTATCGGATGCATTTGTAGTGAAAAAGATGCTTAAATGCTTTCAAAGGTTGAATCCTACGAAAGACAGCAGGGCACCAGTTACTTTAAAGATGCTTCAAGACATTCTCATGGCCTTAAAATGTTAAATCTTCCGCTTATGAAGCGCTTCTCCTTTGGACAGCCTTTTCAGTCCCACCTACCTGTTTTTG
This sequence comes from Lucinisca nassula, assembly GCA_963580285.1. Lineage (NCBI taxonomy): Eukaryota > Metazoa > Mollusca > Bivalvia > Lucinida > Lucinidae > Lucinisca > Lucinisca nassula. Next base: position 90,814,383 of record OY757011.1, on the reverse strand, counting down.
TTTCTTCGTATAGGTTACATGATAGATGGCGGGAAATCTGGTTATACAAGTTTCTGATGTTATCAAATTAGAGGAGAATTGCGCTTTTCCAAAACCGACCAGTTAAGCAAAGCTGAAACGCTGCTGCTCTATCCTAGTCTACAAAAGCACATTTGTCCTGTAACCTTAATTAAAAAAGGTTCGAGGCCCCTTCTATGTCTTTTTGGTGGCCAACCTGTTATCCTTTATCAGTTTACCACACTGCTTATAGAGTGGTCAGGTGTATAGGTTAAAAGGGTCACAATTGTCATCGGTTACGTGTATCAAATGCCATCCCGTTCTAATCGGGGCTGTGCCACGCTTGCAGACTCTCAAAACGTATCGGATTCAGTGTGTGCTCGGAGGGGGATGTGCTGTGTTTGCCGTGTCTTGTCCATCATCCGTTTCGGTTTCAGAACTTTGGGGTTGAGACACACTGATGAAGATTGAATATCAGAAAGGCCTCTGTGTCACTAAATTTGGTATAGATACACCTTAATTCGAACATAAAACTAATGGACAGATGGTCAGAGAAAATTGCTTCTTACAGTCAATATATATGTTTAGACAAAATCAAACCTTTAAAGTATTTGTATATGTATATTAAAATAGAATGCATGCATTTTATTTTCATGCTAGCATATTCATATAGTTGGTTCTTCCCTAATTAAAAAGCTTAAATTCATGCCAAAACAAGACGACTTGGAGATAAACTTAAATTGGGAATTTATGGTTACAACGTAATTTGGGCTGGTCATTCGGGCTTAAAGGTGCATTATTGAGCTACCGGGTCTCAATTTGTTTCAGGTTTTTATCTTCAATGCATACTCCTTTGTCATGTGTACACTTTAGGAGCCAAATACAGCTTCAGAACTTTGCGAAAATGGTCGTTTTCATTCGTGTTTACCCTTCGCTCTGAACATGTGTTCGGAATTTCTGTTCTAAAAATTAATCTGTCACTTTACACATACCCGGCGACAGTATCGTCTCTGAGTGTCGTTACTCAGCGTCATATTTTTTCCGATTCAGGCATGGCCTAAGCAAACAAGGCCAAAAATGAACGTCGCATAACGTCATATATGAGGATTCTATTTTTGTCACGAACTAAAAATAGATCTAACTAGTGTGCGAAACCTAGTTAGGGAATCCCTCTCAAACTCGTTTACCTGTCATCACAATTGTTCGCATTTTTGCATAAAATGCATTTATTTGTATTGTTTTAAAGAAAAATACCGGCTATATGTATTTTATTTTTGGGAGCATTTTTTCCAGATAGCTCAATAATGCACCTTTAAGTTTCGTTCAAGTTTACGTTATTTGCAAAGCGTTAAATAACTGTAGCATGAGCAGACCTCCTGTTTTCGTCATTGTTCAAGCAGATAGTAATGACATAGGAAGCATTAAGGCTCGCTACTTAAGCAACTTTAGTAAGCAATTTTTGAGCAACCTTATAGCCTTATTTCCTCTCACACGTATATTTTGGGCCAGTATTGTACCCAGACTGCGTTGGCGGTACTATATGAACACTGAAGCTATTGAGAATATACGCACAAGAACTGAGCGAGATGTTATTCCAGATAAGCCATTACGAAAACACGCCTATACAAATACATTGCCACCTTTATCGCCGAAAAAATGAATATATTATGATGAAAAATTGTATTATTTTTCTTATTCTTGCTCAAAATATTGATTGTGGGCACTCGTTAGAACCGCCTCATCGAGGCGGTTCTAACGAGTACCCACAATCTATATTTTAGAGCAGAAATAAGAAAAATAAGGTATACCCCCGGAAACCCCAGTTTTACTATATATAAGTGGGGTTTAAAGGGGTCAAATTTATATAGGCGTGTTTTCGTGATGGAAATGTTATTCCAGATGTGGTGCAAAGTGGCGGCAAATAAATAAATTCACCCAGACTTTAATGATGCATGCCCTCCTTTATTTGAAGATTCTTGACACCTGTCCTTTATTTGAAATGATATTTTCCTGAATGCATTTCAGGGAGCTTTATGCACCTTTATCAACTATCCTGAAGCTAGTTTATGGTGTGTACCCGTGTGGCAATATTGCTTTAAAAGGAAGTTAAGCCCAATATAAGGCCATGACGGTTAAGTATTTTCAACTTGGGGGCAGTAGTCTGGCTGTTTCATTTATGAACCTGCCTGCCCAGTGGCAAAAGTTGAAAATTCAGTTGAAAAAAAAAAGCTCAGTTTGCTGGCTTGTTCTTCTGTCGCCGTTTATACTCTTTAGAGCACCCACAATCTATGTTGAAAGCAAAAGTAAGAAAGATAGTACAATATAGACCTGATATTTGTCATTTCTGACACCATGTTGGACGCCATTATTTGACATGGACATGCTTTCCTTATGTCTTCATGAAACGTGTTGTGAGTACTTAAAGTTGTGTGAGGCACTTTCCATGTGAGTAGTATTGGCGGCGCTTTGGCCTCATGGACTGCGCATGCGCGGGGATGACGTCACGACGCATCGGCGCGGCAGCCATATTGGATGACCTCGGAATAACTTTAACCCCACGGACTGCGCATGCGCGGGGACGACGTCACGGCGCGTCAGTCATATGGGATGACCTTTGCCACGTCTCTATTGTTTGATGAAGGCACTAAAATTTAAACAAAAGGTCAACCCAGCTGCTCAGTGACCTCGGAATAAAAATCCGTCTCTATTGTTCGTAAAAGGCACTAAAAATTGAAAACAAAAGGTCGAGGTGAAACGACAACCCCTGCCAATAGGGTTTATGGACGGGCCGATTCGCACCGCTTTGCCTGGGCTAAGCGTTTTTCCAGTGCGCGATTCGTGGAAGCATCTATTTCTTCAAGCCCCGAGGGGCGGGGGGCCAAAAAGATGCATGCATCTCTCTCTCTCTCCTTTATACAAAAAAAAATGTGACAAGGACTGTGTCGTTATTTGAGCTATAGATCATTTTTATCAGATTTTTTTTTTCTATATTTTTGTCGTAAACATGTTTGGATAGGTGTATTTGTCTTTCAAAACCAACTTGCGAAAATATCATCTGATAATGGATTTTAGCCTGAAATGCGCCAGTCCGCTTAACCCTTAGCAGGACTGCTGAACCCAAACAAAGAAAAAATAGAAAACAAAAGAGTGGTTAGCGCTTGAAGGTTCATTCACGGTACATTGACTTTTTATCGATATGATACGAGTATTGGGCCGGCGACCGAAAAAACCTATAAAGGTAAAACTTTAGCGGCAATATAAGATGACCAGACTGCGTATAAACGCGGTCTCATACGCTTTTCGCATCAGTCTAACCCGTAAACCCCAAAACAATAATCAAGATTGGCTTAATAAGCTGACCGATCTCATTCACGTTTAAAGTCATGACACTCCAAATATAATTGTGTCTGTTTATTGGGCCGTTCTCTAAGTGATGTTCTTGACATAAATCAAGTTAGAGAAGACTATACCCTGAACTGTAAGCGAATACAGTCGAAAAAAGTTCGAGTCTTCGGTAGTTCGAGCCATTGGAGTCCAACTCGGCAAGATCCATCTTTGTGTACTATGATTTTTTTGTCATAGCTGCGGCGATTTTGGTGACTTCCGGTACATTCATCGGTCATAATTTAAGAGTGAATGATAGCCGTATTTTTGGTCCGTTTTATGATACTGATCACAGGCCTGCGCGACTTGATCGATAAAATTGGAATTTTTAAAAAGGTAATTAGTGCGAGCCATCGGTGGGATTTTAAATAGAAAATGCACTCTAGAGACCAGGCTTTGAGTTCGAGGGTTCGAGCCATCGTGGTTCGAGCCCAGGGTGGCATGTTTAGTTAAAATGAATAGGGATTTTGCCGGGACTGAAAAGTCAGTTCGACCCAAACGTGGTGTTCGAGCCTACCGAGTTCGACCCATCGAAGTTCGACTGTAGTTTACACACTGATCAGATGTTGTGTGGCGTCTGATCCGGATCTACAATGTTTGCGAAACCAAACGGTCTTAGTTTTTATCCGAAGGGGATCGTGTTTGGACTCGTCTAAAGGAGACCTACACGATAAAAACATTCAACTGTGGCCTAATTATATCCCTTGGTTGTTCAAATTATCTCCCTTTTGGTACGCTTTAAATGGCTCTATTTCCCTTATGACTGAACCGATTTGGGTGATCTGGGTATCAAACGAATTGTCTAAAGGAGACCTACGCGACGCAATCATCGGACCGTGGCGGAATTATCTCCCTTGACGGTTCAGATTATCTCCCTTTGGGTAATCTTTAAATGGCTCTATTTCCCTTATGCCTGAACCGATTTGGGTGATCTGGGTATCAAAAGAATCGTCTAAAGGAGATGAAATCATCGAACCGTGACCAAAATGCGTGAAATCGCTTTTAACTCCCTATAGAATGGCTCGAAATTGAAAGGTACACTAAGTATTGGTGATGAACTCACCGATCGCATCACGTGGTCACCCCACTAAATCCCTACTTTTTACGGAGAAATCTGGGTGTTCACAGTTTTTCCTATTTCTGCTCCAAGACCGCAAAGAGGCGGTTCTAACGAGTACCCACAACCTATGTTTGCAGTATAAAAAAAGAAAAATATCATGGATTTTCATAAAAATGTCGCCATATTTGGAGATGTGAAAATGTCGAACGGGTATGTTATCGTGATAAATGAAACATCAAATGTATGAGATTGGACCTATATTTGGCTATAATTATACAGAGATTTTGACGAGTTCGAAATATTATTTTTACAAACCCATTCTTGCTAACTAGAAAATCGATTACACGACGCGATCACGTGACGCGATAACGTGACAACCCGAAGTGTTAATTTTACAAACCCATTCTGTTTAATCGATCACATGACGCGATCACGTGACGCGATCACGTGATAGCCCGAAGAGCTATTTTTACAAACTCATTCTGGCTAACTAGAAAATCGACCACATGACGCGATCACGTGACGCGATCACGTGACAACCCGAAATGCTATTTTAATAATCCAATCAAACGTAAGAACGAGATTTCCAAAAGTATAAGAACGAGCGCAGACGGAATATATTATAGTCATTATAGAATTTGCAACGACAACATGGAAAATATCACAGCACAGTTCGAGAGTATGGTGAACACGTTTACTGACGCCGACGCCTTAATGAATTTTGCGGCGACGTTGGGGATACAGAATTCCCCGGGGGTGCGACTTCGTTTGTTCCAGTTACGAAACCAAGAGTACGGAGATGTCTTTGTCAGAGAAGAACTAGATACGATACTTGAACATCTAGGAGGGCCAACTATTCACATACAATCGAGACAAGACGACTTAGATCTGGCCCTGGAATACGTTCGAGAACAGGAAGAGGTCGAAGAGTCGACCAAGGCTATTCTATTTGATGTCGAAATGGAAGAAACGGCTAATGCTTGTGTCGAGGATGGGGACTGGAACCCGAGGATTGTGGCCACGTAAAATCGATTTAAGCCCCCCAGTGGAAATCTTCCACTGACCGTTCCAAGGCGGCTCTTCTTTGGCGATTTATTTATGTTGTTGTTTGTTACTTACCGTGTGTATCACTTGTGTCTTTTAATTCTGGATGGCCATATGGCCATTTTGTGGGAAAGTAACTGTCCTTATGGCCTTCCTTTGTTTAGGTTTCCATTATGGTCTGGTCGCTTAATGTTTGTATTTCTTTCCCTTTGGTGTCTTTTATGGGTGGAGTAAGTTAATTGTATCAATTCCTGATCTTTGTTTTACTTCTACTTTACCACAGACAGGCGGAGGAGAAGAACCTCAACCGGGACCGTCATGACGACCCGATACCCCACCACTCCAGTACAACATGAGAAAAAAGTCGGAAAGAACGTACGCCAAAAATGCGGCCGTGGACCGCACCTACCAGATAAAAATTAACGAGCAGCACAACGGGGAACGGCTACAAGACATACGAGATGGACTCCATTATATGTTCAACGACGTATTGAACGAAGCCCGGGGCAATTTGGCGGGAAACGACTTGGGAAGGGTCGTGATTCATCACGAAGGTTTACACGACCCTATCGTTGTACCCCTGCAGGCCTGGGACCAACTGGACGCGCAGAAAGTGATGGAGACCATCGAGAAAGTCCTTAACAGCAATCAAAATCTCGCTATTGACGAAAGTTTTGACATTACAATTGGAACTATAGATTTACCCAAAGGAGCAGCTCGACGCAGAATCACCAAGATTAAAGGGAAAAATAATTCTCTACAATTGAAAAAAACCTATAGTGATAATTGAGAATGAAGACCAACTTTGTATGGCGAGAGCGATCGGTGTCAGTTGGGCAAAACTGCAAAGGTGTACACCAGAAGAATGGCAAAAAATAGCCAAAACCAGGGGAAATAAAAGCAACTTAGTTAGGAGGCCTTCATGCGGACTGAACAAATTATTTGTCTAAATCGCGACGGAAGTAAGGGCGAGGATTGTGGCCACGTAAAATCGATTTAAGCCCCCAGTGGAAATCTTCCACTGACCGTTCCAAGGCGGCTCTTCTGTGGCGATTTATTTATGTTGTTGTTTGTTACTTACTGTGTGTATCACTTGTGTCTTTTGGTTTTGGATGGCCATATGGCCATTTTGTGGGAAAGTAACTGTCCTTATGGCCTTCCTTTGTTTAGGTTTCCATTATGGTCTGGTCGCTTAATGTTTGTATTTCTTTCCCTTTGGTGTCTTTTATGGGTGGAGTAAGTTAATTGTATCAATTCCTGATCTTTGTTTTACTTCTACTTTACAACTTATTTTGGAACATCAGAAAGTACCGGAAAGTTACTTCAAACAGCTCCGTACGAAAACGAGGGACGAACAGCGACAATAAGCAACAGCCATCAGCCAGTTAGCGGGAGTAGCGATGGACAGACAGGCGAGTTTAAATGATGTGGAGGCGTTTGAAGAAGCCTTGGGAGTACGCGTGATGGTGGTCAGCGCCCGACTAGGAAACAAGTTTATTACAAGTCCTAGTACCGACGAACGACCGTGTATTTACGTGTATCTAGTCGACAACGACCACTTTTTACGCTATTACCACTATCACCGGCTTCTTCAGCGCAGCATACTTTTGCGAAAAATGCCTTTTTCATTACGATCATCGAGAAAGGCACCAATGCGACACTTCGTGTATCGTATGTAAAAAGGACCATTGTCCAAAAACAGAGACTCCAGTAAAATGCCAGGACTGCAATATGGACTGTCGATCTGAATTATGCTATAAGAAACACAAACAAGTTCCGGTACATAAAAATGGAAAATTTAAGGGAAAACGAAGCGGTCCATCACAGTGCGAAAAATGGTGGATGTGTACTAAATGCTATAAAGTAATGAGGAAAGACAAACGAAAAACAGAGGAACACGAGTGTGGTGAATACTTATGTAAATCTTGCGAAAAATATGTTATTGGATGATCACCAATGTTAACTGAGAACTAAACAAGCTAAAGAGGACTTTATTCCTAAATTTATATATTTTGATTTTGAATGTAGTCAGGATGAAATTGCTGAATGTATGGAAAAATATAAACCTTTAAAAAAGGATAATTGTAAGGACTGTCAAACTCAACAGGTATGTAAATCTTGTTCTAAATGTCAACATTGTAAATCTTCATGGTGTGGTAAGGCTACGCATCGTCCTAACTTTGTCGTAGCGCATTCCGCTTGTCCCAAATGCATTGATAAGCCCCTGACCCCTAAATCTGTATGGAAGGCGTGCGGTACCCGCTGCGAAGATTGTGACAATACCGGTTTGTGGGACAACGGAGACGATGGTCCTTGTCCCCGGCAAATGCGGTTTTAGAGAAGTCACTTTTGAAGGAGCGGATACCGCCGAAAAATTTGGAGCATGGCTATTTAACGACCAACATAAACATTTTAAAGTTGTAGCTCATAACATGAAAGGATATGATGGCTATTTTCTTTTAGAGTACCTTATTGACCAGTCCCTACGTCCCGACAAAATCATCTATAACGGTTCAAAAATAATGTATATGACAATCGAGCGAAATTTACATATCAAAGTGATTGACAGTCTCAACTTCTTACCTATGAAATTATCGCAACTACCTAAAGCTTTTGGACTTGAAGAGCTGAAAAAGGGATGGTTCCCCCATTATTTTAATACGAGAGAAAATCAAAATTATGTGGGACCCTACCCTGAAGCTAAATTTTATGGTCACAATTTTATGGGAGATGAAGAGAGAGGAGAATTATTGGAATGGTTGAGTGCGAGAAAGGATGAAGAGTTTGATTTTAGAAAAGAAATGTTAGAATATTGTAGAAGTGATGTAGACATTTTAAGGGAATCGTGTTTGAAATTTAGAGAGTTGTTGATGAGTGCTACAGGTGTTCAAAAAGAAGTGATCAATGATAAGAATAAGAAAGAGAGAAAGTGGTTTGGGGCCGTGGATCCATTTGATTCAGTCACCATAGCGTCCGTGTGCATGAGCGTGTTTAGAACAAAGTTCATCGAAGAAGAATGGCGGGTAAAGTTTGAAGACCGTGACGATTGGGTGCCCGCCAAAATCGTCGATGAAAAATGTTACATTTTCAAAGACAACAAATGGGTCCACGAATCCGACATCACAAGTGCGAGAGTAAGCGAAAGAGAGTTTGTGCGTACACCTATCGCAAAAATCCCTCCCAGCGGTTACAATGATCAGTACAGCAAGGTTTCAATTCAGTGGTTAGAATGGATGGCACGTGTCAGTAACAGCCACATTCAGCACGCTTTGAATACAGGCGAAAAGTCTTTACCGGGCACACGTTACAAACTTGACGGTTATTGCGAAGAAACAAACACGGCATACGAGTACCATGGTTGCATCTTTCACGGTTGCCCTGATTGTTTCTCCGATAACCGCGAAGACACGTACCATCCACTCGCAAACCAATCTTTAAAGGAATTATACGCATTAACCATGAAAAAGAAAGCATACATAGAACAATTAGGCATGAATTACGTTTGTATTTGGGACCATTAGTTTAAAACGCTACGAAATCAAAACTCTGAGCTTAAACAATTTACCCTACAGTTAGATTTAATGGACAGGCTAGATCCTGGAGAGAGTTTCTTCGGGGGACGCACCAATGCGAGTCAACTCTATTACCAAACTTCAGAACAGGAGCAAATCAGATACGTCGATTTTACTAGTCTCTATCCCTGGGTGAACAAGTATTGTCGGTATCCCGTAGGTCACCCCACCATTATCACTAAAGATTTTGGAAATATACATGACTATTTTGGCATCGCAAAAATAAAAATTCTACCTCCAAGAGGACTGTATCACCCAGTCCTTCCCTACAGATCAAATGGTAAACTGAAATTCCCCCTTTGCAAAACCTGTGCGGATACCGAAAATCAAAACCCTTGCACGTGCTCTGAAGAGGAAAGAGAGTTGACAGGCACCTGGTGTACCCCTGAGATTCAAACTGCTCTATGATTAGGATGTAGCCTGAAAAAAATTTACGAGGTATACCACTGGGAGGAAACGACTCAATATGACCCCAAGACTAGAGAAGGGGGGCTATTCGCCAAATATATAAACACGTTTTTAAAGTTTAAGCAAGAGGCGAGTGGTCCCCCGGACTGGATCGAAAATGAAACGGATATGAATCAATACATTCAGCAATATTTCGAGAAGGAGGGTGTATCGTTGGATCGAGTGAATATCGCAAAGAACCCAGGTTTGCGAGCCCTGGCCAAATTATGCTTAAACAGCTTTTGGGGCAAGTTTGGCCAACGGCTCAACATGCGACAGACAGAGTTCTTTCACGAAACGGAAGCCTACATGTTCTTCCAATTGTTTTCCGATCCAACGAAACAACCTCTGAATTTTCACATACTTTCAAATGACATGTTTCAAATTGAATGGATTTATAAACAAGATTGTCAACCCGAAGATAACAAAACCAACATTTATTTAGCTACATTCACTACATGCTGGGCAAGACTGAAACTGTACAGCGTGCTCGAAGAGTTAGACAGGCGTGTCTTGTATTATGACACGGACAGCGTGATATACGTGAGTCGTCCGGGGTCAGTATGACCCTCCATTGGGTGACTACCTGGGCGAACTCACGGATGAGCTGGCAGCTGGAGAGCACATTGTAGAGTTTGTGTCCGGAGGCCCGAAAAATTATGCTTACAAAACAAACACAAATAAAGAAACTTGTAAGGTTAGGGGATTCACTTTAAACTATACGAACAGTCAACTCATCAATTTTGAAAGCGTCAAAGACATTGTAACCAATCCAAAAAGCTGCACAAACATCACGGTGACCAATCCAAGCAAAATATGTAGAGATAAGAGAAAACGGAAACTTATAAATCGAGAAGAAAAGAAAAGTATCAGATGGTTTATACGAAGCGTAGAAAAATAGATAACTATGATACAGTGCCTTATGGATATTAAATTTTGAGTCGAGTTTTCGCGGTAGGTGTTCAAAAAAGGTTTGAGAGGTGTTTCAATTTTTGGTAAGAGCATTCATATAGCGTTATATTGTTAATTGTATTGCATTGTAAATTTGTAAGAGATGTATTTATATGTTTACAATAAAACATGTCTGACCGGAAACGGTAGTTGTCTTCCTTGTATTTTAACCCCAAGTCACTAGCGAGGTCCTGAAAAATATAATTGACAATACGGGGACTGTCCTTGTGGCTTTAAACTAGTGACGTTTCTAATAGAGTCTATTTATTTTATGTCCGTGTTTCTTTCCCTTCGATGTCTCTAAAGGGGGTGTTGGCTACTTGTATCGATTTCTGATCATTGCCTTCACTTCTATTTTGAGAGTGTTAGGATAGAAATGATTACAAAACAAAAGTATATTTTACGCATTTATTTATCTACGACATAGTGGTTAATTACACATTATAAATATCTTCTTCTAAGCATTCTGTTCAGTTTAGACACGATCAGGCGGTCGTTGAACTTCTTCTGGTGTGGGTTGAATTCTTTGATAATGTCTTGCATGGTTTTACCTCGAGATCTCGCCATCACATAGTATGCGCAGTATAGTCCGCATACGTTAGAACTAGATTGTTGAAGCTGTTTATTGTTCATTAGGTAGGGTTTATTGAGTACCTCTTCAAATCCAACGCCATAACTTCTAGGGTCGTTCCCTACTGAGTCAAAAAATTCGTACGGTCCGTGTTTGGGAAAATAAAATGTTACCCAGTGTTTCCCTCTTTGATAACTGGTGGATGTGTTGGAAATGACGAACCTTCCTCTTCGTTTTTTAATTTGGTCCGCTGCGCAGACAGTCACGGGATATCAAGACAGAATACGAGTCAATTGATCACTGTTCATCGTCGCTTAATATTTAAATTTTGTCAAATCTACCAACTGCCCGTTTTTTACTCTTGGTTTCTTACGAGCAGATGTCTCGCCCTTATGCTCCTTTTGTAATCGTGTTAGATCTGACTTTGCCATTTCAACCGCTTGAGCCACTGGAGTGACCAATTTTACCACGGTTTTTGCTGTTCCCGCATTTTTATTTCTTTTTGCCGTTCATCTTCCATTTCCTGTAGAAGACGGTTTCTTCTACCACTACCGACGATATAACGCGCCATGTAATCGGGTTGAACGTAGCACTCGCACAAGTCTTTGAAGTGTTGGTACCATGCGTCGTAGTCCGGGACATAAGGCACCCATTTATTCAGATTCAGGTCAAACACTTCTATCGAACCCATCTTTTGTCCAAATATAACGATGCTCTACCCTTCTTACGTATATTTCATTCGTCATCAGATTCCTGGTCTTCTGTCAAGATATGGTCTGGCCAAACACTGGCGAATAAATAAGTTTTACGGCTTGCTGGATGGATTCGTCGACATTCATGCCATGCTGTATTCTTAAAGTTTTAGCCGACTGTAGAATCTGCCGCTGAGTCGGATCCTTCGGCAGCTGTGAAAATGAAAATGCTATGTACAAAAATTGAAACGCTAGTGCCGTGTTTTTGAAACGCCAGTTACAAAAATGAAAACGTGGTCTATGGGAAATTACATGTAAATGTACAAAAATCGAAACAGCAATGTCAAAAAATGAAAATGCTATTTACAACAATCAAAACAGTAATGTCAAAAAATGAAAATGCTATGTACAAAAATTGACTAGTGTTTTTGAAACGCCAGTTACAAAAATGAAAACGTGGTCTATGGGAAATTACATGTAAATGTACAAAAATCGAAATAGCAATGTCAAAAAAATGAAAATGCTATGTACAAAAATCAAAACAGTAATGTCAAAAAATGAAAATGCTATGTACAAAAATTGAAACACTAGTGTCGTGTTTTTGAAATGTGAGGTACAAAAATGAAAACGTGGTCTATGGGAAATTACATGTAAATGTACAAAAATCGAAACAGCAATATCAAAAAATGAAAATTCTATGTACAAAAATCAAAACAGTAATGTCAAAAAATGAAAATGCTATGTACAAAAATTTAAACACTAGTGTCGTGTTTTTGAAATGTGAGGTACAAAAATGAAAACGTGGTCTATGGGAAATTACATGTAAATGTACAAAAATCGAAACAGCTATGTCAAAAAATGAAAATGCTATGTACAAAAATCAAAACAGTAATGTCAAAAAATGAAAATGCTCTGTACAAAAATTGAAACACTAGTGTCGTGTTTTTGAAATGTGAGGTACAAAAATGAAGACGTGGTCTATGGGAAATTACATGTAAATGTACAAAAATCGAAACAGCAATGTCAAAAAATGAAAATGCTATGTACAAAAATCAAAACAGTAATGTCAAAAAATGAAAATGCTATGTACAAAAATTGAAACACTAGTGTCGTGTTTTTGAAATGTGAGGTACAAAAATGAAAACGTGGTGTATGGGAAATTACATGTAAATGTACAAAAATCGAAACAGCAATGTCAAAAAATGAAAATGCTATGTACAAAAATCAAAACAGTAAATGTCAAAAAATGAAAATGCTATGTACAAAATTGAAACAGTAAAGTCGTGACTGCATCCCTACTGTATTCTCACTATATCATATTTGTTTGGATGCTTACTGAATGCTCAGGGACTAAGAACGAAACCATTGGACGACTGTATGTATGTATGTATGTATGTATGTATGTATGTATGTATGTATGTATTTATGTATGTATGTATGTATGTACGTACGTACGTACGTACGTATGTATGTATGTATGTATGTATGTATGTATGTATGTATGTATGTATGAGTGCGTGTGTGTGGGTATGTTCGTGCATGTGTGTGCATGTGCTTGTATGTGCGAATGTATGTGAGTATGTGTGTATGTATGTATATATGTATGTATGTGTATGTATGTATGTAGTCATGTATGTATGAGTGTGTGTGTTTTCTACGTATGTATGTATGTATGTATGTGCGTGTGCAAGTGTGTGTGTATGTATGTACATCAGTCTGTGTGAGTTTTTGTGTGTGTGTGTGTGTGTATGTGAATGTATGTGTGTATGTATGTATATATGTATGCGCGTATGTATCTTTGTATGTATGTATGTATGTATGTATGTATGTATGTATGTATGTATGTATGTATGTATGTATGTATGTACATGAGTGTGTGTTTATATATGTATGTGCGTATGTGCATGTGTGTGTGTTTATGTATGTATGTACGTATGTATGTATGTATGTATGTATGTATGTATGTATGTGCGTGTGCAAGTGTGTGTGTGTATGTATGTACATGAGTGTGTGTGTTTTCTACGTATATATGTATGTATGTATGAATGTATGTATGTATGAGTGCGTATGTGTGGGTATGTGCATGCTTGTGTGTATGCGCGTATGTATGTATGTATGTATGTACATGAGTGCGTGTTTATGATGTATGTATGTATGTATGTATGTATGTATGTATGTATGTATGTATGTATGTATGTATGTATGTATGTATGTATGTATGTATGTATGTGCGTATGTATGTACGTATGTATGTATGTATGTATGTATGTATGTATGTATGTATGTATGTATGTATGTATGTATGTATGTATGTATGTATGTATGTACATGCGTGTGTGTTTATGATGTATGTACGTATGTATGTATGTATGTATGTATGTATGTATGTATGTATGTATGTATGTATGTATGTATGTATGTATGTATGTATGTATGTATGTATGTATGTATGTGCGTGTGTTATTGCGTGTGCGTGTGTGTGTGTGTGTGAGTGTGTGTGTGCATGTGAGTATTATTGTGTGTGTGTGTGTGTGTGTACGTGTGTATGCGCGTGTGTATAAGAGAATGTGTGTATATGTGTGTATGTGTGTGGCTGTGTGTATGGACGGATGGCCGGATGGATGTGCGATTGTAATGTGTATTAAGCCCTTCACTGATAAGCTCCGGTAATTCGTAGGACCGAGCAATGTTTGTAATATTGCGAGTATTTGCTTTTTTACTAAAACCTTGGGTCTTCGTTTAACACACATCAATCTGAGTAGTCGAAGGATTGGAAAGTCAAATGACAAAGCTATTCGTGTATAAGTATGCCAGTAAATACGGAAATTTGTATAATAGTTTCATACATTAGAAAAACTACAATCTTTTACTATGAAAACCACTCGTACAAGGAAACGAAAAATCAGTAGGACAGATACATATGCAATCTTTTAGTGAAAACAAACAGAAATAGATGTACTGTATCATCTGAGGTAAGTCAACAAAATGTGCACCCAGAAAATTGGTGCATTTTGTATGCGATTAGGGTGTGATAAGATTACGGAAGTGTTCCGGTCAATCCCGGTTTTTAATCATTATAACAAATAACAACGATGACCAGTCAATAGAATATAGCATCCAGCCAGTAATGATCTTTTCTTTAATGCTTCTGGAGCAAAAGTAAACGTAAGGCAGTCTACGCCAAGAGGCGTGGACAAAATAGACAATGACATGCTAATAGAAAATAACATTCAACTAGTCATGACCTTTTGTAAACTGGTTGCTTACAGTTCAGGCTGAGCGCATCTGAGCCGCAGTCTATGATTTTGAGCAAAATATGGGGTTTACATTAGACCAAAGGGAGATAATGTGAACAGCCGAGGGAGATAATTTCATCGCGTAGATCTCTTTGAGACGAGTCCAAACACGATCCCCTTCGGATAAAAACAAAGGCCTATTGGTTTTCGCAAACATGGTAGATCCGGATCAGACGCCACACAACATCTGATCATTGTGTAAACTATTCGCTTACAGTTCAGGGTATAGTCCTAACTTGATTTATGTCAAGAACATCACTTAGAGAACGGCCCAATAAAACCCTGAACAGACACAATTATATAAATTAAGACGTGAATGAGATCGGTCAGCTTATTAAGCCAATCTTGATTATTGTTTTGGGGTTTACGGGTTAGACTGATGCGAAAAGCGTATGAGACCGCGTTTATACGCGGGCTGGTCATCTAGTTTCGTATCGATAAAAAGTCAATATAGCGTGAATGAACTTTAAAGCGCTAATCACTACTAGCAGACGACATTTTTCTTTGTTTGGGTTCAGCAGTCCTGATGATGACAGGTGCTTCGCGTTAAACATGTACCCTTGAGTGAGTGAGTGTTTGAGTCCCACCAACAAAGATGCACCCTGGAAATTAAGAAATAGAACGATTTTCCGTGTTAAGCGGACTGGCCGAGGTCATCCAGGTATGTTCATTAAATTATTGTCAATTGTTTTATTGTCAAAAAGGACTTTCAAATGAGAACTCCATAAATATATAACTAAACGTAGCTATAAGTTTCATACATTTTAACAAAATTAAATCCTTCACAACGGTTATTGAAAAGCTTTTATGTAAACATTGGCCAGCTCTGTTATGCGCTAACAATATCGGTGCTCCCTTGCAACTTAAAGGGTTAATAATTTTCTGTTATTGGATGGGAAACTGTCAAATGGGGATTTCTAATGAGAATCCTATAAATATATTTAAAATGAAAAAGCTTTAATTCGTTCAAAAGTAAACACTGACCAGCTCTTTTAACAATATTGCCGTTCCCTATCAAAAGATGGATAGGAAGATTTTTCTAAAATTAACATTTCGCTAACATTCCTATAAAATCGCAAAACTTTGGTGACATTTAATCCCTTTAAGAAATAAATGCTTCCACGAATCGCGCACTGGAAAACCGCTTAGCCCAGGTAAAGCGGTGCGAATCGGCCCTTCTATAAACCCTATTGGCAGGGCTTGTCGTTTCACCTCGACCTTTTGTTTTCAATTTTTAGTGCCTTTTACGAACAATAGAAACGGATTTTTATTCCGAGGTCACGTAGCAGCTGGGTTGACATTTTGTTTAAATTTTAGTGCCTTCACCAAACAATAGAAATGGATTTTTATTGCGAGGTCACGGAGCAGCTGGGTTGATCTTTTGTTTAAATTTTAGTGCCTTCACCAAACAATAGAGACGTGGCAAAGAACATCCAATATGACCGACGCACCGTGACGTCATCCCCGCGCATGCGCAGTCCATGGGGTTAAAGTTATTCCGAGGTCATCCAATATGGCTGCCGCGCCGACGCGTCGAGACGTCATCCCCGCGCATGCACAGTCCATGAGGCCAAAGCGCCGCCAATACTACTCATGTGCATTTAATTGATAAAAAATTAATAATAATGATAAATATTTCAAACAGACTTTAGGTTTCCATTATGGTCTGGTCGCTTAATGTTTGTATTTCTTTCCCTTTGGTGTCTTTTATGGGTGGAGTAAGTTAATTGTATCAATTCCTGATCTTTGTTTTACTTCTACTTTAAATTTTGACTCTCAGTTAATATTGCGGTATACAATCCATGACCTTACCCCTTTAGCCACCATGAATAGATCAATTTCTGGTGCATTACGAAAACACGCCTATATAAATACATTGTCACCTTTATCGCCCAAAAAATGAATTTTTTAAGACGAAAAATTGTGACATTTTTCTTATTTCTGCTCAAAATATGGATTGTGGTACTCGTTAGAACCGCCCCATCGAGGCGGTTCTAACGAGTACCAACAATCTATATATTGGAGCAGAAATAAGAAAAATAAGGTTTATCCCTGTAACCCCCAGTTTTACTGTATAAAAGTGGGGTTCATGGGGGTCAAAATTATATAGGCTTGTTTTTGTGATGTTTAGAATAATATTCAACTTATCACTACATCGTACATCTTTATAAAAGCTACTTCTTGTTAGTGTTATTTTATATTTATTTATGGTCCAAAGAGTATAACGAGTACAGACAATCTATGATTTGGACGTCACAAAAACACTTCAATATAAGTTCGACTCCTTGAATCCCGCTTTTTTATAGAAAAACTGGGGTTTACAGTGATATATTTCTGCTCTAAAATATAGATTGTGGGCACTCGTTAGATTTGTAGCAGATTTTTATATGTGTAGCAGGCATCACGTGAACAAGTCCATGATATGACTACCCTGCTAAACCCCACTTTGTATAGAGACAACTGGGGTTTAAGGGGGTATACATTATTTTTCTTATTTCTGCTCCAAGACATAGGTTGTGGGTACTCATTTGAACTGCCTCAATAGCACCCAACCTATGTTTGCAGCATAAATAAGATACAGGAGTTTACAGGGTTAAACCTATTTTTACAGAAGGAAACCGTATTTTTGTATTTCTGCTCTAAAATATAGGTTGTTCTAGGCGGTTCTACCGTGTACCAACATCTATATTTTGAGTAACAATAAGAAAAATAGTGCAATTTTTCATCTGAAGTCTTCGATTTTTCGGCGGTGAAATTTGCAATGTATTTTCGTAATGGAAAATCATTTCACGTGTAAAATGAAACAAAGCTCTGACAAATAACAAATAAAATTATAAATAAATAAACAAATGCAAAAAAGTATATACCGTAAATATTTATCAAAATTACTAAAGCATGTGCAGAATGAAATACAAACCTAAATGGTATGTTAAAATCCATATTTTAGAAAACTATCGCTTTAAAAGTTTACTTATAATAAACGAAGTAGAACCATGGTCATATTAGACTGCCCTGTCAGAATGCATGTTCTATTAGTCTGCCGCCTCTCTCATCATTTCAAATGCCTTTTAATTGTCATTTGATCATCCCAGATACGGTCCGACAAAAGCTACATTATGCTATATTTGAACAGTCGATATTCTGTTTCATTAAATATATTTTTCAGTCATGGCTGATAAGCCATTCTCAACTAATACATACAAAGTGTCTGACTACGCCACATATACTGAATAAAATGTCAAAAGCGTCGTCTGATCAGGGCTTTCGTATTCGCTAACATTTTACAGCTTTACATTTGCTAAGCGCGCCATTTATATCTCTCAGGTGGCATTTCCGAATAGAATAAGCTCGAGCCATCTAAGGAAAACGTTTACCAAATGATACACGCCCCTTAACCTTGGCACGAGTCTTTATTGTTTCGCACCTCGCGATGAGTCAGTGAGCTGAAAAGAAAACAACAATGCCTTTTGTCAGCCTGCGAAGATACGAACTTGATAATTATAATTCTATTGGCCGCACGTGTCCATTGTTTGATTTCTCTGGTTGTTCGCAGAAAAATAAGCATCAAATGATATTTGACTTAATCGCTCTTTGATCAATAGTTCCGCTAACGGAACTTATCCTTTCCCTTATTGGTAGCTTGGCGTCATTTTGATAAACCCTTTGTCTGAAGCAAAAGTAATCCCTTAATAACCCTGAAAATTACGAAAACACGCCTATACAAATACTTTGTAAACTTTACCACACGGACATTTTAAGATAAAACTTTGTGATATTTTTCTTAAATAGAGCAGAAATAATATTTTACTTATTTCTGCTTAGAAATTTAGATTTTGGGTACTCGTTAGAACCGCCCAATCGAGGCGGTTCTAACGAGTACCCACAATCTATATTTTATAGCAGAAATTAGAAAAATAAGTTTTACCCCTGTAAACCCCAGTTTTACTGTATAAAAGTGGTGTTCAAGAGGGTCAAAATTATATAGGCGTGTTTTCGTGATGTTAACATTCTAGGACAGTTAAAAACGTTTAAAATCAGGTTTAACTTTACTTGATATAATTTTGACCCCCTTGAACCCCACATTAATATAGAGAAACTGGGGTTTACAGGGGTAAACCATATTTTTTAAATTGCTGCTCTTAAATATTGATTGTGGTTACAGGGTAGAACCGCCTCGATGAGGCGGTTCTAACGAGTACCACAGTCTATATTTTGAGCAGAAATAAGAAAAATGTCACAATATTTCATCTTAAAAATTTTCGTTTTCTCGGCGGTAAACTTTACAATGTATTTGTATAGGCCTGTTTTCCTATTGAACTTTCATGACTCACACACCGGTGGCTCGTTTACCAACGCTAATTCGAACTCGTTCTTGAGACCGATTGGCCATCACGAAAACACGCCTATATAATTTTGAACCCCTTGAGCCCCACTTTTATATAATAAAGCCCGGGTTTGCAGAGGTAAACCTTATTTTTCTTATTTTTGCTCTAAAATATAGATTGTCGGAATTCGTTAGAACCGCCTCGATGAGGCGGTTCTAACGAGTATCGAGGCGGTTCTAACGAGTGCCCACACTCTATATTTTGAGCAGAAATAAGAAAAATATCACAAATTTTCATCATAAAATTTTTATTTTTTCGGCGATAAAGGTGGCAATGTATTTGTATAGGTGTGTTTGCGTTATGGTTTTATTTTATACAAGAATTTGGCGATGTAGATGTATTGTAATTGAACAGCTATTTGTAACAAGCTTCACACTCGTGAAAATTATATGATGTTTTCAACACACTCGACGAAATATGTTTTCGTCACATTCGATGAAATATTGTTTTTTTTTTTTTCGGGAAAAATTAAATTTTCTCAAAAATTTTATACGAAAACAAAAATGTAGCCGCGGCTGCTACTTTGAAAATACCATTGTCTTGTTATTTTTAACAGTTCGATGATAGAAAATATAATTAATATTTTCACAATGTGAAAATATCACTTTTATTTGTTTCAAATATGAATTGATTTCACTACTAAGTATAAAATATATAGAGGGTATTTGTGTTTTGAGGTGCCTGGGCATAAATATTAAACCGGGTGTGTTGAAAACATCAGAATTTTTATGAGTGTTTGTAACACACGAGATGAAATATTCTTGGTATTATCGAAAAGAGTAAGAGTAAATATTTTATACGAAAAAAAAAATGTAGCCGCGGCTGCTACTTTGAACATAGCATTGTCATGTTTTTGTAACAGTGTGAAAATAGAAAATATCACTTTAATTTGTTTCAGATATGAAATGATTTCACTGCTAAGTATAAAATAAATAAAGGATATTTGTGTTTTGAAGTGCTTTGGCATAAATATTAAACCGAGTGTGTTGAAAACATCAGAATTTTGATGAGTGTTTGTAACACACAAGTTGAAATATTCTTGGTATGTATCGAAAAGAGTAAGTTTTTATTTTATTTGTACAGCTTTTATTACGTGACTGTAGCCCAGAAAAGGAGTCCGCGCTGTTACTCATCACGAAAACACGCCTATATAATTTTGACCCCCTTGAACCCCACTTTTATATAGTAAAATTGGGGTTTCCGGGGATATACCTTATTTTTCTTATTTCTGCTCTAAAATATAGATTGTGGGTACTCGTTAGGACCGCCTCGATGAGGCGGTTCTAACGAGTGCCCACAATCTATATTTTGAGCATCAATAAGAAAAATATCACAATTTTTCATCATAAATTTTCATTTTTTCGGCGATAAATCTGGCAATGTGTTTGTATAGGCGTGTTTGCGTAATGCTGTGTAACATAACCATGATATATTTCGCATCATAAAATTCACAATATTTAAATATCATTTTATTTGCTTCAGATGTGCACGATTTCACTGTAACATGAAACTGTAGAAGATTTCCGTTTAAAAATAACGGATACTAGGACCACTCTGCTATTACTATATGACTGCCATCACGAAAACACGCCTATATAATTTTGACCCCCTTGAACTCCACTTTTATATAGTAAAACTGGGGTTTCCGGGGGTATACCTTATTTTTCTTATTTCTGCTCTAAAATATAGATTGTGGGCACTCGTTAGAACCATCTCGATGAGCACAATCTATATTTGGAGCAGTAATAAGAAAAATATCACAATTTTTCATCATAAAATTTTCATTTTTTCGGCGATAAAGGTGGCAATGTATTTGTATAGGCGTGTTTGCGTAATGGCGACTTGTGTGTGAGACCTTACGGTTATGATCTTTGATTATGTTCTTCCTGGGTAGTCTTTTTTTGCCAGTACTTAGACTAAAGTCTCGCCCCCCGCCAATTGGGGCTTGAAGAAATAGATGGGCTGCATGATGCTTCCACTCAGAGCTGGAACCGACCGCACGCGAGTACTGGTAAACCGCTTGGAGGATCTAAGCCTGCCCAGGAAACGCGGTTTGAGTCGGAACGTCCATGCTAATAAACTCTATGGGTTTCATTGGGCGGCAGGGCTTGAGGTGTCATTTCATCTCAATGTCGGGTAAAAATCCCAGGAAAATTGGAAGCAACTCTACAGTGTTGACGGGGACGTTAAACCTCGAATCAAACAAACAAACAATCAAACAAAAACTTAAGTCTACGTATAAATACGATCCACAAAACAGAATTACAGTCGATCGTCGATGACACTAAAACTTTGGAAACATGCAAAGGGGGTACATCATGTTAAAAAGTCCATGTAATGAAAACCCCTCTAGGCCCCACTTTATATGAAGGAAATTTGGGTTTACAGGGAAATACACATAGTTTTTGTCTTGTTTCTGCTTCTGAGTACTCATTAGAACAGCCCCAATGAGACGGTTCTAACGAGCACCCATTACTTATGTTTGATTTTTTTTTGTATTTAGTGGTGGTGGTGTTTGAATTAAGGTTTAATGTCCCCGTCAACACTATTTCGGTCATTTTGGAGACGTTGCTTCCAATTTCGTGGGACTTTTACCCCAGACATTTGGATGAAATGATATCCCAATTAAACCAATAGTGCCTATATGCATTGGACGGTCCGACTCACACCACTTTGCCTGGACAGGCTAAGTCCTGAGCGGTTTACAAGTACTCAAGTTTGGTCGGTTTCAACTCTGTGCGGAGGCACCATGCAGCCCATTCTATTTCTTCAAGCCGCGATGGGCGGGGGCTCTATCATGCCGTTTGTACACTCCACTTTGTAAAGCGACAAGAAAGGTTTACAATGAAATGTTAAGCTTCCTTATTCTAGTCCAGAAACGTACGTTGTGTACTCATTTGACTGAGGCGATTCTGACAAGCATGTATAATAATTGTTTTTCTTCATTATTTAAATATTCTGGAAGAATCTACATCCAAAACCTGAAATATTCAGATATTTTTATATGTCCATTTTTTTGCTCAAAACATAGGTTGTGGGTGCTCGTTAGAATCGCCTCACTGAGGCTGTTTTAACGGGGATGACGAATGTTCAGGGGATTTTCCAATCATCAGAGTATGTTTAACGATACCAGGCATTGATATTTTGCTTAAACACATTCTCTTCAAAATACAATAAGATTGCACCCAAATTATAACATTATGAAGACCTCTCCCTTGGCATTGTACTTGCATAGGTAATCAGATAAACAAAACGACAAAGAGTTTCCGATCGCTGCACCGAGCCCTGAGCATTATATTGTAAGTGCAGTAAAAGGCAAATATTAAGACCATCTTTGGGACTGTTCAAAAGTGGTCTTAAGACCATTTTTGAACAGTCCCAAAGGTGGTCCCTGACCAGAGGACATTGTGTGCAGAAAACACGAAGTAAGAATACTGCATCCTTCTAAATAAGCTTTTTAAAACAGAATTAGTCTTAAATTTAGGTGGTCTTAAAAGCGGAATTTCACTATATGTTCCCGATGTGAGTGGCCGTTACCATTGATTTATTCAAAGGTTCATGAAATTGTATATGGGCATTGCAGCAACCTTGGTTGTGTGACCTGGACCATTTAAACAAACTTTTGTACCGCCTTTGCCAGGAGTCTGCATATAAAATTAAATTAAAATCACTTAATGACCTTGAACTTTGGCATTCACAGAGGCCCATGCAGTACCCAAATCTATACCATAGTATATAATTGTTTTAAAGAAACGTATTGATGTACCTTTCCCCTATTCAAAACTCTATGAAACAAAATTTGACAGTGCCTTCAAATGGGCCAAGGTCAACCAAGGGTCATCATGTGAACAAATTTGATTACGAATACACTTGGTGAGGCATACCAAGTTTAAAGGCAACTGACTCAGTGGCTCAAGAGAAGAAGAGTATTTAAGATCCTCAACTTATATAATATATTATATAGAAGCCTCCGAGGTGTAGTGTTTATGCTACTCGCCTAGTAAACCAGGGGTCGCAGGATCGATTCCGGGCTTCTCCAGACTTTCGGATGAGTATTTAAACCGAGATCCCGTCTCCGTATGACCTTAGCTGTTGGTGAGACGTAAAACTCAAATATTCACTCACTCTCAACTTATATGGATATGACAGCTGCCTTGGTCATTTGACCCGGTCCATTCAAATAAAATGTCATTCCTCCATTGCGCTGCTTAAAGCATAAACTGTATCGCCTATTTGTTGCGTTGTGTGACGGTATTAACGCCCACTCATTTTTGTTAACGAAAACAATGTACAGCCCTTGAATCACCACTTTTCTCTATCTAAAGTTAAACTTTTACCCATATATGCCTAGAGGCCGTTTTGTGGGACATTGGCGAACAGTCCGTTACGATAACACATCCGTGTGATATAGTGCATTTTTCAAACCTCATAAAAGGTAAATTTTCTGATGAAAATTTGTGATATTTTTCTCACAGTTGACCATCGTACAGTATCTGAAATCGGAAGCTGCTGATACTGTACGCTCAAAAATCGTTAGCTGCTTTACACGATATTTATTAAAAACGCTAAAAATCAATAAAATTCGGTATTAACACCCGGAAAGGACACATGCTTGGGAAGGTAAGAGTCATCCCTTTTCAAATTTGCTTCGATTTGGAATCATAAGGTACCCTGCTCTGCACAGTAAAAAGATTCTGGTGCTGCATCAGTGATTTTTTTCATTATCGCTCGCAGCGACCATTATTTTTTCACATTTTATCTGTCTTATGGCCAGTTTACACTTATTCTAAATAAGCGTAGACACAAAACAATCATTAACCATCACATCTAAGTACCCATTTGCTATTTCTGCCTGCCTCCCTTCAAAAAACTTACTGCTTTATTCAGGGCCTATCATACTAGCTCCTGTACGATTAGCTGCATCTGTACGCAATCATTAGCTGCAAAAGTCGAAAAAAAGACTGTACGCTTAGCTGCAGCATATGAAAAATGAACGTGTGAAGTTGTTGTTGTTTTCCAGTTTCCCCGTGTCGCGGGTCGTCCGCTGGTGGGGTCCCAGGGGACGAATCAATGCTGGCACTACACCGTAGCCGTTCGGTGGTACCCCTATTCCCCGTTGCCGGTGAACAGGGAGACCATCGCTCGGCTCCAGCCCCGTCCGTCTCGTGTTTGTCGTCTCACGTCTCAGGTGTCTCCGAGCCCACGGGAATCCCCTTGCCCTGTAGCCAATCGCTGAGCTCCGTCCTGAGAGGTTTGTGAAACGGTGCGGGATTTGTTGGTTTTAGGCCTTGAGCTGGCAATAGACCCCCCTCCCCCCCCCCAGGGGGATTTTTGTACACTATGATTTTCTAATAGTACATTATATAAGCCACAAAATGAAACATGTTAGCCCTCTGAGAGTGGCAGCGTTAATGTGTAACATCCATGTTAAGTACGTTACCCTCAAAATAGCATCAAATATTCCTGATTATGTGTACAACATGGCCCTTTTTGTACTTATTTGCATGCCTGCACAGGTAAATGTACTTCTTATATCACAGACACCTATTTTAAATACTCAGGTTGTAAATGCTTTTGTTTATTACCGTTATATACGTTACCAAGTATTTAAATTATCAGTATTGCGATTACTGTCTACACATGTAAGACTTAAGTCTTACTTGTAAGGCTGCTACTTAAATGAATTTAAATTCCTTATCATGGTCACTTACACAATTGCTAAGATGTGGTCTTTCAAATAGATTGCTGGTACCCATTACAGTCTTTTTTGTTGTAGCAGTTCCAAAGAGTACTGATTTGCAATCACCTTTGTAGATTGTTGAAGCATACAAAGCATACAAAGTCAATGTATGGAGCAGAAATAAGGCATCTACGTTTTTAAATGTGTATATTTTACAATCCTGAGCAATAACATTATTACTGCATAGACTTGTTAACAAGTGCAAGCGCCTATGCGCCAATATTTAGCTGCATATATTTAGCCAATATTTCGTCGGAAAACAACCCGTTATCAAATACGCAAACAACAAAATTCCAGGCTAACCTGCACATCTGCGAAGTCTTGCCAGAACCTTGGCTGTTTGCTCACATAAAAATAGATAGCCTTCAGCTAAAGATCCTTCTTAGGGACTAAGCATGCGCACAGGAACATTTATAATAACTACTGTCAGAATGGTCCTTGTGTTGAACAAACAATAAACGCCATGCCAAGTATCAAGTAGGCTTTTAGGGCGTCAGCAGGAATTACGTCGCGTACTAAAGATGGTGTATTTCTCGACACGTGAGAGCTCAGTATGTTGAAACAACTCTTCAATGCACTGAAATGAGCCCTGACGTAATAGACAGTAAAAACAACAAGAAAACTTGCGACCTGCTCAGATTAAAAGTAAAGAGCATGATGTGAAATGAGAACGAGGCGATGTTTGGCTACATCAACCCTTTTAGTTCCAGTGTTGAAGACAATGAACTGTACTGTTTGCATTTGGGTGTTTTACTAAGCCTGACATAACTAAGGATCTGTTTAAGGCTCATATGTATTGGCAGGAAGTCTATGGAAGACTGTTATAAAAGCCGTGAGCATGGTAACGTATGTAACATTGTTTTAGGGAAGACTCCATCAACTCGCGTTTAGTTCAAAGGTCTATTGGCTTTTACAAACCATCAAGCGTAACAAGCTAAAAACTTTTTCAACTTGCAGGACCAAGAGGAAATTCACCAGCACACAAAACAAAATAAGCCAGATCATAGCTGTAAGAAATATCTTAAGACAGCTTGTCCATTTTTCTATTGGACATAATGTTGACCTTAAGTTGACATTGCCGTTCGCCTTGTGACCTGTTCCATGGTCGCTTGCAACTGCTGACGGCATGCCCACCAAACCTGCCAAGTCCACACTTCTGCATTTCTCAATTGACAAATCTATTACTGAACATAGCGATTGGCCATCCAATGCTGCACATATCATTGGGTAATGCCATACTACTGAGGTTAACGGCTATTCCTGCTACCTTACAGAAACCTTCGAAATCTTTATTTAACTTGTTACCAAGGGCAGAGTGTGTTGCTTTTGTTACTGATACATATAAGCAGCAGTCTTACAGGTCTTGTCAGACCAATTTTCCTATTAAACTAGCAGGTTTTGATCCATGTTGATAAACAAACATCGGGCAATGATAGTCTTTGCTAAGATAATATAGCCGTATGTGTTTGTACCAAAACAGCACACATGTACACATGTGCTTAATAATAACCAATACTTTGGAGCATATTGGTATTGCTAGAAACTTGGCATATCTATTATTATACAGAAAGAGCACTTGAAATTAAACATTCATTGGCATAAAATACATTCACTTCTTGTCTGTGAAAATGGTAACATATGTAACATTGCTTAAAAAGAAGTGTCAGTCATATCATGACAGAATATACCAGAATCCAAATCTGGTATAAAATTTAGCATTATGTTGTTTCAAAGATTGTGAATATTCTTATGTCTGAAACAATCCATTATCAGCATGACTAAAGCATATAATACATGCACATATGTATGTCGCAAAGTTTTTGATTAACATGCAAGTAAAGGGGTAAAATTCACACGAGTTGGCCCCCTTCCAGGTAGCTGGCTTGCTGTAAGCATGCCAGATCTCACACCAGATCTCCAGACTTGTCCTTAAATATCTGCTGATTCTAGTCTATTAAAGTAAATAAATGTAGTCTTATTACCCTTTAAGATTACTGTCTGTAAGGAATTATGTGACTTTGTTATTTTTAAACAGGTATTCTGTAAAACATGTATGTTATATACGGTACCATTTATCTGCAATGTAGAGAAAACATAAGCTTAAGGTATAAAATTGTTCTGAAAGTAATTGAAAATATCAAATAAAACATAAGAAGTATTTAACCCTGTTTTGGACTGATACACTTAATGGTTTTCAAAGTTTGGTTGTGATTATGTGTGTTTAGTTTTTAAATTATTTTACGGAGAAAATGCGGAGAAAATATCTCAAAGATGGGGCAGTCCATTTCTGTACCAGCAGGAATTTTACAGATTCCTTCAAATAAGAAAAGGCATCGCGTTCAGGGCTGTAAGTTTAGTTTATTTTTAAGTATTCTATTTGATGGACATATTGGACACCATCTTGAATATTAAAAAATGTTCAATGTTGACAAGGTGACCTCATCCAGATGTGTAAAGAATAATGACTTAGCTTCAAATACTTTTGAATGCTAGTTTCAGGTAGACAGAGATATCAACCATTTTCTGTCAGACTATTATGAGGCGATGATTAAACTTATTCCATACTTATTCCAGTCACATGAGAATATAGTGTGATACCTCATTTGGAGCAAAAAGTGACTTGGCAATAATTTTAAGATTTGTATGATGTTATGTTATGTACGTGATGTTTCAGTCTTTATGCTGTTAACAGTTAAGCAGTGAAACAAATAAGAACATTCATACTGCAGTGAATGGTATTAGAGTTTGGTTTTAAACTTAAGCTTTCAGGAAAGTTACCAAATATGCTATCATTCAAATAAAGTATGTCATGTTACTAAAAGGATTTTTTAACACATGTATGCAAAAACATTGAAACTTATGATGGTTGGAAGTCCACAGTAAGCTTTATTTATTTCCTACTTGGTGATAGGACATACAAGCAGCTGAACAATTATATTAACAATTATGTTAAGATTTTATACTGTATCCTGTGTTACATAGGAGATTGACTCATGTAATAATACATTTAGTTGAACTACGTTACTTTCTCCGCCATATATTTGGCAACTGAATGTGAAACTTAAAATTCCTTTCACTAATCTAATACTTTTTATCAATATTTGATTTAAGATAATCAAAATGGTGGAAAAACCTTTCTGAGCCTAAATATCACTCATTATTAAAGACCTTTCTACCTTATGTTACATACGTGACATAATGAGACATTAAAAGCTGAGCAATTCATTCAAAACTTTTAAAACTGATAATGTCTATTAAAGTTTTTACAATAAACATGTGTGCGCTGTATATGAAGTGCTTTATTTCAATACATGGTTCAATGAATGATGGCATAATGGTCATATGATGAAAATTGTGAAATAGGGGGTTCCCGTGTTCAACATTCAATAACTCAATAAGTATATAAGATAGAAACATAATGTTTGCAGTTTTGAAAAGGTCATTAAAAGGCCTTGAATACTATAACAAAATAGGGAATACAATTTTTTTACGAAAAAAATTAGGTAAAACTATATTAGACTATTTTATGAAATATATAGGGTTTAATGAAAAAAAGGTGACATACGTTACACCAGGGGCGACCAGTTTTGGTTTCAAAGGTCCCTATCTGTGGCGCAGTGATAGCTTACTTCGATCAAATAACCAAATTGGAAATTCTTCTTTATCTTTTGCACTTTTCGGAAGTCTTACAATTTTCTTAATTTATCAAAAGTTTTGAGGGGTAACATATATAACAGGATGTTACACGGTAACGCTGCCATTGCCAGAGGGCTAACATGTTGCAAAATCCTTGCAAGACACCAGGCTTTCAGAAAAATATGGTCTACAAAAATCCCCCTGGGGGGGGGAGGTAAACCATATCTGGCCCACGGCCTATTTGGGGTTTAACGACATATCAACCCTCGTGAGTCATTTTGTGTCTTCTCCCAGAAAAAGTATGAATTGAGACAGAAGAGAGACAGTAGAGGAGAAGAAAGCAAGGGAGAGAGGAGAAAAATGAACGGAAGTATAGAAACTAGAAGAAGTGACAATATTCCCCTTCTACCCTTACCTGCTGTAATGACGACAGGCCTCGCACAACTGTAAACCAATATCAGTTGGAGATGCACATCACCTTAGCCTCGCCCAACCACCCAGAAGAAAGGTAAACAAAAATAAAGCACCTGCTTTGATATCGAGCGACTGGATTAATGAAAAATGACGTCAACTTCGAAACGCGATTTCTTAAAACGACGTCATCCACCCAACTCGTCCCTTCACAATTATAGATTTCAACATGAAAAAAAAAAAACTCCAGCAAAATTAGTTAGTATTATTTGAGTATACACAAATTAGGTGCATGAGGACTGTTAGCTATAGACTGTGACTATTTTATAAAGACGCAGAAACCAGCCACTGCCTTTTGGCAAACAGACCCATGTGAGATGCAGCAAACTGCCGTCTGATCAGGTCCACACTATTTTCTTAAATTCTTGGTTAAACGAAATAGTTTAAGTCTCAAGTCGTGTCTAGGGAGCAGCAGGACGCGGGTTCGAAAACTGTTGCGGTCGACAGCATTCTTAAGTTTCATGAGACTGATCATGAAATCTTCCGGCCCCCGCCCATCGGGGCTTGAAGAAATAGACTAGGCTGCATAATGCTTCGACGCAGAGTTGAAACCGACTTCACATGAGTACTTGTAAACCGTTTAGATGATCAATATAAGCCTGCCAAGCAGGAAAGGTGGTGCGAGTCCTTGCATATGAACCCTATTGGTTTCATTGAGCGACAGGGCTTGAGAAGTCATTTCATCTCAATATCGGGTAAAAGTCTCACAAAATTGAAAGTTGCCTATACAGTGTTGACGGGGACGTAAACCCATCCAAATAAATTTCCTACGGACATTCTCTCCCTTCCACTGTTTCAAGAAGGACAGTTGGCAGTTTCAGGTGATGTATGTACACTGTACTGGTTTATTATGGGGCGCCGTTTTGATATCCAATATTCAAATTATGGATATCCTTTATTATTTATGGATATCCATAATTATTTATGGATATCCATAATTCGAATTATGGATATCCTTTATTATTTATGGATATCCATAATTATTTATGGATATCCATAAATCGAACTGAATTAATGATATACATACATCGAATACTGGATATCCATTATTCGATTTATTGATATCCATAAATCGAATTGAGGATATCCATTATTCGGCTGATTTATGGATATCCATGAATCAAATTATGGATATCCATAAATCGAATTATGGATATCCATAAATCAATTTATGGATATCATTAATTTAGATCGAAATATGGATATCCATAAATCGAATTATGGGTATCCTTAATTCGAATTATGGATATCCATTATTCGGTTGATTTATGGATATCCATAAATCGAATAATGGATATGCATAATTCAACTCTGCAAATAAACCTAATGAATAATGACTGCTCCCTTTGCAAAAAAAAAGCCCCCGCCCATAGGGGCTTGAAGAAATATATGGGCTGCATGATGCTTCCACGCAGAGCTGAATCCAGCCCGCACACTAGTACTGGTAAACCGCTTAGAGGATCTAAGCCTGTCCAGGAACCGCGGTGCAAGGCGGACCGTCCATGCTAATAAACACTATTGGTTTCATTGGGCGACAGGGCTTGAGATGTCATTTCATCTCAATGTCGGGTAAAAGTCCCACAAAATTGGAAGCAACGTCTCTAAAATGACCTTTACAGTGTTGACGGGGACGTTAAACCTCAAGTCAAACAAACTTTGCAAAAAAAAAAAAAAAATCGACTATTCGCGTCAGGTTTCCGATTTAGATGTGTAATAAAAGCCTGGGTGGGGGTGGAGGTAATGTAGGGTAGGCTTAGTGGTGGCCTATTGTGTAAGAGAGATGTGTTTTGTTTGTTTTGTTTTAGGTTTAGCGTCCCCTTCAATACTATTCAGGTCATTTTGAAGACGTCGCTTCCAGATATGTTGGGCATTAAGCCTTCATTGAGATGAAAGCTGGCCTCGGTAGCTCGGTCGGTTGTGCGTCTGACTGGTGATCACCGGCCCCGATAGTTCAGTTGGTAGAGTGTCCGCTCCGGGGAACGGGAGGTCTCGGGTTCGATCCCGGGCCGCGACATACCAAAGTCGTTAAAAATGGTACTAGCTGCTCCTCGCTTGGCACTCAGATTTACGGGGTAGAGCTAGGACTGGTCGATCCAGTGTCAGGATAATGTGACTGGGTGTGGTATCATGTAATGTGTCTGGGACATGATACTTCAGTGAGGCAGCACTATAAACGTGAGCATTGAGCTCCCTGTCGCAACCAGACACCGTCGTGATATGACTGAAAAATTGTTGAAAGCGACGTTAAACCCGAATTCACACACACACACACACACACACACACACACACACACACACACACACACACACACACACACACACACACACACACACACACACACACACACACACACATACACACACACACACACACACACACACACACACACACACACACTGACTGGTGATCAAGAGGACGCGGGTTCGATACCTGCCAGGGTCAGCAACATTCTTTCATGGAGATTGATCATGAAATATTTTCTACTGTCGTTCTCTCCCTTTCGCTGATTCAAGAAGGGCAGTTGTCAGTTTCTAGCGAAAGAATGTGCACTGTACTGGTTAACTGCTTACGTATAAGCATGCCCAGAAAAAGTGTGGATAGGTAAACCGACCGGCCCAAAATGACCTAAATAAGTGTTGACTGGGCCGTTAAACTCAAATAAAAACAAACGAACATCACAATCCCTGTCGCCCATTGACTCGCACGACTTTGTTTGGACAGGCTTAGACCCTCTAAACGGTTTACCAGTTCTCTCAGCTCATGCAGCCAAATCTATTTCTCCAAGCCCCAATTGGCGGGAACCAGGAGGTACATGTATATCTGAATTTGCCTGGTACTCCATACATCTCAAGTAGAGTATTATATGGATATATGTTAATACTATATAAAGTGAAATTCTGCTATTAAGACCATCTAAATTTAAGACTAATTCTGCTTTAAAAAGCTAATTTAGAAAGGTGCAGTTATTCTTTCTTCGTGAATTCTGCACACAATGTCCTCTGGTCAGGGACCACCTTTGGAACTGTTCAAAAGTGGTCTTAATATAAGAATTTTACTGTATAACCACCATAAGCATTTTTTCCTCCAGAAAGCATGCACGGATTGCCTGTTTGGATCATTATAATCTTACGTCCAACTTCCAGTGTCCTTAGGTGCGCAGTCCTCATAGAGGTGATTCCGAGGGACAGGATGCGTTGGCTGGAATTTCCAGATCTTACGGCTAGTTCCGATATTGAACTGCACACGTGGCGGGAGTTCAGCGTATGGCGTCCGTTGCTTTGGAAGCCTTACGGGCTGAAAGGCAACACGGCTGAGCGGTCCCTTTGACTGACCATCATCTTCAAGCGATGTTGAAGACCTTGAAGATTTTTACATTAAACAATCACGTGTCTTAGGGAGAAATCATTAAACCAAATGCATTGGCGGTGATTTATGGATATCCATAATTCGAATTATGGATATCCATAAATCGATCTGAGTTATGGATATCCATAAATCGAATTATGGATATCCATACTTCGAATTATGGATATCCATAAATCAGAGGAATAATGGATATCCATAAATTGAATTATAATAAATCGAATTATGGATATCCATAATTCGATTTATGGATATCCATAATTCGAATTATGGATATCCATTATTCGGCTGATTTATGGATATCCATAAATCGAATTATGGATATCCATAATTCGATTTATGGATATCTATAAATACGGATTAAATAGTAAAACGGCGCCCCATAGTTTATCGCTTACGGGAAAAGTGTGGAAAATGGCCTAAATTGCGTTGCATCGGCCGTTGAACTCAAATACCCACAAACAAACAAACTCAAGTCAGGGCTATCTACTGTCGACAAGTATAGGTGCGGTCAATTTGACCCTCTTAAGATATCAAGTTTGTTTTGTTTGATTTTATGTTTAACGTCCCCGTCAACACTATAAAGGTCATTTTGGGGACGTTGCTTCCAATTTTGTGGGACTTTTACCCAACATTGAGATGAATTGACATCTCAAGCCCTGTCGCCCAATGAAACCAATAGGGTTTATTAGCATGGACGGTCCAACTCGCACTTCTTTGCCTGGGCAGGCTTAAATCCTCTAGGCGGTTTACCAGTACTCGTCAGATTCATGCAGCTCTGCGTGGAAGCATCATACAGCCCATTTATTTCTTCAAGCCCCAATGGGGACTGTAAGATGTCAAGTAAAAACACTACTTCACCTGAAAATCTCTACGGTTTAGGTCGTCTGCTTCCCATTCTTGCCAACTTTAAACATATTGTATTATGTAGGCAAACAATTTGGATCCTGATCAAACTGCTCCTTGAGGAGCATTAATAACTTTAACAGTACCCGACAGACAACACAGCAGACGACAACTGTTGCTGGCATCTTTGTATCGTTTACGGGATACAGACGAAATAAACCGTAGCCCGTTGACGGGCCTTTCCGGCTATCGAACATAAACGCGTAAGACTGAAACACAAAAAGACAAAAAATGTACTGAATATTTTGTACTTATAATATTGCATTTAAACGAGTACCCACAATCGACGGCCGGCCTCGGTAGCTCAGTTGGATGCACGTCTGACTGGTGACCAGGAGGACGCGGGCTCGATTCCTCCCGGGGTCAGCAACATTCTTACGTGGAGAGTTTTAAGAGAACCTGATTGTAAGCATCGAGCATTACATGGAAAGTCAAAATTTTTGATTTTCTTTATTTTTTGTACATAAGTAGCATTTCGCAAATGATGAAGATTGGTGAAAATTTTATTGGAATATGTCAAGTAGTTTTCGAGATATTGATACAAATGCTGTTGCCATGGCAACAACGTATTCACATAGATAAAACAGTATTTTTATATGATTTTCAACAACTAGCTATTGTTTCCACTTTCATAATATATACCAATTTACACACGATATCCATGAGGGTATATGTAATGAAGCGATTCATAATATATTGGGCTCGTGAACATGTTCACATATGTTACCATGGCAACAGAATTGAGGTGCTAGTCAAGCACATTGAATTTTTCTGGATTTTCTGTATTTTCGTCTGCATTTTATTCTCAGGGGCAACGACATTGGAAGATACGGACAGTGGCACTTAAATAACATGTCCTAGTATTAACAAAAACTATAATGTCTAGGTGTAATCCTCTTTAAATGGAAGAAAGATAACTCGGCAACTTTGTCTGTGTTACACAGACGATTTTTTTGAAAAATAGTAACGGTGTAACTACTTGTGTGAAATTCCAGAGCTGATCTTTGATAAATTAAACATTGCATTGGTCATAAATTATTAAACTAACATCTTGTACAATGTACATAGCCATTAAAATCAATAAAAGACCTAAAATGTAGGTTTTTATGCATTTTTCTGCATAAAAAGATCAAATGAAATTCTGTTACCAGTGTCATTATCATACTTTTGCTTCATCTATATCAAATCTAATCTATTTCCGATTACTAAATGTGTAATAACTAGGTTTGATTATATTGTCATCTGCTTCAAGTTAATGAATAAATTGAAATTATGAATAATTATAACAATTATGGAGTCTCATTACCCCACCCACTTAATTGTGTACAAAATGGTGATGCATTTCTGGACAGGAAAACAACGCCCCTATATATTTAAAGCTAGTTAAACTAGGAAATAATGATCATAATTTGAATAGATAAATGGATACAATGGTGTAGATTGTGTAGTAGCCCTTGTTGCTATGGCAACCGTAACATTCCGTTAAAATTGAATAAATATCTGTTTATGGTTTCACTGTTGTAACAGATTTTCACTAGCTTTAAAATCTATGAGGACAGAATTGAAAGTTCATATCAATTTAGATTAAGTAGCATATTTATGATAACATTTACCATGTTACGGTTGCTATGGCAACACAAAATTTCACTTTTTTTATCATGAATAGATACATGTATGTGATCCGTTAAGGAGATGTGGGCCTTACGTATGTTTGGAAGTGCTGACTTTTAAACAGAACAAGACGTAATGTAGGAATCAATTTGTAGAGTATGTTAGAATCTTAAATGAATTCCCATGGTCTTTTTTGTACGAAAGCCCGAGTCAAAAAAAAAAAAAAAAAAAAAAGAATATATATATTTATGTTTTGCCTTCATTATTACACTATTTCTGCGTAATAATACCTTAACATCAGTTCAGCAGTAAATGTTTTTTTTTTTTTTATTTTGGTTTTGGTTTGACGGCCCTTTCAAGATTATTTCACTCATATCGAGCCGATCGTTAATCAGAGGTGGGCGAAAACCGGAGTACCTGGAGAAAAAACCGGAGTAACCGGAGAAAAACCACCTGACCTTCCGTTGCAGAACTTGGCGTCTCAAATGTGACCCGAGCGAGGCTCGAACCACAGCGGTGAGAGACCTAATGATCAAGAGTCAGCGCTCTTAACCACTAGGCCACGGAGGCCCGTGATAAGGTTGTCAACAAGTTTTGGGAATACAAGTGTGAATAACATGTATAAATTTGCATGGTTGTGGGTCAAAATGGAATTATCTCAGCTGATTGAAATCATTTTGAACTCATTGCCCTTTCAAATGCTTCTTCAATAGTATTGCAGCCGTCCTAACTCATTAGGTTTACAATTATTTTTTTTTTGTTGTTGTCCAACATATATTTTCTGGTCCTTTGTAATCATTGAGTTCGTTTAGAATATTTTGGAAATAGAATTCAGCCTAAGTCGGTGCTATACAGGGCGTGGCCGGTGTTGCATATTTCAGTACTGTTCCTGAACAGACTCAATAAACTCACTAAAACCGATTCTGCTATTTTGTTTTTTGTGTGTATTCTTTGCTTCCAAAAGACCCAAGAACTCATTTACAATGATATCTGCACTAGACGGGTTTAACATATACATTTGGTCCCTGTTTACGGCGATATATGTTTATTGGTGCATAAAAGATAGCGTTGCCTGCTTAAATCAGCTACCCTAACGCTTCTATACCTGGACTGATATCCGCCATTGATGTTAGTGATTTGCCCATGGTACCATGCAAAACGCATGCTACATTTTTTCTTATGCGAGATCGAACGCATGCGCGTGTGACAACTACAGTTCTCAATACATTAAACTTATGGGAGTATAGAATTCAAAGTAACTGATTGCGCAAGGTGGTGCATATAGCCTACGTCAAATTATAGCCCATTGAAACCAATAGGGTTTATAAGCATGGGCGGACAGACTCGCACCGCTTTGCCTGGGCAGGCTTAGATCCTCTCAGCTGTTTACTAGTACCCGTATGCGGTCGGTTTCAGCTCAGCGTGGAAGCATTATGCAGCCCATCTATTTCTTCAAGCCCCGATGGGCGGGGCCTTATAAAACGGCTGAAATTCTGTATGGGGCGATCTGTTCAAAATTTGAGTTTTGGTCATAAACATGTCAATCCTTCGGTTATGGTTATTTTGGGCTTCATAGTGACTTCATATGGCATTAGGCTGTTCTTGGAAGAAATTGAGGTCGCTCAAGCTCTCGCTTTGCTTGAGAGAGGTACACCCAAAAGAGTCGTTGCAGAACGTTTTGATGTATCGAGCAGTGTTGTTGCCAGGCTATGGAGATGCTACCAGGTGACGGGCGAGTTATTAGACGAGAAGGGCAAGACCGACACCGCATGTGGTCACAAAGGGAAACCTAGCTTTATGAAATCGGCAGTATTCTACCAGCGGGCTACAAATCGATTTCCAGCATGCTATTGGTCAAAGGCTACCCAATCAAACAATACGTAACAGGTTACATGAAGGTGACCTGAGGGCCAGATGTCCGGCAAGAGGGCCGGGCCTCGCCCATCGAGGCTTGAGGAAAGAGATCGGCTGCATGATGCTTCCACGCAGAGCTGAAACCGACTACAAACGAGTACTGGTAAACCGCTTAGAGGAACTAAGCCTACCCAGGCAAAGCGGTGCGAGGCGAACCCTCCATGCTTATAAACAATATTGGTTTCACTGGGCGACAGGGCTTGATAAGTCATTCCATCTCAGTGTCGGGCAAAAGACAAACAAAATTGAAAGCAACGTCTCCGAAATGACCTATACAGTGTTGATGGGGACGTTAAACCTCAAATCAACAGCCAATTGGCAAGAGGGCCTATTCTCACCAGGCAACATCTTGCACGGCGATATGTGTTTGCCCAAGAACATCAGAATTGGCGATTGCAAGACTGTTCATGGATGAAAACCGATTTTACCTGAGTGTATGTGATCGACGTGTTCGAGTCTGGAGACGACCTGGAGAAAGATATTAGGACTGTAACATTGTGGAAACAGACAGATATAGAGGGGGCTCAGTGATGGTATGGGGTAGAATTTCTTATGAAGGCCCAACGTACATGTACACATCACAGTGTAGTTAATATTTTCTTGTCCTTTGGGATCATTGATTCCACTATGGAATTTTTAAAATATTTGAGGGACACTGATGAGGCTTAATTGGACGAAACTAGCTACTCTGGCACATAAAACGTGTACACTTCATATTTTCCAGTTCACATTTGACCTCTAAGTATGACCTTGACCTTGGAGGTAAGGACCTTGGTTTTGGGTGAGGCCGATTGTCTCATGATAGCCAACATTTCTGCCAAGTAATTTCAAAATCCATCTAGAAATAAGAAAGTTATTGACTGCGTTTAAGTTTCAGACCCTTTTTTACCTTTAACCTATAAGTATGACCTTGGCCCATAATGGTTAACATTTCCTCAATGTAATTTCAAAATCCATCCAGAAATAAGAAATTTATTGACTGCGTTTAAGTTTCGGACCCTTTTTTTTACATTTGGCCTGTAAGTATGACCTTGCCCTTGGAGGTACGGACCTGGGTTTTGCATGTGACACATCGTCTCATGATGTTTAACAATTCTACAAAGTAATTTCAAAATACATACAGAAATAAGAAAGTTATTGACTGCGTTTAAGTTTCGAACGGACGGACGGACAGGGGCAACGCTATATGCCCTTGCACCATTCTTCGATTCTTCGAATGGCGGGGGTATAAAAACACTAACAATTATCAGAGAAATATTATTTTCGCACTTTGAACTGTTGGTAGCCATGTATAGTTGTCGCAGATAAGAATAGCCCCGCCTAGTCAATCTTATCTGCGACTACTATACTCTTTCAAAACGCAGTGAGACGTGACTGCACTTTTAATTTTGGACTAGTCCGTGTTTTAGGTAAGTCGCCTTCAATTCGGATTTTACATTGGTAGATATAGTTTTACTGTGATTCGTACTGCATCATACTAACCACTCAGCCACGACTTCTACATAATGGTATTATCCATTATCAAAAAAAAAAAACTTATTTCTTATAATTTAAAAATCCTGTGAAAAAAGAAATCCGAAACCTGCTTCCCCTAAAACAAGGAATAGTCATGCCACGCTTGAACATTGAACTCTCAAAGGTCGTTGGTAAACTATATACATGTATATGGTGTGCAAGGCATGCAACTCTCGCAACAATTCTACACTATATATACATATATTTTTTAACGGCCTAGGTAGCTCAGTCGGATGCGTCTGACTGGTGATCAAAAGGGCGCGAGTTCGATACCTGCCGGTTTCGGCAACATTCTTTTTTTTTTAGATTGATCATGGAGTCCTTTGGTGCAGTGGCACAGCGCATCGGATTTGTGATCTAGAGGTTGCGGGTTCTAGCCTCACACTGACCAAAGTGTTATGTGCTTAAGCAAGGCACTTCATCCGCATTGCTTAGAAATAATAATAATAAAGTACTGGCTACCACCCAGGAAATCCTGCTCGTAATGCTCAGATGTCGGCGAGTAGCAGTAACAGGAAAAGAAATAAAATGGAATCTTTTCTACGGATCGGGATGTTCACTGGAGGCCTTCTGTGCGGGGAGAACCAGCCCCTGTGCAGGTTAAAGAACCCTGCCATAATTACATAATTACTGTGTATGCTTTCATCCTGCAAAACCTGGAGTGTATGTAATGTACACCTGCTAGTAATGGTCAGATATGACCGATCGTAGTAGCAAGAAAGAAAGAATGGAAAGATATAATCCTGCCCGGGAAAAGGGTTGATAATTAAACTGGACGGCTCAAAAATGGCCTAAATTAGTGTTGACTGGGCCGTTTGACTCCAAAACAAACATAAATGTTAAAAAAAAAACTGAGCCTAAAAATTTCGGTCTGGCACAGTTTCGATCCACAGTTCCGTTGTTTATGGGAAAAGTGTCCTACCAACTGAGCTATTGAGCGCTATTGTTGTCATGCTGTTTTATAAAGTAATCAAGATACAACAACACAGCCAATTACCGGTAACTGTCTTTATTTTTGTTTATAAATTCTATGCAAACTTTCTAATTTAGAAGATAAAAGGCTCTTGTTTATAGTATTATTAACAACAGGTGCGTAGTAAATTAGCTACGTCAACTATGACGTCGCGATTTTTCACGTGTTCTCGAAATGACGTAATGCCAAAATCTCATGACGCGTCACATGTATTGAAAATAAAATAACCAGAATGTAGTAATAGCAAAGACGGTCTTTAAATTTTGCGCAAAAATTGTTCTCCGGTTGACACTTCTTTGTTTACCGACCACCTCACGCATAAGAATAGTCAACAAGGGACTTAATCGGCGTAGGTAAAGTTTACCGGACAAATCCCGGACATTAGTGTTCGCCGTTACAGTTCTCTCCCTTGGCATGAAACGCCGTATTGACACTATTTAAAAAACCTATTACGGCACGGTATCAAAAGGATTACACCTAAACTCTGCAAATTTTGTATCTTTCAGATATGCTGTAACTTCTGGTGTTTTACATTTTCCGTGAAGCCGTTGCCCTTGAGAAGCATAACGGAAAATATATGACCACCAAATCACTGAAAACGAGTGTCATTTCATGCAAATAATCTCATGTACATGTCAGAAATCGATTAATAAATTTGAAACGATCGAATAAAAAAAATCTAAATTCAATTTTGAAATTATAAAAAACACTAACGTACCAGTATAAGTGATATTTATTATATTTTCATAACAAAACATCCAAGAGGTATGATTTTTTAGCGAATGGAAACAAAATAGCCGTTTCCATGGAAACGGCGAAGAATCGGTACGAAAAAAAATATCGACGTAACACAGGGCACAAAGGTAACATTTCCACAAAGTTTCACTGGAATCTGTGATTTTCATACTTTCCAAGTTTTCATTGACCAATGCTCGATGCTTACAGTCATCTTCTTTAAAAATCTTTTCTACGGTCATTCTCTCCCTTCCGTTGATTCAAGAAGGGCAGTTGTCAGTTTCTGGCGAAAGAATGTGCACTGTACTGGTCAACTACTTACGTATGAGCCTCCCCAGGAAAAGTGTGGATAGGTAAACTGACCGGCTAAAAAATGACCTAAATAGTGTTGACTGGGCCATTAAACTCCAATACAAACAAACAAACAAAACCCGCAATCTACGCCATGGAGCAGAGCTACCAACCGCTTGCTATCAGTCTATCGCATAACCAGTACAAGGCACATTCTTTCATTAGAGAGAGGCGACAGTATGCTAATTCTGTATAACAAAGGTCAAAGGGTGCTGCAAGCATTCAAACAGATGACCTTGTTCTCCCAGCTAGAAGGTGTAGAAATCACCATTCAATGGCGTTCAAGAAATGACATTCACAAAAATCCTTTCTTCCCTCGAGCCAGTAGAGATTGGAATGCTCTTCCCGATCCGAACATTTCCACGGCTCAAAATGGTGGGGATACTGTAGCTAAGTTTACCTCTTTGGTGAAAATGCTAGGGACTAGCTTCCTGTATCGCGGGTCCCATACATAGCGGTCGTAGTATCACCATTCTGACTCCGATAGCAATATTTACCGTTACTCTGTACAGGCGTGATTCAGTCAAGTTATCAAAATGGGATATATCAAGGCTAAACTACGTCTCTAATCAAAACATGCAGGCAGTGACAATCGCAGCTGATCGTACAAAGAAAAAAACGAAGCTAGCAGCTAATCGTACAGTCGCCAACATGACAGGCCCTGAACAAAGCAGTTATTATTTTGATGGCAGGAATATAGAACTAGTAAATGGGTATTGAGATATGCTGGTTTATAACCTTATTTGGCTCTCGCAAATTATTTACATGTGTAAACTGACCACATGACACACAAAATGTAAAATAGTAACGATCGCCGCAACCGAGGATGAGATAAATCACTGATGCGGCATCATAATCGTTTTCTTGTGAAGAACAGGACGCATTATGATTGCAAATCGAAGCAAATTTGAAAAGAAACTTCTCTTACCTTCCAAAACATGTGTTCAACAAAAGTCTCATTAATGAATTTTATTGATTTTTTTGTGTTATTTATGAATATCATGTAAAGCAGCTAACGATTTTTGGGCGTACAGTAGCAGCAGCTTCCGATTTCAGTTACTGTACGATGGTCAACTTTGTTTCTTATTTCTACTCCAAACATAGGTTTTGGGTGCTCGTTAGAACCGCCTCATTGAGGCGGTTCAAACGAGTACCCACAACCTATGTCTTGGAGCAAAAATAAGAAAAATAATGTATACCCCCGTAAACCCCAGTTTTCTCTATATAAAGTGGGGTTTAGCGGGGATTTCACGGACTTGTTCACGTGATGCTATAGCCAGATAAGATGCCACAGAACTTGGCGTCTGATCTGGGTATACACTATTTGCTTAAGAACTTTAATTTTTATAAAAAATAGTCACAAACAAAAACAAACCTGACACTCATATAATTGGAAATGGACCACTCCAAACTCAGTAGTTGGGAGATTCTGTCGTCAAAAGATGCACAAGGAAAACCATGGTTACTAAAAACATCCACCTCTGGTCATTGAACAGAATATAAGACTCTTACATGACTGTGAGGGGCAGGACAGAAAAATCCGTCCCGAGGGTCACTGTCCGCGGTATCACGAGACCTGTCGAGTGGTGGCGGACAGTGACCTCGAGGAACAGACTTTTCTATCTACCCTTCATACCCATGTAAGATTATTTTTCTTGCATATCTTCCATTGCTGAGAGTAGATATTTTTTTTGTTATAATTCAGAATTTGATTGTCGACGGCCGCCATAATTTGATGGCAAAAATGCAGCATTTCGCTTTTGACCAACACTGGCGTCAAACTTAACGACGGCGTACGTGACATCATATTCAACCAGTACAGAAGAAACACGTGAATATTCTCAGTTTTTATCATATCCCTGGGTTGGATAACCTGGGTAGGATAAGACTATCCATTCTTGCACACCAGACAAGGAAATCCGTGATTTTACCGTGGGATAGAAATTTATATTCTGACCCTGGTGTTCCAACCCAAAATCGAATACAATCGAATGTTTGATAAATGCACTGGTTGATTACGACCTCGTACGCGGCGCCGTTAAGGTTGACGTCACAGCACGTTACGTGACGTCACTAAACATTCCTGCAGTGTCAACACAATATGGCGGACGTTGGTAACCGAAGTGACTTCAGCATTAAAAATCCGCGCTGAGAAATGGAAGGTATGCAGGAAAAAGAATCCAGTGTGGGTGTGAGGGTGGATAGAAAAATCCGTCCCTCTGGATCACTGTCCGGCATTACTCGGCAAGCCTCGTGATGCCGCACAGTGTCCCACGGGACGGATTTTTCCATCCACCCCTCACACCCATATAAGATTCTTATGGTATTTTCATATTTTGTGCGCAAAAAGAGACAGTTTCCCCATTATGCCCACCCAATGGACTAGCGTTATGTTTCACCTTCGATAGTTCGGACTGCATATGTATAGAATTTATAGGTTATTGACTTTATATTGTGAAATATTCGGCACGAGCTCATATGCCGAAGACGCACTCGGAAGCTCGTGCGTCCTTCGCCATATGAACTCGTGCCGAATATTCCACAATATAAAGTCAATAACCTTTTTATTATATACGCAAGAATTCAACTGTCTACTAATTCAGGTTTGCCTGGTGTAGAAATTTGAACGTAAAATTAGATTATATATCTTGAAGGTCGTTAAGTGTCTCCCTAAACATTGAAAAACCACGCCCAACGGCGCCAATGTGAAGACAACGTTAACGTTGGTGGATGTGACGTCATTAAAACATTGACGTTTCCTAACACAGGACGCCAATTTTTTCCGAAACGTCGGTTTTATTTCTTTCAAAATACTCCTGATTTATTAGGAGAAAGTATTGAAAATCTAAACAGATTACAGGTAGGTTATATTTGACAGCACAAAATGCGCTTTATACACTTTGTCAGAATCTGTATTCGTTTTGTTTTACGTTCTTTCAGTCGATACGCATGGCTGCCGAATTTTAGTATCAAAATGGACAAATTTGAAAGTAGTTCTATTGTGAACGTGACTTCTGATCTACGGGCAATATGAACTTGACTACGGGCAATGTGGACAAATTTTGACCGGTAACTTATGTAGAAAGAAGACGGGATATTTTCTGGGTATATAATAAATATTCCAATAGGGTCAAAGGTGTCTTACTATTGAGATTCTACTGTAGTAGTTTTCAATTCAAAAGTGGGTCCGCAATGGTTCATGCTGTCCCTAGTTTAATCAAAGACGCCAAGAGATATAGCTAATTACATTTTGTAATTTAATGGACTTTATGATCAAAACGAATAACTATTGCTATATCCAAGCTCCGCGTTGACATTTAACACTTACGAGCACATACAAAACAACTCTC
The DNA here is from genome assembly GCA_963580285.1 of Lucinisca nassula. Taxonomy (NCBI): domain Eukaryota; kingdom Metazoa; phylum Mollusca; class Bivalvia; order Lucinida; family Lucinidae; genus Lucinisca; species Lucinisca nassula. The sequence goes on along the minus strand of OY757011.1, from coordinate 90,770,418 downwards.
GTCTTCTCTATATTTACATGTAAATATCTTGAATATGTATTTATTAAATTATAATTAGGTTTTTCATTGCGAGGAAGGAAGTATAAGAAACTACGCTCCGCGAACCATTGCAATATTCTTATGCTTGAAGCCATGTTTCGCTAGTCGCACTAGCCAGTTTGCGGAATTAACCCTTTTTGCACCAAATGGAATCTTCCTCCTTATATATAGCAGGAGTCCATTTCAAAATTTAGGGGTGCCAGGTTGTGTTTCCATCAAAATTTATTTGGAAAATGACTGAACCTTTAGCAAACAGTGGAGGCCCTGATCAGACGCCGCCTTCTGCGGCGTCTGATCTCGGTCTGTACTGTTTGCCAGGGTACCTGTTTTGGGGTCTCCGGTACAAAATGGGTTAATCTGGTTTTATTCAAGAAGGAAGCCTTAACGCCTTACAAATTATACCTTATTAACTTAACCCACATAAAATATCGAAAGACTACAAAGCAGTAATCAATGATCTGACAGTCCTTACTATACTGAATACATGTACCCTTCTGCACCTAGACATACAAAAGATGTTGCATATAATAATTATAAAAAACCGTCGTGATATGACTAAAAAATTGTTGAAAGCGACGTTAAACCCGAATTCACACACACATGATAATAATAATAATAAATTATAATAGACCTTATTTATAGAGGGTAACAATTTAGTACTGGTACTAATCTTCCATGTGGCCCTCTTTTCCTGGGTAGGAACCAGTAATAAGAAATGTGGATAAAGTTTCTTGCTCAAGGAAACAACACGTGGCGCTTGCGAGGATCGAACCGGCTACCTCTCGATCTCGAATTCGATGCTTTACGACTGCACCACAGCGCTCAACTTGAATATGCATCACCCATTTGCCATCCCTGTGATAAAACTCAGAATCAGCAGGTGTCAGAAATGACAAATATTAGGCAGACATTGTAACATACATATATTTCTTATTTCTGCTTTCAACATAAATTAAGGATACTCGTTGGAACCGTCTAATTGAGGCCGAGGCGGTTCTAACGAGTAACCACACTTTATGTTTTTGAGCAAGAATATGGCAGATAATGTACATCCCCGTAAACTCCCGTTTCTCTATATAAATTGGGGTTTAGGGGGTTCTTTATTTCGCGGACTTTTTATCACGATGGAAAGAAACTGCCCTTTTGGCTTTGCCCGTGATATCATCATGAAAAACCCTCCTATGCGATTTTGACCCCCTCAAACCCCACTTTTATACAGTAAAACTGGGGTTTACAGGGGTAAACATTATTTTTCTTATTTCTACTCAAAACATAGATTGCGGGGACTCGATAGAACCGCATCGACTCTGCTCAAAACATAAATTGTGGGTACTCGATAGAACCGCCTCGTCGAGGCGGTTCTATCGAGTCCCCGCAGTCTATGTTTTGAGCAGAAATAAGAAAAATATCACAATTTTTCATCTTAAAATTTCCATTCTTTTGGCCGAAAAAAAATGATAATGTATTTGTATAGGCAGGTTTTCGTAACGTTTTAACCCTTTTGGTACCGGAAACCCTAAAAGGGGTAGGTAACAAACAGTGAAGGCCCAAATCAGACGCCGCAGAACGCGTCGTCTGATCAGGACCTCACTATTTGCTAAAAGTTCAGTCATTTTCCAAATAGATTTTAATGAAAACACAACCTGACAACCCCAAATTTTCTTCCTGCTATATATAAGGAGGAAGATTCCATTTGGTACAAAAAGGGTTAATTACAGTGAAATTTTTTTGATGTTGATTTTCTTTTAAATTGGTATCTTGGATGGGAAGTGAAAGATAATTGTATCGATTCCTAATCACTGCCTTCTCTTTTATTTTTATGTGGAAAAAATAATCAAAATATTATTTGTTCGTACATTACGAAAACACGCCAATACAAATACATTGTAACCTTTATCGTCGAAAAAAAAAAAGAAGAAAATTTTAAGAAGAAAAATTGTGATATTTTTTTTATTTCTGCTCAAAATATAGATTGTGGGTTCTCGTTAGAACCCCCTCATCGAGGCAGTTCTAACGAGTACCCACATTCAATATTTTAGAGCAGAAATAAGAAACATTAAGAATAAGTTCTACCATATAAAAGTTGGGTCCGAGGGGGTCAAAATAATATAGGCGTGTTTTCGTGATGGAGAAAATGATCAAAATATACTTAAAATGGTTAAAGGTACAACAGCGCATTTATCCAACACAATTGTAGTTGACAGAATAAATAAAATTAGGTCTTATGCGAACCTCTTTGAAAGGTTAAGGTCATTCAAGATCTTGGCAGGTCACTAGGACTAAATGTCCATCAACATTTTAAACATCTCCTCGGAAACCTAACGGGAAATTGAAGTCAGATTTTATATACATGTAAACCATCTATGCCTCAAGGGCAGAAATGTTTACATGTACTGCTAATATCTTTTATTTTTGGATATTTTAGTGGTTATTATGGCTTTCCGCTTGTGATGTTTTAATTATGGTGAAGTTGTTCCATCACGAAAACACGCCTATACAATTCTGACCCCCGATGATCGAACCCCACTTTTATATAGTAAGACTATTTCGACAATTTGTGGGTATTCCGATGGGTACAAATTGCGCGCGCATCCCTTGTGGCTGATCTGTTCTTGTTTTGTAATGAAAGCGACTGCATGATGTCCCTTTCCGTTGAAAACCAGTCTGGGATCATTGAAGCCTTTAGCTTGACTTCTAGATTGTTTGGATGATTTATTAAGTGTAAACAGTACCTGTTTCGAATGTTTGATAAGTCAAATTTATCCCCCCCCCCACTACCAGAACTTCAGTTAAATAAAGCAAATTCTTCTGATCCTGGGGCCCCGTTTCTGGATTACATCTGTCTATTGTAGATGAGTTTGTTTCTTGCAAAATTTGTGATAAACGCGATGATTTTGATTTTGAAAGTATAAATTTTCCTTCTTGGATGGTGATGTTCCTCGTGCGGCGTCCTGTGGCGTTTGTGTTTCGCGGTTGGTCCGATCTGCCGGGGTGTCTGGTCGTGTGGCTGGCTTCGGTGGTCGTGATGAATTGAATTGATCGCTGCTGGACTTCTTGGTCGTTTTTATCGGTGTGGTGGACTGCGCAGGACCGTTTCGTGTTATTTTGGCGTCGTTATGATTTGGTTTCGAAGTTCAGTGTTGGGCTTAAGTCTCTTCTGCAGCAGGGTCTGTCGGAGCCCGAGTTTTGTGGTGGCTTGGTGTGGGAGTTCAGAAAAAAAATATTTAAATGCAATGACTTCGGCATCAAATTTCGTTAAATCATTCTTCGATATAAAAAGATATGGTACAACATATGTGTTGTGCGGCAGACTGCATGCATGGTCGTTATTCCTATCACGGTTGACAACTTTGCTCCCCTCTTTGGTTGCACGACGATTGGTCGGGCCTCAGATTCTATGACGGTTCCAGCGTAAAGGCTTACTGAGGATACGAGAGTATCTACTTTTATGTAGTATTGGTTGATGCCTGGTGCTCTGTCTCTGGCCGGGCCCTTCGGAGTCTAACTGTTGGTCTTATTTTGCTCTAGCGTTTCGGTGGTTTCTTGCTGTCGGGTCCTCTCGGTGGTTATTTGATTTTTGTGTTAGCGGAGATGTTGCGCTAATTAGTTAGGGGACCTTCATCACACCGTACAACCGGCTGCGTCGAAGACAGATTACTGTCTCTAAGACAGATCGCGGAAAACGTTTCATAGAAAGGGTAGGTGAAGTTTTTTTGTTTGTATAAATCGAGAAGGCAATCTGTTGACTTTTGCTGCTATTGGACAAGAACCTAAATGCCTGGAGATACCGCAGCAACATTCTGACAATATTTCAAAGCCAGTTAAGGCTTTTCCAGTTTGTTGAAAAATATTTCCATCGAAAATTTCATTAATTTTTGTTTTCGGCGTCAAGTGTACGTCTAGGGAACAAACTATGTTACATTCACTTACTCATGCTAAAACTACGATTATTCAGCAGCATTTCTGCCAAATTGGACCGTATAAACAAACTACGTCCCCCTAAAGAGACCAGGTGTCCAAAAAATGCTGTCTCTAACTACAGATTGTTTTTTATACGACTGTCCACAAACACAGATCAGAGATTTCGAAGGCTAACATTGATGACAGATCAGACGATTTCGGTTACATCTTCAATAAAGACGAATTCTGGATAACTTAACACCGGCAACTTCTGTGGAATCTATTTCATGCTAGCTCCAGGGCATTACTTGTAATAATGCTGCAATTGAGTAACATAGAGGCTGCTCTATAATCATTTATATTTCCTGTCAACACACAAATTGTGCAATCAGTAGAAGCCTCCGTGGTGAAGTGGTTATGCTACTTGCCTTGTAAACCAGGATTCGCGGGATCGATCCCGGGCTTCTTCAGACTTTCGGATGTGTCGTTAAACCGAGGTCCCGTCTCCTTAGGTGACCTTAGCTGTTAGTGAGACGTACAACTCTCTCTCTCTCGCTCTCTCTCTTTCTCTCTCACTCTCTTGTGCAATCAGTAAACATCTGAAGGCGCTATTTGTTTAATTTTCTTCTGCCTTTACTTTTTCTTTCCTAGATGTCACACGGCTCAGCGATTTCTGTGTTGTAATTTGTTTGTTTGAAACGTCCCCGTCAACACTGTAAGGTCATTTTGGAGACGTTGCTTCCAATTTTGTGGGACTTTTACCCGACATTGAGACAAAAACACATCTCAAGCCCTGTCGCCCAATGAAACCAATAGGGTTAATTAGCATGGACGGTCCGCCTCGCACCGCGGTTCCTGGACAGGCTTAGATCCTCTAAGCGGTTTGCCGTGTGGCGGCCGTAAATCGTCTCCCCGTACATCAACCATAGTGCAGTTTATATTTTACTTTTGGTCCTTTGAGATCAGCGTGAATATTCTGAGAAATAAGAAATAAATTATTGATTTAGACTTATATTCTAGACAGGTTTTTAATTATTTGGACCCCATTTTGATTTATATCCGTCTTTGAATCGACTGCCTATTCGAAATTCGCAAAATTGCAGTATGTTTCCTCTGGTATTCGTTGCCGGATCATTACAGGGTCACTGATGAGGCTTTATTAGCCGAAACTACGTAGTATGACCCATCTTCTTTCTTATGAATGTTTTCATTGCTCTTAAAGGAACTCATTTTTGATTTTTATTTGCCTTCACTGCAGCTGGTGTTGTGCCGTGTGGCGGCCGTAAAACGTCTCCCCGTACATCAACCATAGTGCAGTTTATATTTTACTTTTGGTCCTTTGAGATCAGCGTGAATATTCTGAGAAATCCGAAATAAATTATTGATTTAGACTTATATTCTAGACAGGTTTTTAATTATTTGGACCCCATTTGATTTATATCCGTCTTTGAATCGACTGCCTATTCGAAATTCGCAAAATTGCAGTATGTTTGCTCTGGTATTCGTTGCCGGATCATTACAGGGTCACTGATGAGGCTTTATTAGCCGAAACTACGTAGTATGACCCATCTTCTTTCTTATGAATGCTTTCATTGCTCTTAAAGGAACTCATTTTTTATTTTTATTTGCCTTCACTGTAGCTGGTGTTGTGCCGTGTGGCGGCCGTAAATCGTCTCCCCGTACATCAACCATAGTGCAGTTTATATTTTACTTTTGGTCCTTTGAGATCAGCGTGAATATTCTGAGAAATCAGAAATAAATTATTGATTTAGACTTATATTCTAGACAGGTTTTTAATTATTTGGACCCCATTTTGATTTATATCCGTCTTTGAATCGACTGCCTATTCGAAATTCGCAAAATTGCAGTATGTTTCCTCTGGAATTCGTTGCCGGATCATTACAGAGTCACTGATGGGGCTTTATTAGCCGAAACTACGTAGTATGACCCATTTTCTTTCTTATGAATGCTTTTTCATTGCTCTTAAAGGAACTCATTTTTGATTTTTATTTACCAGTACTAGTGCGCGGGCCGGATGCAGCTCTGCGTGTAAGCATCATGCAGCCTATATATTTCTTCAAGCCCTATGTGCGGGGGCGACACTCTGTGTTGTAATTAGTTAGGAATTCGATATTGAAAGTAAACAGCTGACGTTCGTGCGAATATCTGGTTGTGCCATTTTTTTAACATCAAACGCCATTAATTTTTATTGCACGAACAAGGTTGCACAATGCAATAATGAACATTAAATAGGTCGTTATGCAAACGGTGCAGAGGCGACCATGAACAACAAGATGGTACGTGCATCTGTATTAACCAATTCAGTACCAGAAACCCATAACGAGGTACCTTTGCAAACAGTGTAGACCAAGATCAGACACTTCAGAATGCAAACGGTGCAGAGGCGACCATGTACAACAAAATGGTACGTGCGTCTGTGTTAACCAATTCAGCACCAGAACCCCCTAAAGAGGTACATATGCAAACAGTGCAGGCCCAGATCAGACACTTCAGAATGCGGTAATGCGGCGTCTGATCAGGGCCTACACTGTTTGTAAAAAGCTGAACCATTTTCTGAATAAATTCTGAAGAAAACACAGCCTGACACCCCGAAATATCGAAATGGACTCCTGCCATATATAAGGTGGAAGATTCCATTTGGTACAAAAAGGGTTAACTTTAATTCACTCGGCGCCGCTTGTGGGTTATATTCCCGTACAAGACAAGAGCCATAATCTGAGTAACACTGGGGCTGTGCTTCTCATCACGTTAAGTCCGTGTAATGAACTTGCTTATATAGAGAAAACCTTTGTTTACAGGGCGACACATTATTTTTCTTATTTCTGTTTAAAGACATAGGTTTTGGGTTCTCGTCATACCTTCTCAATGCAACAGTCCTCACGAGCACCCTCAACCTATGTTTGGAGTATAGAAAAGAAAAATATCACAATTTTTCACCAGAATATACCGTTTTGGAGGTATGAAAGAAATGCACTATATCACACGGCTGTGTTATCGTAATGCGATTTGTTTGTGTAGCTTTGCAGTTTAGTTTAGCACTTGTTATGTGCAGTGCTCCATGTTAGTGTGGCTGAATCAAATAATGTTCTACTTTCCTCTATATTTGGCATTAGGAATTTTGTTTTACGCTTCACTAAAATGAAAAAGTAAACTCTACAAGTTGGTCCGTGTTTGAATGGAAAAACTTCTTTAGTATGATTAAACATGATGATAGTAATAGGTTTTTGTTTGTTCGATTTGAGGTTTAACGTCCCCGTCAGCACTGTATAGGTCATTTTGGAGACGTTGCTTCCAGTATTGTGGGACTTTTACCCGACCTTGAGATGAAATGACTTGTCAAGTCCTGTCGCCCAATGAAACCAATTGGGTTTATGAGCATGGACGGTCCGATTTGCTTTGGCTGGGCTGGCATAGATCCTCAAAGCGGTTTACCAGTACTCGTGTGCGGTCGGTTTCAGCTTTGCATGGAAGCATTATGCAGCCCTTTTATTTCTTCGAGCCCCGAAGGGCGAGGGCACTTGCTTCCACCAACAGCTAAAGTCATACGGTTTAAAGACTCAGCCGAAAGTGTGGACATAAAGAAAACACGCCTATAAAAATACAATATAACCCACAAGCGGCGCCGAGTGAATTAAAGTTAACCCTTTTTGTACCAAATTGAATCTTCCACCTTATATATGGCAGGAGTCCATTTCGATATTTAGGGGTGTCGGGCAGTGTTTTCTTATAATTTACTCAGAAAATGGTTCAGCTTTTTACAAACAGTGTAGGTCCTGATCAGACGCCATATTACCGCATTCTGAAGTGTCTGATCTGGGCCTGTACTGTTTGAAAAGGTACCTCTTTATGGGTTTCTGGTACGGAATTGGTTAATACAGACGCACGTTCCATCTTGTTGTACATGGTCGCCCTTGCACCATTTGCATAACGACCTATTTAAGGTTCATTATTGCATTGTGCAACCTTGTTCGTGTAATAGAAATACATGGCGTTTGATGGTAAAAACATGGCACAACCAGATATTCGCACGAACGTCAGCTGTTTACTTTCAATATCAAATTCCTAACTAATTACAACACAGAAATCGCTGAGTCGTGTGAAATCTAGGAAAGAAAAGATACAGACAGAGGAAAGTTAAACAAATAACGCCTCAGATGTTTACTGATTGCACAAGAGAGAGAGAGAAAGAGAGAGAGAGAGAGAGAGAGAGAGAGAGTTGTACGTCTTACTCACAGCTAAGGTCACCTCAGGAGACGGGACCTCGGTTTAAAGACACATCCGAAAGTCTGGAGAAGCCCGGGATCGATCCCGCGAATCCTGGTTTACAAGGCAAGTAGCATAACCACAACACCACGGAGGCTTCTACTGATTGCACAATTTGTGTGTTGAATGGAAATATAAATGATTATAGAGCAGCCTCTATGTTACTCAATTGCAGCATTATTACAAGTAATGCCCTGGAGCTGGCATGAAATAGCTTCCACCGAAGTTGCCGGTGTTAAATCATTCAGAATTCGTCTTTATTGAAGATGTAACCGAAATTCTGATCTGTCATCAATGTTAGCCTTCGAAATCTCTGATCTGTGTTTGTGGACAATCTTATAAAAACAATCTGAAGTTAGAGACAGCAATTTTTTTGGACACCTGGTCTCTTTAGGGGGTCGTAGTTTGTTTATTCAACCGAGTTATACGGTCAAATTTGGCAGAAATGCTGCTGAATAATCGTAGTTTTAGCATGAGTAAGTGAATGTAACATAATTTGTTGCGTAGACGTACACTTGACGCCGAAAACAAAAATTCATAAAATTTTCGATTAACATATTTTTCAGCGAACTGGAAAAGCCTTATCTGGCTTTGAAATATAGTCAGAATGTTGCTGCGGTATCTCCAGGCATTTAGTTTCTTCTCCAATAGCAGCAAAAGTCAACAGATTGTCTTCTCGATTTATAAAAACAAAAAAACTTCACCTACCCTTTCTATGAAACGTTTTCCGCGATCTGTCTTAGAGACAGTAATCTGCCTTCGACGCAGCCGGTTGTACGGTGTGTTATTTACGGGTTATTTGCGGGTTATTTGTCTATGTCTCGTCGGAAGTAAGGGCGAGGATTGTGGCCACGTAAAGTCGATTTAAGCCCCCCCTGTGAAGTTCGTTTCGCTGGCCGTTCCGGGCGTTTCTTCTGTCGCGGTTTATTTTTGTTATGGTTTGTCGTCGAGTGTGTGTATCGCTTATATTATTTTGGATGGCCATTTTGTGTCAGCGTGGCTGTTCTTTTGGCTTTCCGCTGTTGGTGCTTCAATTGGGGTCTGGTTGTTTCGAGTTTGTGTTTCTTTCCCTTTGGTGTCCCTGATGGGAGCTGTGGGTTAATTGTGTCAGTTCCTGATTATTGCTCTCACTTCTATTTTACAGGGGTAAACCTTATTTTTCTTATTTCTGCTGTTAAATATAGATTTGTGGATACACGTTAGAACCACCTCGACAGGGCGGATCTCACGTGTACCCACAATCTATATTTCGAGCAGAAATAAGATAAATATAGTAAGTTTTCGTCCAATATTTTCGTTTTTTAGGCGGTAAAATTCACAGTGTGTTTGTATAGGCGTGTTTTCGTAATGTATGTCTGTGTTTCTTTCCCTGTGGTGTTTTGGATTGGAGGTCTGAGATAATTGTATTGATCCCTGATCATTGCCTTTACTTCCATTTTGAATAAATGGTCCTGGTCACCTGACCAAGATGGTCACCACTCATATATATTATGGTATCTTTTTTTCAGTACCGAAAGTCAGACGATCTTGAAACTTTGCAGAAAAAGATATGTAAGCCATATTAAAATTATATAAATGATTTTCCTTGGTTGACTTTAACCAAGGATCATAATTTATATAAGTTTATAAGGCGTATGTCTTGTTTCTTCCACTAACAGTTTATACTTTAAGCAAAAGTAAGAAGATTATTACATAGTTGCCAAAAATACAGTTTTCAGTCAGTAAAGTATCATCATGCCACATGGGTTTGGAAACTTAATGTGTAACTTGATTGTAATGAGAGCACACATCATACCTTTGTCAAGATTAAACTCCTAAACTGATCCCTAATTCTAATGCACTTGCGTATTTAACGCGACTTTGATTTGATAGCGTCAAATATTTGCGGCTGTCGGTATCCCAAAGTAACGATGTAACGTTGCTTTTCATTGCTTGGTATGTGTTTTTACGCAGCTGACTGCGCATGCCGTTTTAAGCAAACAGAATATTTTTTTTTCAAGAAAACAAGCAAATAAGTGTATCAGAAAAGGGATAACTGTATCAACATTTTCATTTCAGGACTCCGAGGTCAATCGCTGTCTTTACGACCGCAAATTCCGTCTTACCATCATGAAAACACGCCCATATAATTTTGAACCCTAATTTACCCCCCTTTTTATACTGTAAAACTGGGGTTTAGAGGAGTATACATTTATCTTATTTCTGTTTAGAAACATAGATTGTGAGTACTCGTTAGAACCGCCTCGCCAAAAAGCGGTTCTAACGTGTACCAACACAATTCATATTTTAAGCAGAATTGTGAAATTATCAGATTTTTTGTCTGAAAATATACATTTTTTGGTGTTAAATTTTTAATATATTTGAATAGGTGTGTTTTCGTGATGCTGCTCCGCTGACGCGATAATTTACCTCCCAAGATGACAATATTGAAAACACATTACGAAAACACGCCTATTCAAATACATTGAAAATTTTGCCACCAAAAATGAAAATTTTCCGATGAAAACTTCCGATATTTTTCATATTTCTGCTCTAAAAATAGGTTGTTTGTACTCGTTAGAACCGCCTAATCGAGGCGGTTCTAGCGAATACCCACAATCTATGGTTTTGAGCAGAAATTAGAAAAAAAAATGTATACCACTGTAAACCCAAGTTTTTCTTTATCAAAGTGGCGGTTGAGGGGGTCAAATTTATATAGGCGTGTTTCCGTGATGAGTTACATGGATGCCCTTAACGTCAGTTGTCTAATACTATAGGACGCTTTTCTTAAAGACGAAGGAACGCGTTTGAACCAGCCATATTTTTTAAGTGATTTTCAATGAATGATAGTCTAAATCTATATCTTCACTGTTTCAAACATTGAAAATAACATTTTTATTTTTCTCTGTTTGTGAATTCGATGTATCCTCACAAAAAGAACATGACATTTGTTTGTGAAAAATCAATTAGCCAAACGTTATTAATTTATGGTACAAATTACGTCACGCATATTTTCACGTCATTCCGACGTTAATGATGTCACCGTTTTCACCTACGCACCGTAAATAATGTACGCGACACCAGACAAGCTTAGCAACTGCGGATATTATTTAAATGCAAATTTCTAGAGAATTATTTGATAAATGTATACTCCAAGCAGATTTCCAGGTGCAAACTTGCAGTCTACACCAAATAGTGTTGGCCCCTGACCACCGGGGCTTGAAGAAATAATCGGGCTGCATGATGCTTACACGCAGACCTTAAATCGACCGCACACGAGTACTGGTAAACCGCATAGAGGATCTAAGCCTGCCAAGAGTCGGCCCGTCTATGCTTATAAACTCTATTGGTTTCATTGGCCGACAGAGCTTGAGATGTCATTTCATCTAAATGTCGGGTAAAGGCCCCACATAATGGAGGCAACGTCTCCAAAATGACCTATACAGTGTTGACGGGGACGTTAAACTTCAAATCAAACAAACAAAACAAAACACCAAATATTGCACTCAATTCACACGCTGAACACCTCTAAATCGACGCGAAGGCGACCTGGAAAACGTCTGTTCTATGTAATGGTGGCTGACGCTTTGAAATTGCGTTATTCATTACAATTTTAAGACTGAAAGAAACAAAAAAATATTTTTTTCAGTGTAAGGTCATTTTTATTTCCCTTCTGAACACCAAAACAAGTATTTTCACTCGGTGCTTCGCCCCTCGTGAAAATACTTCTTTCGGTGTTCATTCGGTGAAATAAAAATCGATCTTACGCTGAAAAACAATCAAATATCCACTGCAGGCATCACGTTAACAAGTCCGTGAATTAAAGACCCCCCCTAAACCCCACTTTATATAGAGAAAACTGGGGTTTACGGGGGTAAAATAGAAGTGGAGGCAATGAGCATTATTTTCCTTATTTCTGATCCAAGACACCCAAAACCTCATAGGTTGTGGGTACTCGTTAAAACCGCCTCAATGACGAGGTTCTAACGAGCACCCTAAACCTATGCTGTGAGTAAAAATAAGAAAAATCTCATAAATTTTCATCAGAAAAATTACCTTTTTGAGTTATGGAAACACGGATGTGTTATCATCATGGGTAATTACAACATCGGTGTTTCGAGTTATTGATGCACTATTGTGTGTACAATAAAAGTTTTCTCAGTATCTTTCTTAATCCAACTTTATCGAAGCCCCGAAGCCCCGTTTTGGGATTTACATTTATCCATTGTAGATGGGTTTGTTTCCTGCAAAATGTATGATAAACGCGATGGTTTTTATTTTGAAATTGCAAATTTTCTTGGATGGCGACAACCTACGGTGTTTATATTTCGCAATTAATTTGATTTGCCTGTGTCTAGTCATGTAACTGACTTCAACACTCTTGTTGAACTGTTCACAGCTAAACTTTTTAATCAGCGGTATCGGTATCATAAATTACGAAAATCCTTTTCTAAGTTGAATAGAAGTCATTCCGCTTTAGTTTCAAAATTCAATGTTTGTCCTTGCCCTTCGGGGTGGGGTACATAGATTTTGCTGCATGATATTTCCACGCAGAGCTGCAACCGACCACACATTAGCACTGATAAACCACTCAGAAGGTCTAAGCCTGCGCAGGCAAATTGGTGTGAGACGGACCGTCCATGAAAATGATCCCTATCGACTTCATTTGGCGGCAGGGATGGAAATTTCATTTCATCTCAATGTCGGGTTAAAGCCCCACAAAATGGAAACAACGTCTGTAAAATGACCTAAATAGTGTTGGCGTGAACGTTGAACCTCAAATCAAACAACCGAAAAAAATTCAACGTTGGACTTGAATCTCCTTTGCAACAAGGAGATATCGGAACTCGAATTTCATTTTGACTTAGTATGTACATTCAAAAAAAAAAAAAAAAAAAGATTCCAATTTCGTAAAATCATTCTTCGATATGACAGGATTGGGTACAACATCAATGTTATACGATAGATGACATGCATGTTAGTTATTCCAATCCGCATCCCTCTTCAAATGCGTGCCGGTGGATCGATGCTATAACGGCTCCTGAGTAAAGGCTTAATTAAAACGCTGTATGTAATGTTCGTTGGAACTTGATTCTCTGTCGCTGGTCGGGATCACCTGAGTCTAACTGTTGGTTTCATTTTACTCGAGCATTTCAGTTCTTTTATGCTTATCAGTCCTCATCGTTGTTTCATCTCTGTAGTAGCTTGACTTCTATGTTCTCGGAGATGCAGCACTGCCTTTATGCGGACTGAACAAATTATTGGTTCAAACCACGACAGAAACAAGGGCAGGGTATTATGGCCATGTAAAAGGCGGTTCTTCTGTCGCGGTTTAGTTATGTTATAGTTTGCCTTTACATGTATGTATGTATGTATATATATATATATTTTTTTTTTTGGGGGGGGGGAATGGGTTTGGGGATCGCGTTGGGCCATTTTATGGGATAGTAACTGTCCTTTTGGCTTTCCATCTGAGAAGTTTTCATTAGGGTTTACTTATTTCATATTCCTGTTTCTTTGCCTTTTGTGTTTCTGGTGGGTTGTGTTGGGTAGTGGTATCGATTCTTTGCTTTCACTTCTATGTTTTATAAATACAGCTTCTCGCAGCTTAAACATCCATGTTCCTGTGGCCGTTTTTGTTTGCATTTTTTGTAGCTTCCTCGTGAAGAGACCAGCTGTTATGAATTCTTACAATATCTATTGTGCATTCACCGATACAGGTATCTGATGCATGTAACGCAGACAAGTACTCGGGTTATAATATATTTATTATGAAACATTAAAAATGCACATATCACTTGGCACAACAAACTTGATGAAGCTCTGAATAACCTTTAACTTAATTTTCTAAATCCATGACCTTGACATTGAAGTCATGGATGGGGAATTAATGATTTAAAATGAATAAAACTTTGGACCTATATCTTATCACATACCAAATATAAACCAAATCCATAGTATGGTTTGGGAAATCTGCCCTGATAAAACTCGATAGTAAAAAATTATGAGTCCATGACACTGACCTTTAGGTTATAGGCATGGAATGGGTATAGTTGCATAAAATTTTGTGCTATATCTATCATCAGTATTATCAAATATGAACCAAATCCATCATAAGGTTTGGAATCTACATTCAGCATTACAAATTTACAAGTCTGAGTGCTTGACGTTGAGGTCATAGGCATGGCGGTGGCATTGCTGAATAAAACGTTGGCCCATATCTATCATCATACCAAATATGAACCGAAATCGTCATATGGTTTTGAAAATACGAGCAGTTAAAAATTTTAACATAAACAAAATCTAAAAACTAATTTAACATAAAAATTCTAATCCCATGTCCTTATGGTTATGGGCATGGCCGGGGATACGGCTGATTAAAATTTTGGACCTATATCTATCATCATACTAAACATGAACCAAATCCATTATATGGTTTATAAACTATGAGCTTAATGTGGGCGCCGATGCCGATTCCAACGCCAACACCAACGCTGACGCTAGGGTAGTGCATTTCCTCTTCCTGGACTTTGCCCAGGCGTGCTAAAAATAATATCTCAAATTTACAGAAATGATCTAGAAATGTGTCATTATGACACGGATGCCCACAACCAGGGGTCGGCATCACCCAGAAACAAGCATGTTACAAAAAATTGAAGATCATTACGAAAAAACGCCTATACAAATACTTTGGAAACTTTACCACCGAAAACCGGAACATTTTAAGATGAAAAAGTGTGAATTTTTTCTTATTTCTGCTCAAAATATAGACTGTGGGTACTCGTTAGAGCCGCCTCGTTGAGGCGGTTCTAACGAGTACCCACAATCTATATTTCAGAGCAGAAATCAAAATATAGACTGTGGGTACTCGTTAGAGCCGCCTCGTTGAGGCGGTTCTAACGAGTACCCACAATCTATATTTCAGAGCAGAAATAAGAAAAATAAGGTTTACCCGTGTAAACCCCAGTTTTACTATAAAAAAGTGAGGTTCAAGGGGGTTCTAATTATATAAGTGTGTTTTCGTGATGACAAAAGGTTCATGACTGTCATAATAATATTGATAAGTTAAATAAAAAGTTACCTAGATTTCATGATTATATAAAATATGAATTCAGTGTAAATCAACAATCTAACAATGATTTCAAAATATATTAAACACAAACTACTTTTATGTGCAGTAAAACGAATTCGAAAAAAGCCATAACTCCCAGAATTACTGGTGGATTTTTTTAGGAAATCAAACTTGAACTGTATTTTCTGCCTGCATACCATTGTATAAAATATGAATCCAATCAACCCACGTGTTCAAACGATACCGCATGAAAATCATATTTCATGTGAATATGAAGTTGAAAAAAGGTTCATTACTCTCAAAATAATCGGCAGATTTTACCCGAAATGGAAACTGACCTGCATTTTATGATTAAATACCTGTGTATGAAATATGAATCCAATCCCCTTACATTTTCAAAATATATCGCACGGAAACATGTTTTCAAGTAACAAATGAAGTAAAAAAGGGCCATAAATCTCATAACAGTTGCCAGAATTTACCTGAAATCGAACTTGACATGTATTTAATGATTATATACAGTTGTATGAAATATGAATCCAATCCACCAAGGTTTTCGAAAGATATCGCGCTGGAACCATTTTTTCATGTTCAAAAATTAAGTCGAAAAGGGTCACAACTCTCAAAATAATTGGCGAATTTTACTCCAAATCACAGTGGACCTGCATTTTAAGATTATATACCTGTGTATAAACTATTAATCCAAACCATCAAGGTCTTCAACGGAAACCAATTTTCAAGTTCAAGTAAAGTTGAAAATGGCCACAACTCTCATGATTTACCCGAAATCAATATTGACCTTATTTTATGATCATATACCTGTGTATGAAATATGAATCCAATCCACGAAGGTTTTCGAAAGATATCGCACCGAAACCATTTTTTCATGTAAAAAAATAAGTTGAAAAAAGGTCATAACTCTCATAATAATTGGCGGGTTTTACCCAAGATCGAGCTAGACCTGCATTTTATGATACTTTACCTGTGTATAAAATTTGAATCCAATCCACCAAGAATTTCAAAAGGTAGCGCACTGAAACCATTTATCATGTAAAAATTCAGTTGGAAAATGGCCATAACTCTCATTATAATTAGCGGATTGTACCTGAAATTGAACTTGACCTATATTTATGATTATATACCTCTATATGAAATTTGAATCCAATCCGCCAATCCTTTCTTAAGATATCGCATGAAAATCATTTCGTATTTCAAGTATGGGACGTACGTACGGACAGTGGTGATACTATATGCCGCCACCCATTTTAAAATGGCGGGGGCATAACAACAACAGCAAAAAAATGATCACCATCTTTCAAATCCAAAAGGTAGTGGGTTATTATACCTTATGACGACATACCATCACGAAAACAAGCTGTTATGATTTTGACCCCCTTGAACCCCACTTTTATATAGTAAAATTGGGGTTTACAGTGGTAAACCTTATTTTTTTGATTTCTGCTATAAAATAAAGATTGTGGGTACTCGTTAGAACCGCCTCGATGAGGCGGTTCTAACGAGTACCCACAATCTATATTTTGAGCAGAAGTTTGCAAAATATCACAATTTTTCATCTTAAAATGTGTGTTTTTTTCGATGGTAAAGTTTAAAATGTATTTGTATAGGCGTGTTTTCGTAATGCTGTTTTCAGTTTGAAGAAGGAAATACTAATCCCAGATCTTTGAAATCAACAAAACTATGCACGGATTTTGTTTCTTTTTGTGAGGGAACTTTAAACGACTTGGTACGTGTCCTTTTAGGAACATGGTTGTTAGTTGTAAGCATACCTCTATCGAATTTGTCAATACGTCTCACATTAATATTTAAACCTTTGAGCGCTTTATTGGTTGACTTACTATTTAGCGTCTTTTTGTTCTCCTGGTTTTCTCCTTGTTTAAAACCAGAATTTAACTGATTTCCTAAGGATGGAAGTCGTCTACGACCAAACATTATATCTTTTTTTAATATACCTACAGATGTAATTTGTTGCTCTAAATCTGGCACCATTCCATTTAAATGTGTATCGCGTTGATTTTTGTTAGCCTTTACCCTTTTAAACTGCGAAGGTCTTGGCTTTATAACTCCATTTATTGATTTTCTAGAGACGATGCCTGTCTTTGGAGTATTTGCGTGCATATAAGTTAGTTGGTTATCAACTTTCCTTATGCTTCCTGGCATGTCATTAGGCTGTACAATATCTTTATTGTCACTTTTCATAGCATTGTTCCATAGACTTTGTCTTCGATTTATATTTTCGGGCGCATCCTTCCATCTAAATTGCAAAGACGTGTGTTTTGTCTCACTATCTGCGACCCTTTCTCTTCTTCGTTCATTCACTTGATTTGCTTTTTTGATGGTGCCGGTTTCTTCTTTCCTACTTTCATTAATATTTTCTACCGCCCGTTTTGGAATCGTCACAACATTATATCGCCTTTTGGTATCATGGTTTTCTCCCGTTCTCTTGATAATCGGAGTTATTACTCGTAATGGCTCTGTTTGTTTCATATCTTTCCGATCTTTGGAATTTCCGTCTGAAGAAAATCTCCTAATTAATGGCTGAGGAGATCCGATTTCTGTCCCTTTCATGTTTTTACCTGCACTTTCATAGACTTGTGTTTGTTTTATCTGTGGGAATATGAACCTCGGCTTTATCACTGAAATTTTACGAGAATGTTTTTGACCTGTATTTCCAACGTCGCCTTTCGATATTAGATCCATAGTTCGAGGCTGAAATATGGTATC
Source organism: Lucinisca nassula (assembly GCA_963580285.1). Lineage (NCBI taxonomy): Eukaryota > Metazoa > Mollusca > Bivalvia > Lucinida > Lucinidae > Lucinisca > Lucinisca nassula. The sequence continues at coordinate 90,752,402 of OY757011.1, read as the reverse complement.
ACTGCCAAGTACTCTTCCAAGGCCTGATTTACCATTTTTATGCAAATAATCTAGTACACTATTCCCGTTGTTAGATACATACAATTGCGTTTTCTGTTGTATTTTGTTTAATGTTGTTTGAATTTGCGGTGGGCTAATTCTTAGCCTCGTATTTTCATTGATGGTCTGTGGAGACTCGAAAACTTTAGGTGATTCTGCTCGAATCCAAGAATCTGAATTATTCGTATGTAAGTTATTTTGGTTTTGAACATGTTCTGTCTTTGCAAATGGATAGTTCTCATTTACCTTTGTAGGCACGTCCGTTTTTACTATAACAGCATTTTTCTCATTTACACCATTTGTATTTGGTTGTGATATTTTTGTGACCTTGTTATCGATTAAACCGTGCTCAACTGTGTTTATTTGATGTGTATTTTTTACAGTTTTGTTGCTGATAATTTGTGAAGACTGTAAAGATTTTGGTTGCTTTTCAGCAGCCAAGACTTCATCAATTGTATTGTTTGTTACAACACGTACGGGTGTCTGAGATTTTTCTAAAGCTTGTGAAATATCTGGAGGGTGATCAATTATTTCGCTTAAATTCGGCTGTGCTATCTTAATAGTATGACCACTTGTTCTTTCGAATGAGAGTGGATGTAGTGGAAGAGACAATAGTGGATGTCGTTCATTTTCAGATGCATTAGTATCAACTACACGCACGATGCTGTGTTTGGCATCATTTGGATTGCCAGTCCTATTTATCAGCATACTTTCTGTTGTAGAATGGATCGTCGACGTTTCCTGATCACTTAGTATATGCCCTTGTAAAACTGGAATTTGTATTTGTGAAGTTTGGTCAGTGTCTATGGCTCCCGAACTGATTTTAGTCTGCAGTAACATCCCGTTTTTACTCGTGAACGTTGAAGATTCTTTTTTCTCTGGTAAAGATTTCATTGTGGTTGAATTAGTGTGTTCTGTGGTCAACTCATAACCTACCATTGCGCTTGCTAAATACATCTCTGTTGAATTATAATCAATTCTGTCAAAACTATAAGCTGTATCGGCATGCATAAAGTCTGCTGTGGTGAAAGAACTAGAAGTTGACGATTGTACATCGGCGTCTGTCAGAAACGATGGTCTTGTTGTTGGCGTTAGAGGCACTTGTAGTTGTTCAAACATTGCTGTAAGAAGTGGATATATTCCTACATCACAAAACATTCCGTCAAAATCATCCATATCAAGCGGATTTAGCATCAAGCCTCCATAGGAGTTATACCTGACCCAATTCACCTATAAAAGTAAATAAACGAAATGTCATGTTGAAACCAATGTTAAACGACACATAAATTTGTATAGCAATTTCCATGTTGGTTAACATAAACGTTATGGTATATATTCGTTGAAACATCGCGAAGGACAGGTGTTAACTTCTGAGTCTTTTAACCAAGGTTCCGTCTCCATTTGATCGTAGATGTTGCATCACGTGAACAAGTCCGTGAAATGAAGACCCCCCTAAACCCCACTTTATATAGAGAAAACTGGGGTTTACGGGGGTAAACATTATTTTTCTTATTTCTGTTCCAAAACATAGGTTGTGGGTACTCGTTAGAACCGCCTCATTGAGGCGGTTCTAACGAGCACCAGCAACCTATGTTTAAAGCATTTATAAGAAAAAAGTCACGGATTTTCATCAGATTAGTAGCCATTTTGGAGATGTGAAAAATGCACTTATGTCGCACGGGTGTGTTATCGTAATGGGTTGGACGAAAAACCCAAATAAACACGCTCTTTCAACATCAAATATGTATATTTACAACATGACGCAATTGAAAAAGCTTACAGTTTACATTGTAGAATCGAATACCATATCTCTACCGATATGCCAGTATTACACCTCTGTTTCGAAACTACTATAAATCCGTAATGCAAAGTTTGGGTAACTAAAAATGAAAAAAAAAAAAAATGAGATTTTTTTCGGTGAACTGAAGACATGGTCTGTTGGAAGAGTACTGTCGTCATGTTAAACAAATGGCAATTTGCAAACATTGGCTTACGATACTAAATATAATCTACGTCATGGTTAATGAACGAGAGATTCCAAATAAATATGTTCTGAGAAAATATTTACTAAGGCATATATTTAAATAATTTTTTCTGTACTATTCAGGCACAATCGCATTTTAACATTTAATGTGTCACCGTTTTGTTGTTAAATTTTGAGTACTTTTCCTGCATGAAAGTTATTTATTAAGAAAATAGACAAAACTATTATTTTGTTTTCATTGTGAACATTTCCTCACAATAACCGGCGGTAAAATTTAAAAGAGATATGTGTGCAAGTGGGCGCGCGCATGCGTGCGTGTGTGCAGTTCTATATCCCACCAATAGCTAATGCTATATGGAGACGGGACTCCGGCTTAAAGACTCCTCCGAAAGTCCAGAGAAGCACGGGATCGAACCCACGACCCCTGCTTTAGGAGGCAGGTAACATTACCACTACAAACCGGATGCTTCTGCAACAAATGTGTATCATTGCTTGTACCTGTATCAGCGTTTTAGCCTGAAAGAACGGTAATAAGCAAAATGGTGGGAAAGTGTTACAGAGAAAAAAAACACGAATAACCAACGCAGCAAATCTCACGCCATAAAAAATTAAAGCACTGAGATTTTCACTAAAATATGAACTAAGACTTATATTTTTTTTTTTTTTTTTTTTTTTTTTTTTAATGTCAGTATTTTAGCTAACAGTGTAGACCCTGACGAGACACCGCGTTCTGCTATACTCATTGCCAAATCCAACGTATTATTCCAGTTTAGATTCTATTAAGAACCCCGCTTATGCAACACTCTGACCCCACAACAATAAGTATAACGCTGCTATATCTTATAAAGAATCAATACCTGGTTTTTTACCAATCTGTGATAGTCACGTGGACATCACCGAAGAAATACTTATCCTTAGCAACTTTGGGTCGAGTGACAAACACTCGACCAAAAATTAATAGAAAGATGAAGTGACATGAAAGGTAAAAAAACACAGCAGAATTTGAGCACCAATAATACAAAGACAATCAACATATAAAAACCGGCAAAGGAACGACCGGCAAGGATGTGAAACTACGGGAGCAGGTAACTCTGTTTAGGTACGGGTCTCTGTGACCTCATTGCTGTGGTTCGAGCCTGACTCGGATCACATGTGAGACGCCAAGTTCTGCAACGGAAGGTTAGGAAGTTGTTTCTCCGGGTATTCCGGGTTTCGCCCACCTCTGATAAACGATCAGCTCGATATGAGTGAAATAATATGGAAAGGGCCGTAAGACCAAATCCCACCCCCGAAAACAATTTGTTTATGTTGCGAATTTTCATTCCGATTTCTCAGTTCGGCAAGCGAATTCGCACCGCAATATAGCAGGTAAAAGTCTCACAAAATCGAAAGCAAAGTCTCGAACATGACCTAAACAGTAAAGAAGCCTCAGTGATGAGCTACTCGCCTCATAAATTAGGAGTCGTAGGTTCGATTTTGAGCCTTCCAGCCTTTCGGAGGAGTCTTTAATAGAGTCGTTGTGTGCATATGACCTAAGCTGTTTGGTAGAACGTAACCCCCCCCCCCCCCCTCACACACACACACACACACACCTAAAAGGTGTTGACGGAGATGTAAACCCTCAGCACAAATATACATGTAGATAGCTTAGTGGTTAGCGAGTTCGGCTTATGATCGAGATGTTGTGTGTTCAAATCCGGCCACTGGAGGCGAGATATGTCCTTAGGCAAGACATATATTGCCACTGCTGAACTGCACCCAGGTGTAAATAGGTACATGTAGCAGTGTCACTGTCTCTCTCTCGCGCGTGTGATTACATCCGGAATGCGAGAGCAATTCAAATAGGCTATAAACTTTTATCGCTCTCGAACTAAAACAAGTTAATATAAACTAACACAAACAAATAAACAAACATAGTAAATCATATTAGCTGACACAATGTGTGACTGAGGCCAAAAAACCACTATCATGCGTATTAGGTGCATACCAACTGTACAAACTTGACGTCACCCTGAACCAAGCCAAATTGCTAAAATTATGCTGAGTGCAGCAGCGAGTTCTTGTAGTATATATGAACTCATGTTGACAAATCCATTTTTTTATATAAAATACATACATGCTAAGCAAACAACCGAAAACAGGCCAGTTTACCTTTTTTGGTTGCGGCATTCAAAATGCAAAAAGTTAAAAAAAAACATACTTAGTGAAGGACAATATTTTACGTATTTGTTTAATATAACTGATTAACATATACGAGAACTCCCCGTGGTGTAGTGGTTATCCTACTCGGCTCATAAACCAGGGGTCGTGGGTTCGATCCCGGGGTCCCGTCTCTGTATGACCTAAGCTGTTGGTAGGACGTAAAACTCAACAAACACACATTTAAATTTAAATATTCAAACACACCTATATACTTTTCATCCCCTTGAACCCCACTTTCATACAGTAAAACTGGGGTTTACAGGGGTAAACCTTTTATATTTTTTTAATTGTGCTCTGAAATATAGATTGTGGGTACTCGAGTACCCAAAATCTATATTGCACCCACAATCTATATTTTGAACAGAAATAAGAACAATATCACACTTTTTCATCTTGAAATTTTCTCGTTTTCGGCTACAAAATTTACAGTGTATTTGTATAGGCATATTGTCGTAATGATTTAGAATATCCGAAAACAGGGTTGTTTAGTTATGTACAGTATATCTGTCTCATACTTGATTTCATAGTAATATTGGGTATATACACAAAACACACGAAAACACGCCTGTATAATTTTTACTCCCTTGAACCCCAATTTTATCCAGTAAAACTGGGATTTACAGGATTAAACCGTATTTTTCTTATTTCTGCTCTGTAATACAGACTGAGGTACTCGTTCGAACCGCCTCGATGATGCGGTTTTTACGAGTGCCCAAAATTTCTGTTTTGAAGAAAGATATTACAAATTTCAAATTTTCATCTTAATTTTTTGCTAGTTTTCGTAAGTATATGAGTATCAGGTTACCAAGTCTGTGCACTGAACACCCTTAACATTACGAAAACACGCCTATTCTAATACATTGAAAAGTAGAAGTAAAACAAAGATCAGGAAATGATACAATTAACTTACTCCACCCATAAAAGACACCAAAGGGAAAGAAATACAAACATTAAGCGACCAGACCATAATGGAAACCTAAACAAAGGAAGGCCATAAGGACAGTTACTTTCCCACAAAATGGCCATATGGCCATCCGAAACCAAAGGACACAAGTGATACACACAGTAAGTAACAAACAACAACATAAATAAATCGCCACAGAAGAGCCGCCTTGGAACGGTCAGTGGAAGATTTCCACTGGGGGGCTTAAATCGATTTTACGTGGCCACAATCCTCGCCCTTACTTCCGTCGCGATTTACACAAATAATTTGTTCAGTCCGCATGAAGGCCTCCTAACTCATCCGTGCAACATCTCCGTGAACACAAAAATCAAAGAACCACAGAGGTGAGACAACGGTGAGGACTCGACAGCAAGAAACCACTGATGTGCTGGAGCAAAAGAAAACCAACAGTTAGACTCCGATGAGCCCAACCAGAGACAGAGCATCAGGCACCAACCAACATTATCTCTCTAATTTTCAATAAGCCTTTACGTTGAAACCTTTATCGCCGAAAATATGAAAATTTTATGATGAAAAATTGTGATGTTTTTCTTATTTCTGCTCAAAATATAGATTGTGGGCACTCGTTAAAACCGCCTCGTCGAGGCGGTTCTAACGAGTACCCACAATCTATATTTTAGAGCAGAAATAAGAAAGATAAGGTATACCTTAACCCCAGTTTTACTGTATAAAAGTGGGGTTTAAGGGGGTCAAAATTATATAGACGTGTTTTCGTGATGAATAGGCGTGTTTTCGTGATGACTGACCGTTCTATTTTGGTTAATTTTTGGTTAATTATTGCTACAGTTGTCTTTGCTAAAGTCGATTTTTTTTTTACTTTTTATGCCGCGTTTTTCAGCGATAACATTTTTATATTTTATTTTTGGTCAACACATCCATCGAGAAAGTTTTAGCGGAGAAGCTCCGCCAACTTCTCGTACCAGAGTTGTATTTTGTTTAAATCAGATGGAATTTTTCTATTTTTGAATTTTTCAAATAGAAACTAAGTCCGTTTCTTGCGCTCACACTTTCGAAATGTAAACAAATGACTAGCTTATTTGAAACGATATCTATATATGAAATAAACCCGTGCAGCCAATTAACTTCTAACTGAAGGGAGGTTATACAAAGCATTATAGTGTAGACAGTCAAAAGCATGGAATACGTGGCTTATGTCAGGAAACCCACAGCAAAATAGAAGTGAAGACAATGATCAGTAATCGATACAAATAACCCACAGCTCCCATCAGAAACACCCAAGCGATAGAAACCCCAAACATGAAATGAGGAGACCTTAATAGAAACATCAATAGCGGAAAGGCAAAAGGACAGTCTCTTTCCCATAAAATGTCCAATTGGCTATCCAAAACCAAAAATATCAGCGATTCACACACTCAAAGACAAACCATAACAAAATCAAACCGCGACAGAAGAACCGCCTTGGAACTGTCAGTGAAACGAATTCCACTGCAGGGCTTAGATCGATTTTATGCGGCCGCCACTGCATTTTATGCCTTTGATCTATAATGTTAAAAGGCACCAGTCGTTGCAACTTTCTGTTTCACTCTTAAATGTGGACATTGTAAACATGCTTGACTGTGTTTATCCACATGTTTTTCAATCAGTCAACCACTGAACAAATCGTCAAACCACACCATCAAGGCGAGATTTGTGGACCCAGCAAATTTCACCCAAACCTGTAGTCGCAGAAATCTCCATCGGATTCCAGCTCTGCTCAGATAACTTAGGGGCACAGAAACTTTTGAGATGTTTGCGGAGCTCCTCCTCTACAACCGTCTCGCTGGACGTGTTGATCAAAGATTAAATATAAAGAAGTTATCAACGAACAACACTGCAAAAACATTAACGTTCGACTTTTATGCTGGACAATTATGTACAAAGTACAAACAATAAAAGCCAAATCCCTTCACCAACGTTTGCAGTGTCACATTCTAGCTTTTAAATGTTAGGAAAGCAAATTAGGATTATGTGTTTGTTTGTCTTATTGCTTTCTTTCATGGCCCCAAAGTGACTCGGTTTTTTCGTATGATAATCTGTGATACTTTCCTTATTTCTGATACAAATACAGATTATGTATGCTCGTTTGAACCGTCTCATTACATCAATTACATACTCGTACTTATTATCAATTAAAAATCCTGTACTGATCGGAGGTCATCCGTAATAACACTAGGTCAAAAGATAATAATCATGATATTTTTAATTGTGCCAATTAATAAAAGTTTCATTAATAAAGAAATTTCGTATTGTCCTGTAACTGGGTCAATACGAAATGTCTTAATTAATAACATTATATTATCTAAGCCAAAAATAAGGACAATAACATATACCCATGTAAACCCCGCGTTCTCCTTTATAGAACAGGCGTTCCATGTGTAATCGCTAGACTTATAAGCGGCCGAAACTAGCTAGTCTGGCCCAGAAAACATAGACACTCCATAGGTTTCATATCTGTTGTGTATTCTTTGCTTACAAAGGATAACCCTTTTCTAGAACTTGTTTACAACGTTAATTGTTATGACCAATTACATTACACCATGACTTTGTTTTATATATTTACTCAAAAGTCTCTTGTTTATTGGGCAATAGTTACTTTCTTGTTGGTATTGTTTTTGGCTGTATTATTGTCATAATTATTACTGTTTTCTGAAGATGCAATTCTAGCTTGCTTCGGGTAAATGACATATTACCATTATTACTGTCTAATTTTGAGATTGTTATTTTATTCTGTCCGGATTGATCTTCTGTGTTTTAATATATATAACCACAAGAATATCGTATAAATTTATACATATATGATGCAAATTACTTAGATCTGACAACAGTCCCGGGTGCAGAGCGACATGCAAAAGCTGTGCATCGAGTGAGTGCAAATATCCTGCACCGTGCAAGAATTAAAGGTTGTGTTTTTCTTACCGTAACATTTAAACAACTTTCTTATTCACAATGGCGGGTTTGCTTTGTTTTGCTGCAGGTATTTGTTTACTTTTCGGTTTAGGAGCCATGGTGTCCATTTTTGTCGAAGAAGGTTGTGTTTTGTCAGCTTTAATACTATTTCCTTTAGATTTCGTCGTTTTCAAACCAATCTTCGTCTTAGTGTTTTTCCTATATCTCCGCCTTCGTCTTCCTTTTGGAGATGGCCTTCTTCTTCGAAATTGTTTTCTCCTTCTACCCTTTTGGGGTCGTTTCCTCTTAGCTTTCTTAATAGGCTTTCTTCCAGATTTAATATTTTGGCGAACAATTTTGTTCACTGTTTTGAGCGTAGTTTTCTTGTCGCCCATTCCTTTGATGTTTCTGTTATTTGTTTTTGACTTGGACACGTTGGCACTTTTATTGTTTGTTTTGCTAGCAGTTGTTGACTTATCACTTCCTTTTGCTACATCTATACTGTGAGATTCTGAATTATTTAAATGTTGATTGCTTTTATTTTTCTCTTCATTGCTTTTGCTATCTGTCGCACTAAGATTTTCTAGCACACTTGTCTTTGGATCCATTTCTTTTAAACGCGAGTCCTTTTGCGAGTTTGCTTTAGCATCTTGGAGCCTTGTTGTCTTTAACTGTTTAGATAATACCTTTGGCACTGGTCCCTGTTTCGATTGAGATTTGGATGATTTCATAGTATTGTTCGAAGGCTCTTGAGCGGTCTCCTTTGCTACAGGCGTGGCATTACTCTTTGGATCCATTTCTTTTAAACGCAAATCCTTTTGCGAGTTTGCTTTAGCATCTTTGAGCCTTGTTGTCTTTAACTGTTTAGATAATACCTTTGGCATTGGTCCCTGTTTGGGTTGAGATTTGGATGATTTCACAGTATTGTTCGAAGGCTTTTGAGCGATCTCCTTTGCTATAGGCGTGTCATTACTCTTTGAAACTGTCATTTCCATTCGAACAGGAGCTTCGAATTGATCTGCTGCTGCTCTAATAAGAGGGAAATCACCATCACTACAGAAAATACCGTCAAAGTCGTCCATGTCCAGAGACCAGAACATCACACCGCCAATATCATTTGAATGGACCCAGTTCACCTAAAATTGTAACACTCTCGTAGATTGGCTTCTGAAAACATGTTTACTGTCCAACTATGCTTTAAGTTTCGGCCAATATACTGTTAAAACGGTAAATGAATTCTGTTCAATGTTTTAGAAACCGTTTGACATAACTTGTCCATTATAATTCTAGACAATAGTGTTATTCTTATACATTGTATATGAAATATTTTGCCATTAGGAAAAAGATGTCCGTGTGAAATAATGGCGTCCAACATGGTGTCAGAAAGGACACATTTTAGGTAAAAATGATAACATCTTTCTTATTTGTGCTCTCAACATAGATTGTGAGTGCTCGTTAGAACCGCCCCAATCAGGCGGTTCTAACGGGTACCCACAATCTATGTTGAAAGCACAAATAGGACAGATTATGTATACCCTCGTAAACCCCACTTTTCCCTATATAAAGTGGGATTCAGAGGGGTCTTCGTGTCACTGACTTGTTCTCGTGATGCGAGGTAAATTTTATACTCTGTGGAGTTAAAGATATTGAGTATTATATCAGGCAGTTTTAATTTTCGCCGTTTGCGGTGCATACAAAATATCAAACACCGCTTAGGTTTTAAAATGGCTCTTTTAAAGCGTTTGTAGCTGGTTAAGATATATACGTTAAGATACATATGGACAAATAACGAAACACAATTTAGTTGACGGAACTAACAACCGATGCTCATATTTAAAAAGAAGAGAAATATAAAATTGTAATGTACATTTTTGCATAATAAAAATTATTTTATCAGAAGTCACTGTTCGTTTTAATGCCCATTAAATCAATGTTTACATTGACGCACAAAACTAACTTTCCGGCCAATATATCAGGCAGCAAATCAGTTGCCATTAACATTGGCTTTTCAAAGATACCCAGCTAAATGGACCGTCATTGTAGACTGAAGGGCAGGTTCAGAATACAGACTCACAATCCAGAAGGATGCACACATGTAACAGCCGAATAGAATGACATTTTGTTGAAAAAAAACAGAAAATGTGTCGCGTTTTACTGCTTATACAGAGTAACAGTGCCATATGATGAACGCGTTTTACTGCTTATACAGAGTAAAAGTGCCATATGATAAATTTAAGACTATCAGAATTTCGGATTATAATTTTTCAGTTGTTGTTTGTAAATGGTGTGAGGTTCTGTTTTGATTTTCAAAATCTTAAACCGTCATCAATGTAAAATGCATAAACTGATCAGTTTTATATAATCGATGAATGTTTATGACTGAATATATAACACAGTATTCTGTATTTCTTTGAAATATAAGGCGCACACCGCTAAGAGTTTTACACTACAATGTTAACCCTTCTCTTGCTGAATATTCAGAATAGCCACACCCATTTCTGACGTTGAACCAATCAGATTACTTGACGTAATTTATTCCTACAAATTCATAAATTGAATGTCAAACTGTGTAGATCCTGATCAGATGGCTTCTTCAGAAGCCATCTGATCTGAATCTACACCGTTTCCAAAGATAGGGGTTGTCGTGAACAGCATGATAAGAGTATATGCAGTTATGATGAAGCAGAGAAGCCTATTAGATAAAACATGTACATGTACTAAGCAATTATATTAAAAACACAACATAAAAAGATTACTATATTACCCAGGATCCTATATTCCAATCCCGTGTGTAATATCAGCCGGGCCACAGCATTTCCTACAACTTACACGTGCATCCAGCGAAGACTCAGATCAGCGTGCGCATCCGCACAGTCTGATCAGAGTCTTCGCTGTGCGCTCTAAGATTAGCTAAGGGCCCAATGCTCCTCCATGCAGCAACAGAAATCTCTGGCCAGACTATATTGATGCGCAGGCTGATCTGATTCTTCGCTTGGGGTTTATGTATATGTAAATTGTAGGAAATATGGTGTCCTGTCTCATATTTAAATTTGTAGGAAATTGCGTTTTCCGGCACCAATATCGTATGGAATATTTGTTTTTATTTGTACCTTTGTTCTGATACTCTCAGTATCTTCGCCCCCAATCCATTGTTGACCACTGTACCAGTAAGGAACTTTACTGTCGGTGTCCCAAACACGAGAAGTGTCAGAGAATATACCGCACCTCTGAAATAAAATTAACTCGCATTCATTACGAAAACACGCCTATACAAATACATGTACATTTGTAAATTTCACCGCCGAAAAAAAAAACGAATATTTTACGATGAAAAATTGTGACATTTTTCTTATTTCTGCTCTAAGATATAGATTGTGGGTACTCGTTAGAAGCGCCTACCCACAATCTATATCTTAGAGAATAAATAAGAAAACTGCGGTTTTCCCCTGTAAACCCCGGTTAAACTATATAAAAGTGGGTTTCAGGTGGGTCAGAATTATATAGGCATATTTTCCTGATGCAAGGCACTTGCAAATATATATGGCCCATGCGACATGACGCCTGTTGCCACGGTGATTATGAATTAAAAAATAAAAATGATTTGCACAATTTCATAACCGTATCAGAAATGTGTGATGCCTTACAGAAAATAAAAATACCCTTTAGGACAATTATATTACCCTTGTTCGCACAACTTACTCTATAGAAAGGGTGGTTATACGGGGATATTTAAAGTGTATATAGCATTGATTTGTTAACGTGATATGTTTGTTCTGAAACATACAACAAATAACATTACGTACACAACCACAAACAGTAAAACTTCTATGACTGGAATATCATCGGGACCGTTTGCTCGAAGCAGGGGTACTTCGAGCGATTGATGGTTAATCATACACAGGAATGGAGTGAATATAGGGATATGATTTCGGTTGTCACAAAAAATACTGAGAAACATTACGAAAACACGCCTAGTCAAATATTTTTGAAAATTTTACCACTAAAAACAAATTGGGATAAAAATTCTGGTAATTTTTATATATCTGTCCAAAATATAGATTGTGGGTACTCGTTAGAACCTCAAGTACCCACAATTTTTGCTTTTGTGCAAAATGAAGAAAAATAATGTTTACCACTGTAAACCCCAATTATACTATATAAAAGTGGGAAAGTAACTGTCCTTTTGGTTTTCCGCTATTTGTGTTTCCATTGGGGTCTGTTGTTTCGTGTTTGTGTTTCTTTCCCTTTGGTGTCTCTGATGGGAGCTGTGGGTTAATTGTATCGATTCCTGATCATTGCCTCCACTTCTATTTTAAAGGAGCTCAAAATTATATAGGTACTCTCCGTAAAGGATCCCTAATTATATGTTATTTGGAGTTGTAGAAAGAGTTCCCGAGGGACTCAAAAGCAACTGGAGATTGTCTGTATATACTTATTGTCCCATTGAGGCCAGTGCAAAAAGCTTCCGTACTCTCCGCCACTTTTACAAAAGGAATAACGTTTGGGATAATATGTTTGCAAACCTGTCAACTACCATTTTTCGGGAACAATTTTGATTCTTAGGAAACCAGTACGATAACACGCCTGAGAGCTAAAAAGCCGTCTGTCAGAGCTCACGATCTAGCATTTTTCAGATTAAACTTTGTGACATGTTTCTTATTTCTCGGTAAATATAGATTCTATGCTTTAATGTAAAAATAAGGATGTTAGTGTACATCCCTGTGATTCTCAGTTTTCTCTATAAAATGCGGAGTCTCTGGTCGGGCTTGCCGGAGTCTTACTGTTGGTTTTAATTTGCTCCAGCATTTCAGTTATTTCATGCTGTCGAATCCTCTTCGTTGTTTCATCTCGGTAGTCGTTTTATTTCTATGTTCTCGGAGATGTAGCACTGTTGAGCTAGAATGCCTTCATGTGGACTAAACGAATTATTTGTCTAAACAGCGACAGAACCAAGGGCGAGGATTATAGCCATGTAAGATCGATTTATGTTTCTCAGCCCCAGTGAAATACTTTTTACTGAAGTACTATGGCGGTTTTTGTTATACAGTCGAACTGCAATGGCTTGAACACCTTTGGGACCACGAAAATCTGTTCGAGACAGGGGTAGTTCGAGCCACTGAGGTTACTGTCAGGAGGCATAACGAGATACTTTTAGACATCTTTTCGGTGTTCTATAACGAAAATGTATGCTGTGTGTACTCATTAGAATCGCCTCATCGAGGCGATTCTAATGAGTACATACAGCATACATTTGCAAGATAAAAGACTAAAATCTCCTTAATTACCTCCCACTATTTCTTATGTAGAGAATTTCGCTAGGGGCTCAAGAATAGGTTCGACACATCCATGGTAAACGAGCCATCGGTGTTCGAGCCATCGAAGTTCTTTTGTACTTTGTCTTTGCTTATATAAATTTTTATTCAGGATAGCCGTTTTGTCATTTTGTGGTAAAGTACATGTAAATGTCATTCTTGCTTTCCGCTTGTTATGTCTTCATTAGGATTTAGTTATTTCATGCTCGTGTTTCTTTCCATTTGGTGTCTTTGATGGGAGGTGTTGGCTACATGCAGTTGTATCGATTCCTGATAATTGCCTCCACTTCCATTTTAAAGGGTGTTCGCTACATGGGCTTGTTAACCTGTTCGAAGTTGACCACTCTTAACTCGTATACGCCTAGCGTCCCATTGGTGGGACATTGGCAAAGTGCGATCTGAGTCAACACGGTTTGCTGAAAGTATGAACAATTTTGTGAATCTTACCGCCAATAAAATAAACCTGACATCCCTATAATGGGAAGTGGCCCACCCCAAACTTATTTAATCAATTCGATGAAATATTGGTACATGTATTTATGGGAAACATTTTTCCTCTTTATTTTAAACCAAAACAGCAAAACAAGAAAAAAGTATTCGGGGCTGCTGCAGTGAAAATAACTAGTTCATGTTATTTTTCACAGTGTAAAAGTATCATAAACATTTTCACAATGTGAAAATATCATTTTTGTATCAGATATGCACTGCTAAGTATAAGATAGATAGATAGATAGATAGATAGATAGATAAATAGATAGATAGATAGATAGATAGATAGATAGATAGATAGATAGATAGATAGATAGATAGATAGATAGATAGATAGATAGATAGATAGATAGAGGGAATTTAATTTTGTATGTGTTTGTTTGACTTTAGGTTTTATGAATACCAAAATTATTTCATCGAGTGTGTTGAAAAGATCAGAATTTCACACGAGAGAGACGAACGATCTTCTCAACACAATCGATGAAACATTCTTGTTATTTATCGAAAGAAAATATTTTTATCATATGACGTCGCGTCTGAGAGTGTAATAACGCCATGTATTATTTTCGATAATCCACTAGTGGATTAAATATGCAAATTAGCTAGATACGTCCCGTAACGTTACATGTACGGCGTCCTTAACGACGTCGCTTTTACTAACGGCGGAATATTGACATTTTTGTAAACAAACATGAATAAAATGCCTTTTAAATGTCATATGATAAATAGAATCTTGCATTCGTGCTCATGCATTATTGAATTTATTAAACTCGTTGAGGAAAAGGGATAAAATGCTCGGCAAAGCCTCGCATTTTATCCCTTTTCATCAACTCGTTTAATAAATTCAATAATACATGAACACTCATGTAAGATCCACTATTTATTATATACGTGATTTTGGCAACGTAATGTAATTGAACAGCTGTTCGTAACATGCTTCGCACTCGCAAAAAATCTGGTGTTTACAACAGACTAGATGAAATGAGCCCGCCAAGCGAATTTGTGTCTTCGAGCATTCCGTCATGACAAATTTTAACTGCGCATGCCCAGCCATTCAGAGGGGCCAGGGATATGGTTTTCTGTCTGAAGGTTCCTCTTGATTCACTGCTTGTATGAGCGAGCAGCGAAAGTTTTGATGAGACTGCGCGGATGCACAGGCTCGCCGGACTCTTCGATGCTCGCATAGGTGATAAGTACCAAAATCGCTTGACGGGGCCCAAATATTGGTATTAATCGTAAAATGAAATGTTTCCTCTTTATTTATACCAAAACCAAACCATAAACTATCATATATACGAGATTTTCAATGTGAAAATATTTTATTTGTTTCAGATATGCATTGATTTCACTGCTAAGTATTTTATAAATGACGCTATCCAACAGAATACATTTCCAGTGTAAAGTCTAATGTAAACCTATTGAAAACAATGGATTTCATACTTATGAACGCATCGAGTCACATGATTTTCAGTGACGTCGAGTGACGTCAGTCTATACCATTTTTGTCCTACGGGTTGGTGACGTCAACGTTGTTCCGCTCTTTGTAGAAAAACAGCGTGTAAATGTTTTTCAGCTTTAAAAGTTTGCCCTAAAAGCATTTTCTTTTCGCCAAGTGATGAGGGACAAAGAAATAAACTTATTTTGTTCTGCTTTTCATGAAAGTATGAACAACACCGGGTCTCTAGCAAACTTCACTTTGCACGCGACCCACTGCGTTCATACTTCCAGGAACAGCAGAAAAATAAACTTTATTTCTCAAATGTCTTCATCATGTGAGCAAGTCCGTAGAATGAATACCCCCTAAACCCAACTTTTTATAGAGAAAACCGGGGTTTACGGGTGTATACATTATTTCTCTTATTTCTGCTCAAATACATAGGTTGTGGGTACTCGTTAGCGAGCACCCACATCATATGTTTGCAGTATAATTAAGAAATGGAATTTATTTTTCTGCAGTTCATGGAAGTATAAACGCAGTGGGCCGCGTGCAAAGTAAATGAACCCCGAAGGGGTTCATGTAAACTTTGCTAGCGACCCACTGTCGTTCATACTTTCATGAAAAGCAGAAAAATTGAGTTTATTTTTTATATTTACATTATTTGCCCCTCATCACTGGGCAAAAAAATGCTTGTAGGGCAAATCTTTTAAAGCTGAAAAACATTTACACGTTTTTCTACAAAGAGCAGAGCAGCGTTGACGTCATCAACTCCCGTAGAGAACAATGGTTTAGAATGACGTCACTTAACGCCATGTGATTCGATGCGTTCATTGAAGTATGAAAGCAATTGTTTTCTATAGGTTTACATTAGACTTTACACTGGAAATGTAAATATATAAGAATAAAAATCACGTTTTTTTTTTCAGAAAAGAAACCATTTCGGAGATGTGAAAAATGCAATATGCCGCATGGATGTGTTATCATAATATTTTAACTTGCCTCGTAGAATGCCAGCATCCCTTCTTGCCGAGTGTAATTACCCTCGACGCCTGGACCCTTTGCAGGGACACCGTATCCGTTGAACTTCTTATGTTGCAGTGTAAAAGTTCGTCCGTAAGTCGATACTCCCAGTACAAGCTTTCCGGGTTCCGCTCCTTTAGAAACCCAATACTTCATTAAAGTGTCCTGTAATGTAGTTAAGACAAAATATGCAAATCGACCCACGGGGAATTGACTCACAATAGGATCGGACACTCGTCCATGGATTTGTTTTTTCGAATGAAAATTTTGATATTTCGTTATGATAAGACATCCACGTGAAAGTCCATTCTGTCATATCATCACGTGAACAAGTCCGTGAAATAAACACCCCTCTAAACCCCACTTAATAAGAAGAGAAAACTGGGGTTTTACGGGTGTAAATATTATTTTGCTTATTTTTGCTCCAAGACATAGGTTGTGGGTACTCGTTAGAACCGCCTCAATGAGGCGGTCCTAACGAGCACCCAAAGCCATTGTTTGCAGTATAAATAAGAAAAATGTCGCTGATTTTCATCAGAAAAGTAGTCATTTTGGGATGTGAAAAAAACACAATATGTCGCACGTTACTTTTCTAATACAAATGTGCGGACTTTTATTACTTAACTCCAAAAAAATAAGGTTGTGGATGGTCGTTAGAACTGGCTCATTGAGGGATACAAGGCAAATAATGTATACCCCTGTAAACCCCAGTTTTTCTAACAAAGCGGGGTGTACGGGGCTCCAATTACACAGTTTTACAGACTTACACCGGAGTGTAACTGTTGATTTTCATTTGCTCCAGAATTTCAGATATTTCATGCTGTCGAGTCATCATCGTTGTTTCATCTCTGTATTCGTTTGATTTTTATGTTCTCAGAGATGTGAGATATTGCAATTCCTCGTACGGACTGAACAAAGTATTTATCTAAACCGAGAATTGTGGCCACGTAAAATCGATTTCAGCCTCCCCCCACCCCCCCCCCCCCTCCAGCAAAAACTGCTTACTTACCGTTCCAAGATTGTTATTCTGTTGTGGTTCAATTTTGTTTTAGTTCATCTTTGCATCTATGTATTGCTGATATTTATTTTTTTATTTTATTTTGGATAGCCGTTTTGCCATTTTGTGGGGAAGTGACTGTCCTTTCGATTTTCCGCTTGCAACGTTTTCATTATGGAAACGTTGTTGTATGTTTGTACTTCTTTCCCTTTGGTGTGTTGGGTGGGAGGTGTGAGGTACATGTAATTGTATTGATTCTGATCATTGCCTACACTTCAATGTTGATGAAGTAAAAGGTCTTATGTCTGCTACAACCATAAGTGGTTGCACCCCGTAGTGACATAAAATCAGTGAACAGCAGAGGATACTTCCTGGGGTTCCGACATGTGCTTATACATGTAATCTATGTTTGGTAACGAAACATTATACCATTACGTAAACACGCCTATACAAATACATTGTTAATGTCGCCGCCGTAAAAAGAAAAAAAAGGTGAAAAAATGTGATATTTTTCTTATTTCTACTCATCAGACATAACAAAAATTAGGTTTACCCCTGTAAACCATAAAAGTGGGGTTTAATGGGGTCAGAATTATATAGGCATGTTTGCGTGATGATAAAATCCAACAGAACGCACAATCTTTTATGCTGAAATAAGAAACAACTATATGCCATGGTAAACCCTTCTGTTGGTTTCACAAGATTTGTTTGTTTGTATTGGGGTTTTACGGCCCAGTCAACACTATTTAGGTCATTTTTGAGCCGATCAGTTTACCTATCAACACTTTCATGGGCAGGCTTATACGTAAGAGGTTAACCAGTACAGTGCATATTCTTTCGCCAGAAACTGACAACTGCCCTTCTTGAATCAGCGGAAGGGAGAGAATGACCGTAGAAAAGATTTCATGATCAATCTCCACGAAAGAATGTTGCCGGCCCCGGCGGGAGTCGAACCCGCGTCCTCCTGATCACCAGTCAGACGCGCATCCGACTGAGCCACCGAGGCCGGGGTTTCACAAGATGCATGAAGTTAGTTTCATGAGACTTTTGCACAGGAATGACCCTATTAGCATGTGCAATAACCTAAGTCAGCATGTTCATGAGCAATATCCCATATCAAACACGCCCCCTGCCCATTTGGGCTTAAAAAATAAATGGGCTGCATGATGCTTCCACGCAGAGCTGAGTCCGGCCGCACACGAGTACTGGTAAACCACTTAGAGGATCTAAGTCTGCCGAGGCAAAACGGTGCATGGTTTTAAATCCTTTTGGTTTCGTTGGGCGACAGGGCTTGAGATGTCATTTCATCTCAATGTCGTGTAAACGCCCACAAAATTGGAAGCAACGTCTCCAAAATGACCTATATAGTATTGACGGGGACGTTAAACATCAAATCAACCAAACAAAACCCATCAAAAATACGCATCTTTGGTCAGATAAGGAGCTGATTAGTCTCTGGGCGACGTATTTTATCCATTATACCCATTTTATACAGACAAAAAAATCTCCCTACCCCATTTATACAACAGGAATCTATTTTAACCCAATTTTTACCAACCCTATTTATACAACAAGAATCCATTCATTTTGATATTTAGGACTGTCAGGTTCAGCTATTTAAGAAATGTATTTAGAAAATGGTTGAACTCAGCAAACAGTTAAGGTCCTGGTCAGGCGTCTGAACTGGGCCTGCACTGTTTTCTAGTTACCCGTTTAGGAGTACGCACAATCGTTTACGCTTAAAATGATTTTCAGTAGGGATGCCAATGTCCCGACTAAAAATGCAAATGCAATTTCGAAAGTCGCGATCGAAATCATCTAATACGGTTTGTTTTTGTAACAGCAGAGTTAATACAATTACCTCTCTGACACGCGTCTCCTTGAAACAAGAAACGATCAAGAGAAGTTGCCTTAAAGTCAACGAACTATCACAAATAAAGCCTGTACAGTGAAATTCCGCTATTAAGACCACCTAAAAGTACGACTCATTCTGCTTTAACAAGCTTATTTAATAGGTTGTTGTTATTCTGTTTTTGTGTTTTCTGCATACAGTGTCCTCTGGTGGTAGATCACCTTTGGGAGTGTTCAAAAGTGGTCTTAAAGACCACTTTTGAACAGTCCCAAAGGTGGTCTTAATATAGGAATTTTACTGTAGTTATTAAATAAGATTATGTGCGCGTAATGCGTAAAGTTTAAAAAAAAAGACACTGTCAGCGAATAGGGTGTTAAATCAACAATCATTAGTGTATGTGACAAACGCATTACGAAAGCCTGTCTATACAAATACTTTGTAAATTATACCGTCGAAAATCGAAATTTTTTAGATGAAAAAAATGTTATATTTTTCTAATTTCGCTCCAAATATAGATTGTGGGTACTCGTTATAGCCACCTGGCTGAGGCGGTTCTAACGAGTACCCACAATCTATACTTTAGAGCAGAAATAAGAAAAATATGGTTTACCCCTGCAAAGCCCAGTTTTAATATATAAAAGTGGGGTTCAAGGGGTCACAATTATAAAGGCGTGTTTTCATGATGGGCTATCAGGGCTTGGAGAAATAGAATGGGCTGCATGGTGCTTCCACGCAGAGCTGAAACCGACCGCACATGAGTACTGGTGAACCGTTTAGAAGGTCTAAGCCTAACCAGTCAAAGTGGTGCGAGTCGGACTGGCCATGCATATAAATCCTTTTGGTTTCATTAGGCGGCATTTGATTTCATGACATCTCATCTCAATGTCGGGTAAAAGTCCAACTAAATTGGAAGCAACGTCTCTGAAATGACCTAAATAGTGTTGACGGGGCGTTTAACTTCATTATCAAATAAACAAACAATCATTTAAGAAATGAATTTTATTTTTCTGCTGCTCATGAAAGTATGAGCGCAGTGGGTCGCCTGCAAGATGAATGTTTTGGGGTTCATTCGCTTTGCAAGCGACCCTCTGCGTTCATTACTTGGCGAACAAATGGTTATAGGGCAAACTTTTAAAGCATAAAGGCATTTACACGCTGTTTTTCCAGCGTTGACGTCGCGAACACCCAATCAGATCGTATAGAATCATGATTTAGACTGACGTCATTTGACGTCACTGAAAATCACCTGACTCGAGGCTTTCATGGAATCATGAACTACATTGTTTTCTGTAGTATTTCATTAATTTTACACTGGAAATGTTAATACATGTACATGAATAATATGAACTTAGGCACAGCCAGCCTAGATGCGGACATGAGCATTGTTATCGAAATAAAGGCACTGCCTTTTGAGCAAACACACTCATTTACACCTCTTATCTAGCTAATAGTGGTTTAGAACATAAACAAATACCGATAGTGCTATCGTGGTAACTCAGTGGTTAGCTAGTTAGTGCACTTACCTCGCCACAAAGTGCGCCGTCCTTGGGATCGGGACAGTAACTGTAGAACCCCCTCCCACCCACTAACCCTTACACACACGCCTCCGTGCAGGAAGAATCATCCCATATGTAGGTTAAAGATCCTTGGCGTAATGTCATGATTACCGCGAAGGTGTCCGTCCCGCAAATATTGAGTGTATGTAATCCTGCGAGTAATGGTCCATTGTGACCTATCTCAGTAATAGAAGATAGATAGTTAGTCACGCAAACAAGTCCTTGGTTAGGTACAGATGGAGACGATGCAATGGCGAGCAGCTCTGTTTGTCAGAGGGGGCTAAGAAACAGCCAGCATTACCTCCTGAGTGATACAATACCTTGGCCGGCAAACTCATAAGCATTGACGGGCATGGTCTATCTCTGGGCTAAGTGGACATCCATGATTGCAGGTTATCCGACCCGAATGCAGTGAACAGCAGAGGATACTTCCTGGGATATATGGACCGAAATCCGTCAACTCTCCTTCATAACCACTGATGCAAGACCAACTTCCACAGAATATTATCACATCAGGGATCCTTCCTTGAGGGCTTCAAGAGGGATCATGCAAGTCTTCCCTAAACTACATAAAACTGTTTTTCAAAGGTTTTAATTTATTCTGTTGTGAGCCAAAGGTGACATGTATCTTGGGAAATCCAAGTGATATTTACTTACAGCTGGGCAAGGCCTGCTATCCTGGCAGTAGGTAGGGGTAGAGGGGGGGGGGGCATTGTTATTAATTTTCCCCTTTCTACCCTATACCCTCCCTTTCTTGTCATCTACTAACTCTTCTATCTCTTTTGTCCCTTTCTCTGGGAGACAACACAAAATGACCCACCAGGGTTGCCGAGTCGCTAATCCTGAAACAATTGTTTGAGCTTCTCCGCCGCTTTGCACATAGCCTTAGTATGACGATGCTCCAGTGTTGGTCATGTTAATTAGAAAATTAGATAATCAGTATTTAAACAGCGTGAAGCTGTCACGGGTCGTTTCATTCGTGAGTCGTTTCGCCCTGGGTCGTTTCGCCCGTGGGTCGTTTCGTTCAAATTTGGTGGGTCGTTTCGCCCATATTTCTATTTAGGCCATGTGGATAGAGGTAAGGAGTGTTTTGGTTTAGAAAGGGATCGAGGGGGCGTGGCCAGGCGGTGTGCTCTGGCCTGTTTATTCAATATCTGTTTTTATGAGCTTTATATTGTAATGTCCTCGTTTGGTGAAGCTGGACTTTAGGTTTGGGAAAATGAGCTGCCAAAGTTTTGAGAAAGAGATGCGAGCTAACATTATGTTTACACACCTATACAATATAATGTGATTTTATGGCTGTGAATATGGCAATTTGGCGATGAAAAAAGGTGATATTTTTCTTACTGTCTATATTTAACAGCAGAAATAAGAAAAATAATGTATACCTGAAAACCCGCTTTCCGCTGTAAAAATGGGGTTTAGGGGGTCTTCATTGCATAGACTTATCAACATGATGATTTATTTATTTCCCTCCCGTCCATTCGTCTGTCTACCCAAAGCACCATTCCATCCAATCTATCTATCTATCTATCTATCTATCTATCTATCTATCTATCTATCTATCTATCTATCTATCTATCTATCTATCTATCTATCTATCTATCTATCTATCTCCTTTTGTCTGTCTGCCTCTCTGTCTGTCCGTCGGTCGGTCGGTCAGTCTTCGATCTTCCGATCGTTTATTAATCCATCCCGTTCGTCCCTCCCTTAGAAAAATACAATTGGAGCGAAACGACCCACGGGCGAAACGACTCACGGGCGAAACGACACTCACTTCATAAGTGCGATTCGACACACCCCTAAATTAGGGCGAAACAACTCAGGGCGAAACAACACGGCGAAATGACCCACGGGCGAAATGATCCGGATTTCGTGAAGCACTAGCGTTATGCTATGGGATTTGGGGCTCATCATCACTTTGTAAATCTTTGGTAGGTAGATAGTACTAGTACGAGGGTAGGCTGAAAAGTTCTGAGCCTGACCAAGAAGCAGGCATCGAACAGCCATCAAATTTTGTATTCATTAAATCCAAACCTTTATTACTTGATTTGACTCAAATGAGTTAAAGTTTACCTGCAATAACGTAGAAATTCTAGACTTTGAAAATTGACACTAGCACGTTTTGGAGAAAATGGACGAAATCTGGCATCGTGGTGTCATCAAGTACCTCCATAAAACGGGGTTAGCTCCTAAGGACATTCATGCCGATATGGTTGCTACATAAGAGGATGATGCTCCTTCGTATGCAACCGTGAAAAGGTGGGCAGCAAATTTTAAGATGGGCAAGGACAGCCTTGAAGATGATGACCGGTGTGGACGACCCACAATGGCAACAACTGAGGAAACCATCAGCCAAGTGCACAGGGCCGTGATGGATGACAGGCTTTTAACTGTGATTCAGTTAGCTAACACTGTTGGCAACTCCCGTGAACGAGTAGAGAACATTCTACACAGTGAATTAGGAATGTCGAAGGTTTCCGCCAGATGGGTGCCACGGCTTTTTACGCCTGACCAAAAGTTGACCAGACTGAACCTGTCACAGCCAACTTGGCTATTTTTGAAGCAGACAAAGATGGTTTTCTTGACCGTTTTGTCACTCAGGATGAGTGTTGGGTTCATCATTTTTAGCCAGAGACCAAAAGTCAATTCATGCAATGGAAGCACCCTGGCTCACCCCCTCCAAAGAAGGCAAAGGTCGTCTCCTCTGCAGGGAAGGCGATGGCATCAGTGTTCTGGGATGCCAAGGGTAAAATATTCATAGATTACCTTCAAAAGGGCAGAACAATTAAGGGGGAGTATTATGAAGATCTGCTAAAACAATTGCAAAAAGCAATTAAGGCTAAACGACCCGGAAAATTGACAAAAGGGGTATTGTTCCATCAGGACAATGCGCCTGCTCATAAATCGGTTGTCGCAATGGCTGCTGTGCATGGCTGTAGCTTCACACTTGTCGACCACCCTCCGTTTTCACCTGATCTAGCTCCGTCAGATTATTTCCTGTTTCCAAACATGAAAAAGCACTTGCCTTGGCAGCATTATCGGTCAGACGAGGAGGTGATAGCTGCTGTGGAGGAGTTTTTCAGGGACCAAGATGAGACCTTCTATACCACTGGGATCCAAGGACTCCAGCATCGCTGGAGGAAGTGTGTGGACAGGAAGGGAGGCTATGTTGAAAATAAGGCACTTTCAGCATGGACAAACCACTGGATCTTGGTCAGGCTCAGCCTACCCTCGTATGTGAAAAGTTGAAATTGCTTGGCCAGACGAGAAGCGCTTTCCACTCTACCGAGAAGCTCCGGTAAATGCTTCAGTAACTGCTCCGGTAACTCGTTGGTCCAAGCGCGGTGCTGGATTTTTCCGGCTAACCATTTCGGCTCAGTGTGGTATGTTTCAGTTCATTTATACGCGTGACGTAGTTTCGAAACTTTCCCCGGGTCAAACCTAAGTTATTGTGTTTACAAAAAGGAATTGTGTAAGTGAGGAATAAAAATATGAGCATTAAAAAAGTCAAATATCAATATGGTAATGGGCTGGTGGTCGACCCGGAAAAAGGCAGATGTTTTATGTGGAGTAGAAAAAAATTAATCAGTCCGAGACGATTGTCTCGCATAGTCTCGCCGAGAATTCACGTGATTTTACCATGAAAACTATCTTTCTTAGGGTTGCGAAGTTACGTTGTTCTGGCTACGCGTGTACGTCTTAGTCTATAGGCGGACATCTTGCAGATGCCTGTAATGGCCAACATTGTTAGTCGTCCTAATGAGACAACCCGTTATGATCCGTCTTATCTGGACCAGGTATTCGTAGGAACTGGTTTACAGGTTTGAAATATGAAAACATTAAGATTTTTTATAAGCTGTAGTTTATAAGGGAATTATTGGGTAAGCAAATGAATACACTACATCACTTGTTATGGTCCGAATCACACTTTGGTCTGTTCTAGAGGTTATCGGCCCAGTCAACATTATTATGGTCATGTTACGCGTTTCCCTGGTAGGCTTAAGCCCAGGTTACACGATACATTTGGCTATATACAACTTGAGAAATGAATCGTAATAGATCGTGTAGCTCAAAATAAAAACTTGTAACATAAAAGCCCAGGCTACACGATAGAACACGATTTATACAAATTGATTTATACAAATTCTGCTTTATACAACTTCTGTTTCATATTCCTCTCAGGGCTACACGGAACAGCTTGATAGAAACAACCTGAGTATCCTTATCATAAATCCCACCCTCTATACTCCGAACTGCCGAAATGGTTCCATCTCCAAAACGTTTTTTACATACATAAGCGCAGAAACTGACACCATTTCTTCTTGAGTCACCGGATGGGGAATAATGGCTGTAGAAAATAGTTCGCGATTACTGTATTTTCTTAGATATTTATTTGACAAGACAAGTCTGAGCAAATATTTTACCTATATAAGCCTATGTAAAACCAAGCCCCAGTACTATAATTTGAACAATCTTGGTAGGGGAACACTAGATGAAGCTTCATACCAAATATCAAAGACCTGGGCCTTGCGGTTTCAGAGGTTTTTTGTTTTAATTTTCATTAAAAAATATATTTTTGGCTCCCTTGACCTTAATGTGCAACGGACCGGAACCATTTGAACAGCTTTAAAAGGGGACCCACTAATGATCATCCATGTGAAGTTTGGTCAAAATCCGATCAGTGGTTTCGGAGAAGATGTCGAATGAAGAAATTATTTACGCACGGACGGACGCACGACGGACGGCGGACGAAAAGTGATCCCAAAAGCTCACCTCGTCACTACGTGACTGTGAGCTAAAAATGTATATCCTTGTAAACCCCAGTTTTCCTTATATTAAGTGGGGTATAGAGGGGTGTCCATTGCACGGATTTGTTAGCGTAATGACTAAGAATACTTACAACGTTATTTTCTGCCTGTGGTCCAGTTTCGTCTTTTCGGGGAAACAGAGGGCTAGGATGTCCAGTATAATTATCCCAGGAACCATGGAGGTCATAAGCCATAACATTCAAGAAATCTGTATAACTGTTAAAAAAACATTACGAGACATCGCCCAGCAAGCACATGAGGTAATTGTGACGTCACATCAACGTCGATACAACGTCATGACGTTTATGCAGCGTCACATGAACGCCAGCACAACGTCATGACGTTGCTCCGACGTTGATTTGACGTTGCCCTAACGACATGTGCCTGCTGGGAGGACATTCGTTCAAATCTGCAAACGGATATCTTTTCTGATGAACACTTTAGGATCTTTTTTGTCTTATTACATGAAGTACTTTAAACAGGCTGTTGGTGATTGTTAGAAAACCTCTTTGAATCATACATGTAGTAGGGAAAACCTGTCTTAGAAGTTTCTGACAAAAGGTGGCACAGTCGTCATGTTCAGCTACACAAACAAGCAGAAGTCTTAACCCCTTTTGTACCAGAAACTCCTTGGGTGCGCTTTGTGCCTTCATGGCTTTTGGAAATTGGGATTGACATACTTTGCACACCCTCTGCGACGGGTACTTTGCACACCCTCTGCGACAAGTAATTGACCAACAGTGCAGACCCAGATCAGACACCACAGAACGCGGCGTCTGATCAGGGCATACAAAATTTGCGAAATATTTAGCCATTTTCCTAATACTTTTTAGAAAAAAACACAGCCTGATACCCCTTAATTTTGAAATGGACTTCTGCTTTATATAAATAATTCCAGTTGGTACAAAAATATGTGTGAGTGTATGCGCACAAGTATATATACGCTCGTAACTGACCAAAATTTATTTCTCTTTCTGCGCTGAAGCGATCATTAATAGCATACGTTTCTTCTAATTTCAGACACAAATCCCAAAAGGACATGATCGACCTAGCCCCTTTACCCATGATACAACCCTCCCCATAATTTTTCTTCACCGTGGATACAGGGGTTTAACTTCTGTCCTCTGATTGGCACGTGAAAACACCTTCCTCGCGGACGGTAATGACCCGTAGGTCACATGCACCCTGTATCCCATTCTCATTAACTCATCCCACCTAACATATTTAAATCCATACCGTCAATATAGGGGTCAATTTAATGTCCCCTGGCATTTCTCTTCCGACAGTGTCATAACATGGTCCCATATCATGACCGCGTACCGCGAATACAGAGGTCTAACGTTTGTCCTCTGATTGGCCAGTGAAAACACCCCCTCGCGGACGGTCATGGTCCGTAGGTCACACGCTCCCCTGTGTCCCAATCCCATATACCCCCGCCCCTAACACATTCATCCATTTACAGTGACTACAGTGGTCAAACATTTGTTCCATTAATTGGACCAGAGGCGGTTACATCAAAGTGGAACGCTGTTGTTGCGGCTTATTTGCTTTGCACTTATGAGATCTCACCGGTAAAGGACAAGCCAAATCCTACTCTCATATCAGATACACCAAAGGTAAGGGCCCCATATAGTAACCACAACTTTTTCAGGTACGCGGGAATCCTTGACGGGAACCCCAATACATCTCGCATAGGATACCTACCGGGATGTCATAACGTGGTTATCCAGCAGAGGGTCTTCTGATGGAAAGCTGGACGTATGCAAAGCGAAGGCAAAATAGCTTGCCAGAACGGCGCATATTCATCCGGATCAGGTCACGCGCATAATACATTTAATAGGCGGGGCAACGGAAATAACAACTTAATAGTGAGACCCTTAAAAGTGCCTTTTATGAAGACCCATCCACATTAATCAACAGTGGAATTGCACAACGGCAGGTTAGCCTCATTCTTGCTTTACCCACAACCACATAACGCTCCACAAAGCACGAGTACTACACGTGTAGGACATTTTGCAATAGCCGGAACTGGCTGGTCTATTAGTACCCTTCATGGCTCACCTTCGGCTGCTGTTTAAGATTAAAAAGTGCATGCATTATCAACCTTTCACACAACATCGTGTCCGGAGGCGTTACTCGACCATGTAGTGGTGGGGGTAGAGTCTAATGGAAGCCATAACCGAAAATGCATGTTAAGTTTCTTGCCAAGGCCAAGACAAAAGGCCGTGTTATGACGCATTTCACAGCCGGAATTGGCAACGTGTCAACACAAACCAGAGCCCGACTTTGGTCTGAATTTGCCTTCTAAATTCGAAAATCGCCAATGAACTGCTCACTTTACATGACAAAGGATTTTCCTTGGGTGCGGTTTGTGCCGTCATGGCATCTGGAGCAGGGGATTTGGAAAGTGGGATTGACCTACTTTGCACACCCTCTGCGATAGAAGTCACTTTTCTTCCCATCGTCTAGCTGACAACTGCCGAACTGGCAGAAGTTTGCTCATTGGCAGCCATGGAAAAAGAGCACAGTTGGCGAACTGAGGTAGCCCCAATGTGCTTCTAGCGACCGGTCACCAATCAATCAATTTGTACAAAAAGGGAAGAAAGATAAAATGCGAGGTACAGCCACGCATTTAATCCCTTTTTCTCAACTCGTTTTTTAAATTTAATAATACATGAGCACGAATACAAGGTTCTATTTATCATTTGACATTTAAACGCACTTTATTCATGATTATTTTTAACAAAAATGTGAAAAGTCCGTCATGAGTTAACAAGACGTCGTTAAGGACGTCGCTCGTGTAATGTTACGGGGCGTACATGTATGTTACTAATTTGCATATTTGAATCACTAGTGGATTACCGAATGTATTACAAGGCGTTCTAACATTCTCAGGCATGAGCTGAAACCTCGTTAGCGCCATATGCGTCAACCGCGTTGTAACCGTAAACAAATACTGATGCTCGCTTTTTTTTTATAAATCAAACAAAATTTTAGATTATTTGCAGCTGACCGAGAAATATATCTAAATCATGCACGTTTTCTAGTTATTCTTTTTTATGATAGACCGTCGGGCATACTCTCCCTTCCGCTGATTCAAGAAGGGCAGTTGTCAGTTTCTGGCGAAAGAATGTGCACTGTACTGGTTAACCCCTTACGTATAAGCATGTCCCGGTATAGTGTGGATAGGTAAACTGACCGGTTTAAAAATAACCTAAAATAGTGTTGACTGGGCCGTTTAACTCTAATACAAACAAACAAACGATATACATGTACCGTGGGTGCTTGGTTGATTGCAGACACAATTGCTCGTATACGTATCTTGAAGTAAAACTAAATAGACAAATAGCACACATGTATTACACTGTAAACCTCATTTTCCCTATTAAGAAGCATCCGTGGTGTAGTGGTTACGCTACTCGCCTTGTAAACCAGGGGTCGCAGGATCGATCCCGGGCTTCTCCAGACTTTCGGATGAGTCTTTAAACCGAGGCCCCGTCTCCATATGACCTTAGCTGTTGGTGAGACGTAAAAATCAAACACACTCATTCATTTTCCCTATAAAAGATGAAATTTTATAGGGCTATATGGACTGGTTAACATTGTGATAGCAATATACAATTTTGGAATCGATTATTCATCAATCGAATTCAAGCAAAGTTAAAGCTGCTGAAGTTCACTAGCCCACCACAGACCCGTGTGCAATAAGCGTTTGTACGATTTTGAAAGTCCTGCTATTCTTGCGGATGCGAGATCAGAGAATTGCAGAAAAAAAGGTTATCTGTACAACATGAAGTGGGCTCACGTGTTTGGACATCGAGAACACGCGGCGTCTAATCGTGGTCTACACTACAAAAAATGCAGTAACTAAATGTTTAAACGCACCATTTTAAGCCCCCTTCACATCACATGAACAAGTCCCTGAAACGAGCACACCCTCCATAAACAACACTTTATAACTTGAGAACTGGTAAACCGCTTAGAAGGTCTAAGCCTGCCCAGGCAAAGTGGTGCGAGTCGGGCCGCCCGTGCATATAAACCCTGATGGTTTCATTGGGCGACAGGGATTGAGAGGTCATTTCATCTAAATGGCGGGTAAAAGTCCCTCAAAATTGGAAGCAGCACTAAAGTAACCTAAATAGTGTTGGTTGGAATGTTAAACCTCATATCAAACAAAATCGTAGTGTAAAGTCCGCTCCCAGGACCACACTAAGAGACAATCGACTATCTAATTCTGTAGATGCTAGGGTTTCATATTTTACAGGAATTAAATGAATTGTCTAACGCCCCTTGAGAATCGCGTTTATTTTCTATCATAAAAGATAATGTTATAATGCATAATATATGATATAACAACAAATGCTGCGTTTTTATTGAATACAAAATTCCCAAATGAACAATTTTATTCTTATACCATCCCATTTTTCTGAAGCATTTATTTTTATTTTGTTTCAAAGGTTTATGTTGATTGTCGATCACATTAATTTAGAGCAATGCATTCGAAACATGTTAACACCTACAAGGCGCGCTAAGCAATAACAGTTTATACTAGCTCCTGCGTCCCAAAAGTCTGTTCAACGCTACCGCGTCCCCGCCCATCGCGGTTTGCATCACGGGGACATTTCCGCGAAATGAACACCCACTTAAACCCCACTTTATATACAGAAAACTGGGGTTTACGGGGTATACATTGTTTTTCTTATTTCCGCTCAAAGACATAGCTTGTAACGGGCCTCCGTGCCCCAGTGGATAAGGGCGCTGACTCTCACACGCTGCTCGGGTCACACATGGGACGTTCTCCGGGCACTTCGGTTTTCGCCCACTCCTGATTAACGATCGTTCGATGTGAGCGGAATAATCTTGAAAGGACCGTAATACCAAACCCCCCCCCCCCCCCAAAAAAAAGACAAACAAACAAACAAAACCACAGGTTGTAGGTACTCGTTAGAACTCGCTTCGTTCTAACGAGTACCCACAACCTACATTTGCAGTATAAATTAAAAATAAATACCAGAAAAGTAGCCATTTTGGAGATGTGAAAAATGCACTATGTCGCACGCATTACGCAAACACGCCTTTACAAATACATTGCCACCTTTATCGCCGAAACAATGAAAATTTTATGATGAAAAATTGTGATATTTTTCTTATTTCTGCTCAAAATATAGATTTTGGGCACTCGTTAGAACCGCCTCATTGAGACGGTGCTAACGAGTACCCACAATCTTTATTTTAGAGCAGAGATAAGACAAATAACGTATACCCCCGGAAACCCAAGTTTTTCAATATAAAAGTGGAGTTCAAGGGCTTCAAAATTATATATGCGTGTTTGCGTGATGGGGTGTATAATCGTAATATAGTAATAGACTGGGCTTCATGGTGCTTTTGCACAGAGCTGAAACAGACCGAACTTGAGTACTAGTGAACCGTTTAGGTCTACAAGTAAGCCCAACCAGGAAATGTGATGCGAGTCGGACCGCTCCTTAAACCCTAGCGGTTTCTATTGGTGGTAGCATCATGAAAACACGCCTGTATATTTTTGACCCCCTTGAACCCCACTTTTATATGGTAAAAATGGGGTTTGCAGGGGTAAACGTTGTTTTTTCTAATTTCTGCTCTAAAATATAGATTGTGGGTACTCGTTAGAACCGCCGGTTTTAACGAGTACCCGCAATTTATATTTAGAGCAGAAAAAAAGAAAAATATCACAATTTTTCGTCATAAAATGTTCGTTTTTTCGGCGGTAAAGTTTTAAATGTATTTGTATAGGCGTGTTTTCGTAATGGGGCTTGAGATGTCATTTCATCTCAATGTCGGGTAAAAGACCCATAAAAATTGGAAGCAACGTCTCCAAAATGACCTAAACAGTTGTGAAGGGACGTAAAACCCGATCTCAAACAAACAATGTTCAATGCTATCCATGAACGTGGCTGTAATATAGATATCCAGCCAGAACAAACAGAGGGCTAACTCGGGCCGATTTCGGTCTGATGTTGGTCTGACATTCTTGGCGTAGGATCCATTATCACTTCGTGCTATCTCAGAAGGCATACAGCCACATGGCTACGCAGGGTATAATATTCAGTCAAAGCACTGATAACTCTGGTGGGCTAATTTTCTATTACGAATACACACCCATGCGACAGAGTGCATTTTGCACATACATGTATCTATAATAGCTACTTTTCTGATGAAAATCAGTGATATTTTTCCTTATTTATCCTGCAAACATGTTTACAGTATAGATAAGAAAATTATCACTGATGATTTCCATCAGAGATGTAGCCATTTTGGAGTTGCAATGCTTTATGTCGCACGGGTGTGTTATCATAATAAAAGATGAGCGAAAACCGGAGAAACCGGAGACAAACCATCCAACCTTTCGTTGAAGAACTTGGTGTCTTACAAGTGCCAAAAGCTAGGTGTTATGCATAAGAATTTATTTTTCTGATTCCCACATTCACCCCACTGGGTGACCTAATAACACCATGTTTATTCTTCTTAAAGAACTTTCAGGAAAGAAATGAGTCACAGATTAATTTCATTTTCGTAAACAACTTGTTTACAATGAAAAGTACTTTGGAATCTTCCAGAGGGTTCTGGGTTGCATTATTTTTAGAAAATTACCTAATCTTATTCCACAGCCCTCTGGAATGTTCTAGAAAAATCTTGGGGTCTTTTAAAGAGCTTGATTTTTCTCTTTGAGTCAAACTTTGGAGTTTGACGTTTGGGTTTTTAAGAAAAGTTATTTCTAAATTCTGTGTTGGATTGTCAAAGGATATTATATTTCATTTCGGACTGGGAATTCTGAGGGATCAAGGAAAATAGCTTCATTCAAGGATATTTCATAACAAAGCTAAGTACATTGAATTTTCTTACTTCTACAGGTTAAAGATTGTTTGCAAATAAATTTTGTTAATTTTTTCCATAAGGCTTGTTTGCTTTATCTTTCTGCTACGCCTGGCTCGTAACACCAGGCTCGAACCTTGTGAGAGACCCAATGATATCAATCACTAGGCAACGGGAGCCAGTTCAAAACTATGTTGGAATTTGGTCGCGATCTTTGGCTATTCTGAATTCATATATGTATGTATGTGACTTATAAAAGCCATCACGTTTTCCCAGTCCATTACGAAAACACGCCTATACCAATACATTGTAATCTTTTTCGCAAGAAAATGAAAATTTTATTAAGAAAAATTGGCAGAAATAAGAAAAATAAGGTAAAGTTTTACTATATAAAAGTGGGGTTCAAGGGGGTCAAATTATATAGGCGTGCTTTCGTGATCTTTGGCTATTCTGATTTCATATATGTATGTACATGTATGTGACTTATAAAAGCCATCACGTTTTCGAAGTCGTTGGAATGAGCACCATAACAAAAACACTTTTTGTGTCGGATAATTTTTTTTTAAACAGGTGTGCATTGTTTTATGCATGTAATCTTGCTTCAAAATAAAGGTAGAATCAGCTCATTGAGACAAGTGTCTACACTGTTAGCTGAAAGTACACATCACGAAAACACACCTATATAATTTTGACCCCCTTAAACCCCACTTTTATACAGTAAAATTCGGGTTTACAGGGGTAAATCTTATTTTTCTTATTTCTGCTCAAAAATATAGATTGCGGGTACTCGTTAGAACCGCCTCGATGAAAATATAGATTGTAGGTACTCGTTAGAACCGCCTCGATGAGGCGGTTCTAACGAGTGCCAACAATCCATATTTTGAGCAGAAATAAGAAAAATATCACAATTTTTTATTTTAAAATTTTCATTTTTTTTTCGGCGATAAAGGTGGCAATGTATTTGTATAGGCGTGTTTGCGTAATGAGGAATAAGAACGTTAAACTGGCGGGGCCTTTGGTCCTAAACTACACTCAAAGACAATCGACCGACCAGTGCTACCAGTGCTTTGATTTTAGCTACCCTGAAAAAAGGCTCCGGGGAGCTCCTCAGTCGTCCGACCGGCCGGCCGGTCGGCAGGCCGTCGTCCACCATTTTCACCGTTTCTTCCCTGAAACCTCTCGGCCAATTTCAATTAAATTTCTTATGCAGCCTCCTGGTGACGGGAGAAAGAAAGTTTGCACGAACGGTCTATGTCACATTACCAAGATGGCCGCCGCGTCCAAATATGCTGAAAACCTTAAAGAATCTTCTCCTCCAAAACCACTGGGCCGATTGTCTTGAAAGTTGGTCTGTAGCATCGTGTGACTGAGTTCTATCAAGTTTGCAAAAATGATGACCCTAGATTGACAATGACTATTAACGCCAAGGTGAAATTCGGTTCCTTCGGCTTTTCAATCGGAAATACAGTCGAACTTCGATGGCTCGAACACCTTTGGGACCTCGAAAATCTGTTCGAGACAGGGGTAGTTCGAGCCACTGAGTTTACTGTCAAGAGGCAAAACAAGATCTTTTTGGACATCTTTTCGGTGTTCTATAATGAATATGTATGCTGTGCGTACTCATTAGAATCGCCTCATGGAGGCGATTCTAATGAGTACACACAGCATACATTTGCAAGATAACAGACTAAAACCTCCTTAATTATCTCCCACTATTTCTTATGTAGACGATTTCGCTATGGACTCAAGAATGGGTCGACTCATCCATGGTTAACGAGCCATCGGTGTTCGAGCCATCGAAGTTCTACTGTAGGTAAATCAATATTTTTTTTTTAACATATTGTGGTCTATGACAGACTAAATGTCTATGATGTTATTCGGTGACCTTGGCCCAAGGTCACTTGTATTGCAGGGTCATTGCCATTAAAAATATATTTTCTCTGACACTACTGGGCCAAATTAATTTAAAGTTTATATGCAGCCTTATTTGGTTGAATGGTATCGGGTACATGACCAAGATGGCCGCCATGCCCAAATATGCTAAAACACCTAAACATCTTCTACATGAGAACCACTGAGCCGATTGTCTTGAATATTGGTATATGGCATCGAGTAACAGAGTACTACCAAGGTTGCAAATATGATGACCCGAGGTTTACGCCAAGACCAATTTCGGTACCATGGGCTTTACAATGGGAAAAGGGTAAAACCGTGCGTTTTCTAAAACTATTGAGGTTTACCACATGAGAATATATTCGAAATGAATGACTATGGATGCTAAAGGTCAAGGTCATTTTGTGACATTAGCCCAAGGTCACTTGTATTGCAGGTCCATTGACATTTTAGAATGCATTTGCTCTGAAACTGCTGGGCTAATTTCAATTAACTTTTATATGCAGCCTGCTGACAATGGGGGAAAGAAGGTTTGCACTAATGGTTTAGAGCACATAGCCAAGCTGGCCACCATGCCTAAATATGTAAAAAAAAAATAAAATAAAAATAAAAATATTCTTCGTCAGAACTGCTATGACATTGGGTGGCTGAGTACAACCAAGTTTGCAAAACTGATGACCCTAGGTTGACCTTGACCTATTTTACATCAAGGTCAAACATGGTTCCTTATATGTTTTAATGGTAAAAAAGTAAAACAGCGCATTTGGTTTTAAATATTGTGGTCTACATGAAAATATGGACAAAATAAATGTTCATGAATGCTAAAGGTCAGACCCATTGGCATTTCAGAATACATTTTCTCTGAAACCACTGGGCCAATTTCAGTTAAATTTCCTATGCAACCTCCTGATAATGAGAGAAAAATATGCACAAATGGTCCAGGTCACATGACCAAGATGGCTGCCATGCCCAAAAACGATAAAATCTTAGAAAATTTTCTCACCAGAACCACTTGGACGATTGTCTTGAAACTTGGTAAATGGCATCGGGTGGTAAACTACCACGTATCTTTATACAATGATGATCGTAGGTTGACCCTGACCTATTTTATCTCACGGTCTAATTTGATTCCTTAGGCTTTTCAATGGGGGAAAAAGTGAAACAATGCATTTTTCTTAAAATAATGTGGTATGACCTAAGAATAGGTAAAAGTTTAATGACCACGAATGCCAAAGGTCAAAGTAATTTGACAATCTTGGCTCACTGTCTCTAGGATTGCAGGTAAACATATGATTTTAAATACAATTTCTCTGAAACCATTGGGCCACTTTCATTTGGATTTAATATGCTCCCTTCTGACATTTGGGGAATGTGGGGGCGGAGGGGGGGGGGGGCAAAAGTTTGGTCACAAGACCAAGATGGCCACTATGCCCAAATATGGTAAAAACCATACAACACATATTTCATAAATAATGACCTCAGTTTGGCCTTGACCTGTTTATCAGTACCAGCGACCATAGTCACTCAGGCGAGGAAGAACGGGACCAGATAATACTCATGGCTCACGGGAGCAGGACTTCATGGTCCTCTTCTTTACACGCGTCATGATAAGGGTTGGCTAATCGGAGCTGAAAAGATAATTGATTGTCAGTCCTGCCGTTTTGATCGATATTCGATTAGTAATCACGGAAAATTTGGCCATAATTGTACCTGTCTGTCTCTCTGTCTCAAGATGACTCCTATAAGCTCCCGC
Organism: Lucinisca nassula; assembly: GCA_963580285.1. Classification (NCBI taxonomy): domain Eukaryota; kingdom Metazoa; phylum Mollusca; class Bivalvia; order Lucinida; family Lucinidae; genus Lucinisca; species Lucinisca nassula. The sequence goes on along the minus strand of OY757011.1, from coordinate 90,716,357 downwards.
TCATAGGGGCTTGAAGAAATATATGGGCTGCATGATGCTTCCACGCAGAGCTGAATCCGGCCCGCACACTAGTACTGGTAAACCGCTTAGAGGATCTAAGCCTGTCCAGGAACCGCGGTGCGAGGCGGACCGTCCATGCTTATAAACCCTATTGGTTTCATTGGGCGACAGGGCTTGAGATGTCATTTCATCTCAATGTCGGGTAAAAGTCCCACAAAATTGGAAGCAACGTCTCCAAAATGACCTTTACAGTGTTGACGGGGACGTTAAACCTCAAATCAAACAAACAAACATGACTCTTACCATACGTTGTACTAAAATATTTGTATTTGAACACACATGCCTGAGCAAACAGTGTAGACCCAGATGAGACGTCGCAGAAAGCGGCGTCTCATCAGGATCTACACTGTTTGTCACTCATCCAGCTATTTTAACCGCTTAGGTATAAGCCTGCCCAGGTAAACTGACCGGATCAAAAATGACCTAAAATAGTGATGACGGGGCCGTTAAACTCCAATACAAACAAAAACAAACATCCAGCTATTTTAGACACAACTTTGAGTATTCAATTGTACTTATTAAATAATCGATTTCAAGCAAATCAGTAATGATACTCATTTTTGTGGAATTTATTGATCAATTTATCGATTAGCCTATATATCGTGCCAGCTTTAGACTCCGACTCATGATCTGTATTTTTTTACATGTGCCTCCTTCACTATATTGATCGTGGCTGATCCCGTTGAGTAATCCTTATTTCGGTTATGACTTACTTGGATACTTTGTCTACTTCATATGCACTATCAACAATCTGTTTACTTGCAGCTACGCCAGCAACCAGCAGCAATTTAGGAGAACCAGTATCTTTGCTCTCTTTTTCGAACTCCTGTTTAATTTCCTGTTAAGCAAAAACATGACTTTTAGAGAACAATGAAGCCATAAACATTGGTAATACACGCACACTCCAGACTGTTTCTTTTTCTTTTTTTTTCTTCATTACAAAAACACGCCTTTTCAAATATATTGAGATTTAACAAACACAAACTGAAAATTTTCAGATAAAAATCTAAGAAGGCAAGGCATGTTTGGCAACCGGATTGATAGATCCATGGTTGTCAACAGAGTTGTACATCAGCTGAACCCGTGTCCATATTTGGCCCCAAGGCTATAATTTAAAAATCTTGGTACAGGTCCACTAGATAATGCCAAAGACCTGGACCTTGTGGTTTCAGAACAAACACTGTTTATTCTCGATAGAACCGACTCAGCGAGGCGGTTCTAACGAGTACTCACAATCAATGTTTTGAACAGAAACAATAAAATAATGTATGCCACTTAAAACCCCCAGTTTTACTATATAAAATTAGGGGTTAAGGGGGTCAAATATATAAGGTTTGTTTTCATGATGTTTATTCGCTCTGGAGTTATCTTTTAGAGGCTGTTTGTTTGTCAATTGATCGCAAGTTACCAAACACAGTAGCTTTATGTTGATGACGTCCACGTGACTATTACTGATCTGTACGAAAGCCTGGTAACGGTTATTTAAAGTATTGCTATTTTGGTCGTTGTGACGTCAGAGTGATTAATTCCCGCGAGTTCACGCTGTGGGTTGTTCTCTCGCATCTGGACATTTTATTTATGACGGTTGAATTTAGCGAGCGATTAAACAAAGTATAGGACCATTGGTGACGCGCTTGCACAAAATTACTTCCAGTCATTGGTGACGCGCTTGCATAAAACTAATTCTGATTGGTCAATATTCTTAGACAGTGTCACGCAATCAAACACAAACAGTGATAACGCAACCCAAGTACCCGGCTGTTTTGCTAAATAGAAGTGAAGGCAATGACAACTAACCCACAGCTCCCACCAGAGACACCAAAGGGAAAGAAACACAAACATGAAATAACTAGACCCTAATTGAAACATCAATAGCGGAAAGCCAAAAGGACAAATACTTTCCCACAAAATGGCCAAATGGCTATCCAAAACAAAACACATATGCGTTACAGCCACTCAATGACAAACCATAACAAAAATAAAACGCGGCAGTAGCACCGCCTAGAAACGGTAAGTCTTTTTGCAATATATAATAGTTGGAAGAAAAACAGGTAACGGTCATTTATAGAAAATAGTTTCGCTATTCTTGTCGTTGTGGGGTCACAGTGTTTTGCTAGAGGGGCATTTATATTTTCTGGATTGAAATCATGTGTTCGGCTTGGGAGTGTAGACCGTGATCAAGGTCTACACCGTTTGCGACAACACATGAATTTTACGGTTAAACAAAATGGTTTACACCATTCGGATATTGCGGTATTTTTCTAAAATATTATTCAAATATAGATTGCGGCATTTTTAACTAGTACATATACATACAAGCTGTGAGAAATGTTTGCTTTGTTTGTTTGATTTGAGGTTTAACGTCCCCACCAACACCGTATGGGTCATTTTTGAGACGTTGCTTCCAATTGTGTGGGACTTTTACCCGACAGTTAGATGAAATGGCATCTCAAGCCATGTCGCCCAATGAAACCAAGGGTTTATAAGCATGGACAGTCCGACTCGCACCGCTTTGCCTGGGCAGGTTTAGATCCTCTAAGCGTTTTACCATTACTCGTGTGTGGTCGGTTTCAGCTCTGAGTGGAAGCATCATGCAGCCCATCTATTTCTTCAAGCCCCGATGGGCGGGGGCCGTATGAGAAATAAAGACAAGAATAAGTATCCTTGCAGGCCCCACTTTTTCTGTATGAAGTCGGGTTACATGGGTGTTCATGACATAAATTTGTTATTCATTACTAAAACTCGCCTATACAAATGCATTGTAAATTTTATCACCGAAAAAAACAACAACAACAAAAAAAACAACACAAAAACACGTGATTGAGTGTTTGATTTTTACGTCCCACCAACAGCTAAGGTCATACAGAGACGGGACCTCGGTTTAAAGACCCATCAGATGAGAATTGTGATATTTATCTTATATCAGCTCAAAATATAGATTGCGGGTACTCGTTTGAACCGCCTCGATGTCTCACGGAGTACCCACAATCTACATTTTAAAGCAGAAATAAGAAAAACAAAGGTTTCCCCCTGTAAACCCCAGTTTTACTATATGGGCCCCGGCAAGCGATTTTGGTACTTATCGCCTATGCGAGCAGCGAAGGTTCAGGCGAGCCTGCGCATCCGCGCAGTCTCGCCAGAACCTTCGCTGCTCCCTCATACAAGCAGAGAATCAAGAGGAACCTTCAGTCAGAAAGCCATATCCCTGGCCCCTCTGAATGGCTGGGCATGCGCAGTTAAAATTTGTCATGACGGAATGCTTGAAGACACAAATTCGCTTGGCATGGCTCATATAAAAGTGGGGTTCAAGGAGGATCAAAATTATATAGGCGTGTCTTCGTAATGGGGACAGTTCTAAAGAGTAAATGTACTCAGAGTCTATATTTATCAGTTACCCCCTTTATATAGTGCATTGTAACACCCTGACCTGATAAAACTATGCTATCTCAGGACAAGTGAGCTTTATCACGTCAACGTGACATTGCACTTTTTGAATGAACCGGCCAACCGGAAAAATGGCCAAGATGTAATTATAACTAGAAAAATCGGAAAAATTACGTTAAAAATTACCAAAAGACAATAACGGTCAGATGATAGTAAATATGCTGATCGATTATATTCCGCGCCGGAATGTTGGGACACATTCAGGACAACCGGTAAGTGATCTTAAATTGTCAATTTAAAGAGGTTACAAGGGGATTCACTGATAAATAGAATACCAGATTCGTGTCATTTGATATCAAGTTTATCAGGCTCGACTTCGAGAACGCATGTAGAATCGCTCGGCAAGCCTCGCGATTCTACAATCGTTCTCGAAGCCTTGCCTTATAAACTTGATATCAAAAGACATGAACCTGGAATTCTCTTTTTACGGGCCTCCTTGACCTAGTGGATAAGAGCGCTGACTCTTAATCATTAGGCCTATCACTGCTGTGGGTCCGAGCCTGGCTCGGATCTAATATGAGACGCCAAGTTCTGCAACCGAAGGTCAGGTGGTTTTTCTCCGGGTACCCCGGTTTTCGCCCACCACTGATTTACGATAGACTCGATATGAGTGAAATAATCTTGAAAGGGCCGTAAAACCAAACCCCCCAAAAAAGTCTATATTTAGAGAAAATACATACAGGGAAATTCTGCATGCCCAAGCTGCTGTTCTGTCTACAATGTAAAAATAGATACAAAGGATCCTCGTTATAACGACAGTTTTTGTTCCATATTATCGTGCCGTTATAAAGAATTGGCCGTTATAAAGAATTTGCCGTTATAAAGAATCCCAGTTAGAAACATGTATTATAAGTAATAAAAGGCATTTTCTCCATTATTACTCTCAGAAACAAATGTTATAGACATTTATTTGAATCGCCTCGGCGAGGCGATTCTAACAAATATCTATACATCACGAAAACACGCCTATATAATTTTAACCCCCTTGAACCCCACTTTTATATAGTAAAAATGGGGTTTCCGGCAGTATACCTTGTTTACATATTTCTGCTCTAAAATATAGATTGCGGGTACCCGTTAGAACCGCCTCGATGAGGCGGTTCTAACGAGTGCCCACAATCTTTATTTTTAGCAGAAATAAGAAAAAAAATCACTATTTTTCTTCTTAAAATTTTCATTTTTTCGGTGATGAAGGTGGCAACGTATTTGTATAGGCGTGTTTGCGTAATGACATTTGTTTCTTGAAGTATTAGATCACAAGACCCTTTCATGACTATGAACTCGATTTGTGAATTTCCAACGCCAGGTAAGCCAACGCCGCTCGGAACCGAGGCTAAGCCTTTAGCTAAGTAGTCATTCCATTCAAATTGCCGTTATAACGAGTTTTGCCGTTATAACGAATGTGAGTGAGTGAGTGAGTGTTTCAGTTTTACGTCCCACCAACAGCTAAGGTCATACGGAGACGGGACCTCGGTTTAAAGACTCATCCGAAAGTCTGGAGAAGCCCGGGATCGAACCTGCGATCCCTGGTTTACAAGGCGAGTAGCGTAACCACTCGACCACGGAGGCTTCTTTATAACGAATGTCGGTGTAAAGAGGGTTGACTGTATTTTATGAGCTTGTTATGGGTTGGTTTTAATAACATGTCGATCCAGTAAATGCGATGTGGAATTTACCTTTAGTAATAACGAGTAGTTCCGTCTATCCCGCCTTCCACCGCCTCTTTGTGTCGGGTACTGCCAGTCCACAGCAAGCCCGTCAAAGTCTCTGTCCCGAAGGAAATCCACCGCTGATTTTGCGAATATTTGCCTGTATGTTTTCCTCCCTGCCATACGGCTGAAATCTTTACTAGCCATCTTCCATCCTCCAACTCCTAAAATAGTCTTTAGGTCGGGATTAATCTGCTTAAGACTGTTGACCCGGCTGTACCTAAAAAAATCAAAGTACTGAAAGTACTGAGAAAAGCTGATTTATGAGAAATAGTGATCATGATATCAATGTCAGTACAGAGGATCCTCGTTCTAACGACAGTTTTTGTTCCCTAATATTGTGCCGCTATAAAGAATTTGTCGTTAAAAAGAATCGCAACTAGGAGTATGGTAGGTAATAAAATGCCTTTTCTCCATTATTACATTTACCCCAAGTAAAAAATGATACAGATACTTGTTAGAATCGCCTCGGCGAGGCGATTCTAACAAATATCTATAACATTTGTTTCTTGGAGTATTAGATTACAAGAATCTTTATTGACTATGTACTCGATTTTATGCATTTCCAACTCGAGGCTCGGGACCGAGGCTAAGCCTTTAGCAAACAAGTCATTTCATTGAAATTGCCGTTATAACGAGTTTTGCCGTTATAACGATGGTCGGTATAAATAGGACTGACTGTAGTAGATCAAAAAGTTCTCCTAGGGGGCACATCGCGTCTTAGCAACGTCGCGTTGATACGACTTGTGCGGCCGCTGGTAGCTATGTTGCTTCGGGCGTGGGGACATAAAAAGGAGAATACCTTGAGGACTATATGTTCGAAGAAGCGGAAGCGCTGTGTTTGGGTCCCGTACCGGATATAGACTTGCGTTGACATAGAAACTTGATACAAGTATCAACTTTCAAAAACCTTATTTTTGCTCAAAGTACACGTACTCGTAAGAACCACATTACGGAGGCGGTTCTAATGAGCACTCACAATCTATGTTGAAAGCAGAAATAAGAAAGATGTTACAATTTTTATCTAATACTTTATCATTTCTGACACCATGTTGGACGCCATTATTTCACATGGACATGTTTTCCTAATTAAACAGTTGGGGTTTAATGGCCAAATCAACAGCCGAAGTCATTCTGGTCAGTTATATTCGCTGTCGCTGAACAGGTTTAAACCCTCCAAGCGATTTACCAGTACTTTGTGAGAGCGCTCCTCGACTGTAACTGACAACAGCTGGTGGATCAACTGTCGAGTCCTCAATCGAAAAAGGAAATATAGGATAGAGTCATAGAAAAAAGTGTATAAAAAGTGCCCCCACCACCACACACACCATCCTCCTATTAAAATGTGCTTTTAAATCCACTAATATCACATAGGCATTCCATCATGAAAACACGCCTATATAATTTTTCCCCACTTGAACCCCACTTTTATATAGTAAAACTGGAGTTTACGGGGGTATACCTTGTTTTCCTTATTTCTGCTCTAAAATATAGAGTGTGGGTACTCGTTAGAATCGCATCGATGAGGCGGTTCTAACGAGTACCCACAATCTATATTCTGATGGTACTCGTTACCGCCTCGATGAGACGGTTCTACGAGTACCCACAATCTATATTTTTAGCAGAAAGAAGAAAAATATCATAATTTTTCATCTTAAAATTTTCGTGTTTTTTTCGGCGGTAAAGTTTACAATGTATTTGTATAGGCGTGCTTTTCGTTATGTTCTGGTCATTTTGGTTGTAGAATTCAACTTATAGTATGCGCTCAACTTGGGGTTGGGGAATGTGGCGTTCGCTGTGTAGCACCTGCCATCATCTCACGGTATAATGGTATACTCAGACAGGGATGATATGGATTTCAGATATGACTGATATTATGATGTTTTTAATCAAGTAATTTCATATTGGCCCAGTTACAGGTCTGAGGACTGCTGTATTGGCCCGAGGCCGAATTAACAATTACTGAGGACCTGTAACTTGGCCAATACAAAATACCTGATTAATGACAATTTTATTAACTGACGCAATTAAAAAACATGTTTTATGATTTTTGACCTCCAGTTAATATTGGTTGACCTGGTGTAATACAGGATAGTCAATTAATAGATTTCAAAAGGACTCAACTTTTGAGATTGTATGAGGAAGTTTTGATTCATATTGTAGAAAGCGTCTTGCTTATTTACTTGTGTACGGTACCTGGGAGGGGACATTTTTACCAGTTCAGTGTCTAGCATAACAGAAATTTAAACAATAAAAAAAAGAAATAAGTCGTTTCTTGTTCGGCGAAGCCGTTATGTTTTTGGTTTTGTCCTACATTTTTCGTTATTCCATTGGTCAATAAAACCACATGTTCGAGAAGATGACCATTTCATTGGTCAACTGCATAATTAACTCCATTCAACAAATACAACAGTTTACCGAAATTTTAACCTATGAAATTTTTTATTTTTTTTATGTGAGACATGAATGAAAAATATACAGTTTTGGCTTGATCATCTTTGTTCTTAAAAACAGTCTTGTCCTTTGATGACCATATGTCATACGTATATGAATGGTTAATAGCTATTTTGACCTAATTTCACGTGGTTGGTCTATATAGCGAAAGGAACCATTTCGTGAAAGGAAGGTTTCCCTCATCGAGGCGGTTCTAACGAGTACCCACAATCTATGTTTTAGAACAGAAATAAGAAAATTAAAGCTTACCCCTGTAAACGCCAGTTTTACTATATAAAAGTGGGGTTCAAGGGGGTCAAAATTATATATGCATGTTTTCGTAATGTATACAGCAAACATAGGTTGTGGGTGCTCAATGATGCGGTCCTAACGCGTACCCACAACCTACATGTATAGCTTGGAACAGAAATAAGAAAAGTAATGCATACCCTGTAAACCTCAGTTTTCTCTATATAAAGTGGGGTTTAGGGGGTGTTCTTTCCAGGGACTTGTTATCGTGATGACATAGTTTTTTAACCCAATGTCAAGAAATCAAAGTGTACCATCCGCAGAACTTTGAAGTCTTCCTATACATGGTATTTTCACAATATGACGTAACGACAACCGTAAAATGACGACTTAATCCATTACGCAAACACGCCTATACAAATACATTGCCACCTTTATCGCCGAAAAAATGAAAATTTTAAGATGAAAAATTGTGATATTGTTCTTATTTCTGCTCAAAATATAGATTGTGGGCACTCATTAGAACCGCCTCGATCTCATTAGAACCGCCTCATCGAGGCGGTTCTAACGAGTACCCACAAACTTTGTTTTAGAACAGAAATAAGAAAAATAAAGTTTAACCCTGTAAACCCCAGTTTTACTATCTAAAAGTGGGGTTCTAGGGGGTCAAAATTATATATGCATGTTTTCGTAATGTATACAGCAAACATATGTTGTGGGTGCTCAATGAGGCGGTTCTAACGCGTACCCACTACCTACATGTATATCTTAGAACAGAAATAAGAAAAGTAATGCATACCCTGTAAACCTCAGTTTTCTCTATATAAAGTGGGGTTTTGGGGTGTTCATTTCACGGACTAGTTATCGTGATGCCATAGTTTTTAACCCAATGTCAAGAAATCAAAGATTACGCAAACACGCCTACATTGTAAACAAATACATTGCCACCTTTATCGCCGGAAAAATAAAATTTTTATCATGAAAAATTGTGATATTACGGAGACCGGGAAGTGACATTTAACTCTTTTATTTATTGCGTTTTATCGAATTATTAATTCGTTATATCGAAATATTATTGCGTTTTATCGAATTATTATTGCGTTTTATCGAATTATTAATTCGTTATATCGAATTATTATTGCGTTATATCGCATTATTAATTCGTTATATCGAATTATTATTGCGTTTCATCGAATTATTATTGCGTTTTATCGAATTATTATTGCGTTATATCGAATTATTAATTCGTTATATCGAATTATTACTGCGTTTTATCGAATTATTAATTTGTTATATCGAATTATTATTTCGTTTTATCGAATTATTATTGCGTTTTATCGAATTATTATTGCGTTATATCGAATTATTATTGCGTTTTATCGAATTATTTTTGCGTTTTATCGAATTATTAATTCGTTATATCAAATTATTATTGCGTTTTATCGAATTATTAATTCGTTATATCGAATTATTATTGCGTTTTATCGAATTATTATTGCGTTTTATCGGATTATTAATTCGATATATCGAATTATTATTGCGTTTTATCGAATTATTAATTCGTTATATCCAAAGCATATTGCGTTGTATCGAATTATTATTGCGTTTTATCGAATTATTAATTCGTTATATCGAATTATTATTGCGTTTTATCGAATTATTAATTCGTTATATCGAATTATTTTTGCGTTTTATCGAATTATTAATTCGTTATATCGAATTATTATTGCGTTTTATCGAATTATTATTGCGTTATATCGAATTATTATTGCGTTTTATCGAATTATTAATTCGTTATATCGAATTATTAATTTCTGGGCCAGACTAGCTAGTTTTGGCCGATTAGGCCTCATCAGTGACCCCCTGATAATTTCAAAGTTCCACAATAGAATCAGTAATGCTAAAGGACTAGAAAATAAAATCTACACTATGGGATGAAGGGCAGGGAGACTTTTTACGGTGACCACATAGTCCCTAAACACCAGCTATAGTAAAGTTAAATACGTTCTGTAAAAGGTTTATCCTTTGGAAGCAAGAAATACACCCAAGAACTGAAAACTGTCGCGTGTATAAGTTTTCTGGGCCAGTGCTACTCAACTCAAGCCAGAAGTAGTCTCCGAAAATAAATTAAATTCTTATAACAACTTAAAACCTACCCCCTTCATGCTTTGCATATGAATGGTATTTTTGGGTACTTTCGGCAAAGCTTGAACCAAACCGTCATGACCTCGGTCGATGGTACACAGAGTGCACCCTATAGTACTAATGCATTTTTGGTCGGAAATATAGCCTATCAACTTTATTTTGTCGATTTTTTGCAATAGCTAAATGCAAAACTGACTTTAAAATTATCGATATGTGTGTTTGATAATGAAAGTCGATTTAGAAAATATCGACTTTCAGTTCCTTCATTAAAATATCGACTTGTGCAAAGTCATCAAATTACACTACTTGCGATTATATCGATTATATCGTCTTCTTTAATGCGAAACGTTTTTTTTTTTATTTATTTATTTTTTTATTTTTTTTTTTTTTTTTCATTCCTGGTCAAGTTTTCATGAGCCAAAATAACGATAATTATTTTTAAGATGACTTTGTTCAAGTAGATTATTATATTAATTCAAAGATTGCAACTTTGACTTTATTTCGCGTGAGTGTAAGCCGATTTACAGTGATACAACAGAGAATGCAGTCAAGTACATGCCGCAAATATACCGGAAAATCGAACCAAATCGATCTATCCATTACGTTAACACACTCATGCAAAATTTGGCCCCCATTTATGGTCCTCAAAATGGCATTTTTCGGAAGAAAATTTGAGATATTTTTCTTATTAATGGTCCAAACATAAATTTTTGGGGCTTGTTAGAACCGCCCCAATGAATTGGTGCTAATAATCTATAAAAATCTTTAATCGAATCATAAATTAAGGGTATACCCCTGTAACCCCACTTTTTCTGTATTATGTGGGTTTACAGGGGTCCTTATTGTAAGGACGCGTTTACGTAATGTAGAGTCGCAAAAATTGCGGTATAACACAATTAACATAAGCACCAATACGCTGCCGTAATATCGTATTATAAAAATCTATAATCGAATCATAACAATTCGATATAACGAATTAATAATTCGATAAAACGCAATAATAATTAGATAAAATGCAATAATAATTCGATAAAACGCAATAAATAATTCGATAAAGCGTAATAATAATTCGATATAACGAATTAATAATTCGATGAAACGCAATAAATAATTCGATAAAACGCAATAATAATTCGATATAACGAATTAGTAATTCGATATTACGCAATAATAATTCGATAAAACGCAATAAATAATTCGATAAAACGTAATAATAATTCGATATAACGAATTAATAATTCGATAAAACGCAAGAATAGTTCGATAAAACGCAATAAATAATTCGATAAAACGCAATAATCATTCGATATAACGAATTAGTAATTCGATATAACGCAATAATAATTCGATAAAACGCAATAAATAATTCGATAAAACGCAATAATAATTCGATATAACGAATTTATAATTCGATAAAACGCAATAATAATTCGATATAACGAATTAATAATTCGATAAAACGCAATAATAATTCGATATAACGAATTAATAATTCGATAAAACGTAATAATAATTCGATATAACGAATTAGTAATTCGATATAACGCAATAATTATTCGATAAAACGCAATAATAATTTGATAAAACGCAATAAAAATTCGAGAAAACGCAATAAATAATTAGATAAAACGCAATAATAATTCGATATAACGAATTAATAATTCGATAAAACGCAATAGTAATTCGATATAACGAATTAATAATTCGATAAAACACAATAATAATTCAATATAACGCAATAATAATTCGATATAACGAATTAATTATTCGATAAAACGCAACAATAATTCGATATAACGAATTAATAATGCGATAAAACGCAATAATAATTCGATATAACGAATTAATAATTCGATAAAACGCAATAATAATTCGATAAAACGCAATAATAATTCGATAAAACGCAATAATAATTCGATAAAACGCAATAATTATTCGATATAACGAATTAATAATTCGATTAAACGCAATAATAATTCGATATAACGCAATAAAAATTCGATATAACGAAATTATAATTCGATATAACGAATTAATAATTCGATAAAACGCAATAAATAAAAGAGTTATATGTCACTTCCCGGGCTCCGTATGATATTGTTCTGATTTCTGCTCAAAATATAGATTGTGGGCACTCGTTAGAACCGCCTCATCGAGTTTTCTCTATATAAAGTGGGTTTAAGGGGTGTTCATTTTACGGACCTGTTATCGTGATGATATAGATTTTTAACCCAATGCCAAGAATCTAAAGTATACAATCCTCAGAACTTTGAAGTCTTCCCATACATGGTATTTTCACAACATGACGTAATGGCAACCGTAAAATGACGATTTAATCGATAATTTTGTAGGAAAGAAAACTGTCCTTTTGGCTTTCCGCAATGGATGTTTCCATCAGAATCTAGTTATTTCATGTTTGTGTGTCTTTCCCTTTGGTGTCACTGATGTGAGCTGTGGGTTAATTGTATCGATTCCTGATTATTGCCTTCACTTCTATTTTAAATGTCTCAAGAATTAGCACTTTTCACATGAAAAAATGTGATACTCGAACGTGTTATTTCTCGTCCAAAAATAAATTATGCGTGCTTATTTGAACCGCCTAATCGAGGCGTATGTTTCCATCACATGAACAAGTCCGAGAAACGAACACCCCTTTAACCCCACCTCTATATAGAGAAAACTGAGGTTTACGAGGGTATACATTATTTTTCTTATTTCTGCTCCAAGACATAGGTTGTGGGTATTTGTTAGAACCGCCTCAATGAGGCGGTTCTAACGAGCACTCACAACCTATGTTTGCAGTATAAATAAGTAAAATATCAAGGTTTTTCATCAGAAAAGTTGCCATTTTATAGATGTGAAAAAGTGCACTATGTCGCAAGGTTGTGTTATCGTAAAGTGAGCAAACTAATGTATACCCTTGTAAATGCCATTTTTCTCTATATAAAGTGGGGTTTACAAGAATGTTCATTACACCGTCTTGTTTAGGCCCCCGCCAATCGGAGCTTGAAGTGCATGGGGTGCATGATGCTTCCACGTAGAGCTGTAACCGACCCACAAACGAGTACTGGTAAACCGCTTAGAGGATCTAAGCCTGCCCAGGCAAGCGGTGCGAGTCGGACCGTCCATGCTTATAAACCCTATTGGTTTCATTGGGCGGCATGGCTTGAGATGTCATTTCATCTCAATGTCGGGTAAAAGTCCCACAAAATTGGAAGCAACGTCTCCAAAATGACCTTTACAGTATTGACGGGGACGTTAAGCCTCGAATCAAACAAACAAATTCTCAAATGTGAATTGAAGTGTTCATTTTGTACCTACATGCCCTCTATCCATGGTTTACTGTCATCGTTCCATTCACTGGGTTCCAGTCGATTTCCCTTCAATTTAGCGTACACATAGATTAGGTGTGTGCACATAGTGGGATCTACATTTTCTGGAAGAAACTTGCCCTTTTCCGGTCTGTACTGGGACCAGTTCGTGTATACACAGACCATACGGTATGATAACACATCTGCAATTACAAAAAACATCATATAAAGCGGCCCCGCCCGTCGGGGCTTGAAGAAATAAATGGGCTGCATGGTGCTTGGGCGGCAGGACTTGAGATGTCACTTCATCTGTGTCGGGTAAAAGTCCCACAAAATTGGAAGCAACGTCTCCAAAACGACCTTTACAGTGTTGACGGGACATAAACCTCAAATCAAACAGGCATCATATTAACATATTCTTGAGATGAAAACCCATGTTCAGACCACTCTATCTAGAGAAAAGTGTGGTATACATTAATTTCCTTTCTCTTGCTAAAATTATATATCGTTAGTACTCATTAGAACCGCCTGGAGGCGGTTCTAATAAGCACCAGCAATATTTGTTTGAAGTAGAAATAACGAATAATTCTCATTTTTTTCTTTCTTTTTTTTTCTATTTTGTTTTTATTTATTTTATTTTTTTTTTCGTATTATCCCACATCTTATGAAATTCGTGTCCAATCGATCGGTTTAGATTGTTGAATTCAACGCTGTCGAATTTAACTAAAATGAATTCGATTCAGGTGTCCCGATGCATTAACCGTTTCATCTATCAAATTCGACAAAGTGTATGTTAAATTAGCGTCTACCCTGGTGATCAAGAGGTCGAGGGTTCTATCCCTGTCGCGGAAAGTAACAATATTTCTTGGAAATCGATCATTTAATCTTTTCTACGGTCATTCTCTCCAATTCGCTGATTCAAGAAGGGAAGTTGTCAGTTTCTGGCGACACAATGTGTGCTGTACTGGTTATCCGTTTATGTATAGGCCTGTCAAGGAAATGTGGTCAAGTAAACTGAAAGGCTCGGATGACCTTAATAGTGTTGACTGGACAGTATAACTCCATCACGAAAACACGCCTATATAATTTTGACCCCATTGAACCCCACTTTTATATAGTAAAACTGAGGTTTGCGGGGGTAAATCTTAGTTTTCTTATATTTGCTCCCAAATATAGATTGTGGGTAATCGTTAGAACCGCCTCGATGAGGCGGTTCTAACGAGTACCCACAATCTATATTTTGAGCAGAAATAAGAAAAATATCACAATTTTTTCATGTTAAAATTTTCGTTTTTTCGGCGGTAAAGGTATCAATGTATTTGTATTGGCGTGTTTTCGTAATGCCAAAAAATAACCAAGGGATAATCACGGTGATGTGCATGACCGGCATGGAACTATGGAACTATGGTCTATTTATGGTCTTAATGTTCATTGATTAGTGATTAAGGGGAATGGGTACACCTGGCAGATTGTCCGTCATTTTTCAAAGGGAGACAACTTTCGGGGCTTCCTATTCGCGTTTCTATAAGCCCTGTCCCACTGAAAAAGTTGTCTACTCTTAAAGGAAAGAATTTGCTCCTCAGGAGCAAATTCTTTCATTTAAGAGTTGACCCCTATTGACATGGGAGAGTAAAAACGTTTGCAAGAGTTGCCTCCCCTGAAGGTTTTCCCATTCCACTTAGTCCCACACACTGGCTCTTGGTGATTAATATCTACAAGTATTTTGTTGACAACGGTTTTGTTTGTTTGAATTTAGGTTTAACGTCCCCGTCAACAATATTTAGGTCATTTTGGAGACGTTGCTTCCAGATTTGTGGGACTTTAACCGACATTGAGATGAAATGGCAGCCCAAGCCCTGCCGATGAATGAAACCAAAAGGCTTGCATGCATCGGACGGCATGACTCACTACACTTTGCCTGGACAGGCTTAGTCCTCCTAAGCGGTTTACTAGTATTCATGTGTGGTCAGCTTCAGCTCTGCTTGGAAGTACCATGCTCCCCAAGCCCCGATGGGCGGGGGTGAATTGTTAACGCTATGCGGTTATCCAAGCAGTAAAATAAAAATTAGAACAAGTTAATACGTTTATATACTTTATACTATTAGGCCTTTTTTTTCTTGGCTTAGCCTCTTAACAGAAAATCATGTTCGGCAAGGCCATTTTCTAGAGCTTACCTATGCCAATCTGTTCGCCAAATATAATCAAAATATTCCAAATACTTTAACAGTTATGGTCCTTTTCAGACCTTTGACCTTGAGCATAGTACACACTCCGAAACCCGGCCTTGCATCGACCGACCTCAGTTTCAGATCGTGCACCCACCAATAAAATTTCATGATTTGCTTATTAAAATGGGCGTGTTACATGTTGTCATATTCTGCTTCGGCTTACTCTTACATTACGATAACACACCCGTAAGACATAGTGCATTTTTTCACATCTCCAAAATGGCTACTTTTTGGATGAAAATCCATGATATCTTTCTTATTTATACCGCAAACATAGGTCGTTGAGGCGGTTCTAACGAGTACCCACAACCTATATATGTCTTGGAGTAAAAATAAGAAAAATAATGTTTACCCCCGTAAACCCAAGTTTCTCTATACAAAGTGGTGTATAAGGGGGTGTTCATTTCACGGACTTGTTCACTTGATGTAAACCAAATGAACAATAACATTTTCAAGCTCATTGTCTACAATTTATTGATATCAATCTGTTTTACGGAATAACATTATACCATTACAAATGGCCATGGCCATTATTTTGGTAAATGGTTACGGAGGCACACGCGAATTCGCATTGAGAATATATTGTACACTAAAACATTCGGACTTTTATCGGCCGATCTTTAGTTCGGATCGTTCAATGATGTGCAAACTCCAAAACTCTGTCTTTCCAGCATCGGCAAACCTCAGTTTCAGATCGTGCAATATAAAATGTTCCCCTTTTTCTTGCTGTTTGTTAGTTTTGTTTGAAGCATTTGAAACATATGGAAGCGTATTGGTACCCCCCTTATCTTGTTTTCTCGGTATTCAGTTTTTGTCGTAAAACTGTGTAAAGATCAGGTTATTACAACAAAAAGTTAGCCGCAATTATTAGATAATTACCACGATAACACGTTATATTTATTCCGTTATATATGTAATCTCGTTATAAAAAATCTTGTTATATATTTATAACGCAAAACTAATATGGTGTAATTCGTTTTCCAAACATCCAGTATTGTATTATCTCACCTTAATTTCACGGCGAAGTGTGAAAAGCTATTGCAGAAAGCGAAATGAATATCTTAATATTAAAGATATCTAAGTCGTAATCTCTCATGTGAACGATCAGAATTGGCGGGACTGGTGGCGCGCATGCTTCCGGTAGCAGCAAAATGGCCTCCTCCATCCATTTAGCCATCTATCCATATTCCATTTGTAAATCAGATATCGTGGGATCGATTCCGGGCTTCTCCAGACTTCCGGATGAGCTTAATCCGAGGTCCCGCCTGAATATAACCATAGCTGTTGGTGGGGCACAAACTCAAACAGACCTGCCTACTACCTACCCACATACCTACCATACTACCAACATCTTTTGAAAGAAAAAAACGAAAAAAATAAATAATTAAGGTCTTCCTTTTTCCTTCTTGTTCCTTCTTTTACATTAATCCATTGTGATTGAATGTATTGGATTAAACGACATGTCAATATTTGTTTGTCTCCCAGAAAAAGGGAGAAAAAGACTGAAGTGATAATAAAGAAGATGAAAGAGAGGGACAGGGATGAAATATGAAAAATAAATAAATAAATAAATAAATAAAATAAGAAAGTGAAGAAACCTAAGAAACAAAAATATTCCCCTCTACCCTAACCTGCTGCAAGGACAGCATGCCTTGCCCCACTGTAGAAACAATATCAGTTGGACGCCCAACCACGTAAGATTTCAAAAGGCGTGTTAAAAACTTTATAGATCTATTGCTGGCAGAGTTTGAAATTTACTAAAATTTCTGGACTGACTGCCGATTTCTCGATGTTGCTGATAGGAGTCTGAATGAGCCGCCATTATTCTGTCCGACTGTGTGACGTCACTTATTCTCGCCGATATTCCTTATGACGACAAAAGTTTTTGCGATAGTGAAATAAATTTTATTGTATATTACAGCAAAATAAGACGACATCGTGATTTTTAAGAAGAATGCCGACAAAAAATATTCGTTATAAAAATTTCACGCAATTTATACAACGTCATATGTAATTCCTTATATCGACATCAATATACAAAGATGCAGCGAACACGATAACTTATATCATTGTCATCATGATTTATCATGGCTTGTCGACAAAACTATGTCAACATATTGTGTTATTATTGTGTTTCTCAATATAAATTTGTGTAGCGAAAAAATCTTCAGGGGGGGTACCAATACGCTTCCATAGAAACATGCTGTTTTAGAGCAACGAAAAAAAAAACACAATTTCTCACATGGAAGTGTATGATAACACATCCGTGTGACATAGTGCATGTTTCACTATGTTGATTTTTCTGATGAAACTGAGTAATTTGTTTCTGATTTATGCTTCAAATTTAGCTTGTGGGTGCTCGTTAGAACCGCCGCACTAAGGCGGTTCTAGCGAGCACCCACAACCTTTGTGTGGAACAGAAATACATGTAAGAAGAATACTGTATACCCCTGTAAACCCCAGTTTTCTCTGTATGATTTGGGGCTAAGAATGGTGTTCATTGCGTAATGGATGGATTCATGAAAGTGTGGCTTACATTCAGGCAGGTAAATGGTCTCAATGAACGCTGAAAATAACTTACATTCATTGAAAGCATGGAATCGTCATCAACAAGATAAAATATTACCCCAACCAGCACTGCAGCAAACGGTCATTGTTGACAGCTTATGCAATGAGTGAGTGAGTGAGTGTTTGAGTTTTACGTCCCACCAACAGCTGAGGTCATACGGAGACGGGATCTCTGTTTAAAGACTCATCCGAAAGTCTGGAGAAGCCCGGGATCGATCCTGCGATCCCTGGTTTACAAGGCGAGTGGCGTAACCACTACACCACGGAGGCTTCTAGCTTACCCAATGCATTTGGTTGTAAAAAGAATGACTCCTAACAGTTTTCGTAGTGATACATGCATGAGCTCCTCAAAAACAAGGCAGGCCCCCGCCTATCCGGGCTTGAAGAAATAGATGGGCTGCAAGATGCTTCCACGCAGAGCTGAAACCGACCGCACATGAGTACTGGCAAACCGCTTAGAGGATCCTTAAATGCCAAAGACCTAAAACCACATGTATTACGCCAATATGTTTGCATTTAAATGTTTCCAAAGTGGATGAAAGATCAGAAAAAGACGTTAGAAAAAAAAACGCATATGCATTTGAATTTACGAAAGCCTACTAGGGTCAAAATAAGTTGAGAAAAAAAAATATTTTCTCGTACAAACGAGAAACTTTCTCGTACAAACGAGAAATATTTTCGTACAAACGAGAAATTTTCGCGTACAAACGAGAAACTTTCTCGTTCAAACGAGAAAAAATCTCGTACGAACGAGAAATTTTCGCGTAGGAACGAGAAAAATTCTCGTACGAACGAGAATTTTTTCTCGTGCCTACGAGAAATTTTTTCGAACAAACGAGAAATATTCTCGTACAAACGAGAAATTTTCGCGTACAAACGAGAAATATTCTCGTACAAACGAGAAATTTTCGAGTACAAACGAGAAAAAAATCTCGTACGAACGAGAATATTTGGTCAAAGTAATGACTCAATAACTCTTAAGGCTTGTAAAGTCGATGATGGAAAACCATTTTGTAGATAACTCATCATTATTATAATAACAGTGATTGGTTCGATTGATTTGTCAGAAGTAGTTGCTCTCCACGTGACTATTACTGATCTGTAGAAAATGGTAATTTATAGAAAATAGCTGCGATATTCTTATCGCTGTGATATCATTGTGTTGCGAACGAGGGTTATCTATAGAATCTGGACTGGAATCATGTGTCAGGTTTGGCAAACAATGTAGACCCAGAATATGTGTCGAAGAACGCGATGTCTCATCATTGTCTACACTTTTTGCTTACAGTACAGGAATTTAAGGGTTAAACGAAATGGGTCAGGATCATTTTTCCAGCCTACCTTAAACAAAAAAAAAAAAAAAAAAACAATCGACCCACCAGTGCTGTCAATGCTTTGGTTATAAAAAATTAAGTTGCAGTGGATAAAACTGACCCTGCCGCTAGTGATCAATATGAAACTTGAGCTATCGGCTCTTCTACAGTTATTTATTTTATGCTCATACAAACAAAAATAAATAAATAACGTTGTAGATTCAGTATGAACAAATGCAATTTTCTATTTTAGATTTAACAAAGGGCTGGTACATATGCTACCATCACATTTATTTATTCATTTATTTATTTATTTATTTATTTATTTATTTATTATTAGAAATTTCTTGAAACATATACACACGTACGCATCTACCGACCTTTAACCCTTTCAACCCTGTATATCAGTACAGATACTTTTGCAAACAGTGTAGATCCAGATAAGACGCTCAAAATGAGCCGTCTTACCAGCACGAACACCAGTTGCTATCCTGCTATTGGTCTCATCTCAACCTCCTATATACAAGTATGGACGATTCCAAATACATGTACAAAGATGGAAGAAATCACCGCAGAAGAGTCAATTAACTTCTACCCGTTGTAAAACGCCACGTTAATCAATACCCGTGTTGGTGTTATGACAAGACAAAATGTCGTACGTACGAGAAAAAATCTCGTTCGAACGAGAAACTTTCTCGTACAAACGAAAAAAATCTCGTACGAACGAGAAACTTTCCCGTACAAACGAGAAAAAAATCTCGTACGAACGAGAATATTTCTCATAGAAATTTTGTTGTACATGTGCATCCAGTGAAGACTCAGATCAGTCTATGCATTTGCGCAGTCTGATCAGAGGCTTTGCTCTATGGGACATGGATGCCACTTGGCCCATAGTGATGCTAAGATAAATTACATATGAAATTGTTGTCTGTTAACTTTCTGGTGTGAGTCAGACCGCTTTTTAAACCCAGCCCACCGGGGCTTGGAGAAATAGATGAGGCTGCAAGGTGCTTCCACGCAGAGCTGAATCTGACCGCAAATGAGTACTGGAAAACCGCTTAGAAGATTTAAGCCTGTCCAGGTAAAGTGTTGCGGGTCGGAACGGCCATGCATTTAACCCCTATTAGTTTCATTGGGCGGCAGGGCTTGAGATGTCATTTCAGCTCAATGTCGGATAAAAGTCCCACAAAATTGGAAGCAACGTCTCCAAAATTTCCTAAATAGTCTTGACGGTAAGCGTCAGTTCAAATGAAAAGCTAAGCGGGTTCCTTTGTGCGGTAGGGCTTGACATGTCATTTCATGTCAGTGTCGGATAAAAGTCCCACAATATGGAAGCAGTGTCTTCATAAAATGATGGGTACGTAAAACCTCAAGCCGGCCTCGGTAGCTCAGTCGGATGCTCGTCGGACTGGTGATCAGGAGGACGCGGGTTCGATTCCTGCCGAGGTCGGCAACATTCTTTCGTGGAGATTGATCCTGAAACCTTTTCTACTGTCATTCTCTCCCTTCCACTGATTAAAGAAGGGTGACGTCTCCAAAATGACCCACAAAGAGGTGACGGGGACGTTAAACCTTAAATCAAATCAAACTATTCAAGAAGGGCAGTTGTCAGTTTCTGGCGAAAGAATGTGCGCTGTACTGGTTAACCGCTTACGTATAAGCCAGTTCAGGAAAAGTGTAGATTCGTAAACTGACCGGCTCAAAAATGACATAAAATAGTGTTGACTGGGCCGTTAATCTTCAATACAAACAAACAAACAAACAAACAAACGCAAAACCTCAACACAAAGACAAAGAAAACAGGCAAACAGTATGAACCCATACCAGACTGCCACTACATTTGTACATGAGCAGTATCTTGCTCCACACTGTTTGCAACAATGGCTTTTGAAGTAACAGACAACAAACAGGCGACAATTATTAAGACAAAAAATCTCGTACGAACGAGAAACTTTCTCGTACAAACGAGAAAAAATCTCGTACGAACGAGAAACTTTCGCTGTGGTACATGGATGCCACTTGGCCCATGTTTGACACTTAAGATGCTGAGATAAACTGCATGTGAAAATGTCGTCTGCTGTTTCATCTTGCAACTTTTTGGTACGTGTCAGGCAGCTCCTTAAACCCTTGCGGTGCCCCCCGGCATCAGAGCTTAGAGAAATAGATTAGGCTGCAAGGTGCTTCAACACTGAGCTGAGACCGACCGCACATGAGTACTGGAAAACCGCTAAGAAAGTCCAAGCCTGCCAAGGTAAATTAGTGCAAGTCGGACCGTCCGTGCATATAAACCCTACTGGTTTCATTGTCCGGAAAATCTTGAGATTTCATTTCACCTCAGTGTCGGGTAAAAGTCCCACAAAATGGAAGCAGTGTCTTGAAAATGACCTAAATAGTGCTGACGGGGATGTAAAACCTCAACATACAGACAGAGTATATAGACAAACAGTAGGGACACACTGTTTGCAACAATGGCTTTTTAAATAACGCAGTCGACAATATGTGAGAAAATCTCGTACGAACGAGAAACTTTCTCGTTCGAACGAGAACTTTTCTCGTATGAACGAGAAAACATATCTCGTACGAACGAGAATATTTTTCGCAGTAATGAGAAATTTTACTTGGCCCCTGTTTGACAGTTAAGATGCCATGATAAACTTCACGTGAAAATGTCGTCTGGTTCATCTTGCAAACTTTTTGGTGCGAGTCGGACCGTCCTAGCGGTGGTCCCCGCCCATCGGAGTTTGGTGAAATAGTTTAGGGTGCACGTTACGAGTTGGACCGTCTATTCAATAAACATATTGGTTTCGATGGGCTACAGGGCTTGAGAAGTCATTTCATCTCAATGTCGGGTAAAAGTCCCACAAAACCGGAAATGTCTTCAAAATGACCTAACTATTGTTGACGGGGACGTTAAGCCTGAATTCAAACGAAAAGCCTAGCGGTAGAACTTGACAGGTCATTTCATCTCAGTGTCGGGTCACGGTCCCACAAAATGAAAGAAGTGTCTTCAAAGATGACGAGTACCTCAAACAAAGCATACCGGCAAACAGTATGGACTCCTACCACCACTACGCCCCCGCCCATAGGGGCTTGAAGAAATATATGGGCTGCATGATGCTTCCACGCAGAGCTGAATCCGGCCTGCACACTAGTACTGGAAAACCGCTTTGAGGATCTAAGCCTGTCCAGGAACCGCGGTGCCAGGCGGACCGTCCATGCTAATAAACCCTATTGGTTTCATTGGGCGACAGGGCTTGAGATGTCATTTCATCTCAATGTCGGGTAAAAGTCCCACAAAATTGGGAGCAATGTCTCCAAAATGACCTTTACAGTGTTGACGGGGACATTAAACCTCAAATCAACCAACCAACCTTCTCACCGCCGTGGGTTCGAGCCTCGCTCGGGTCACGTGTGAGACGCCAAGTTCTGCAACGGAAGGTCAGGTGGTTTTTCTCCGGGTACTCCGGTTTTCGCCCACCTATGATTAACGATCGGCTCGATATGAGTGAAATAATCTTGAAAGGGCCGTCAAACCCAAACAAAAAAAAAAAAAAAAAAAAAAAAAAAAAAACCAACCAACCTACCACCACTACAGTTTCAGTATCTTGCTCAACACTGTTTGCAACAAGTAACAAGCAGACAACAAAGCAGACGACAATTGTTGTAATTGGCAGGCTAAGGTGCATATGCACGAAGACTTCTTTTGTTATGGTGTCTCCGCCAAGAAACAGAGTGTTCGTATGCCAGATATTAGGTACATATAAGCAATGGCTACAAACAGCAGTTCGGCCCCGCCCATCGTGGCTTGAAATATCTGGGCTGCATGATGCTTCCACGCAGAGCTGAACCCGACCCGCATACGAGTAATGGTAAACCGTAAGAGGATCTAAGCCTGCCCAGGCAAAGCGGTGCGCACGAGTCGGATCGTCCATGCTTATAAACCCTATTGGTTTCATTGGGCACCAGGGCTTGAGATGTCTTTTAATCTCAATGTCCGGTAAAAATCCCACAAAATTGGAAGCAACGTCTCCAAAATGACCTTTACAGTGTTGACGGGGACGTTAAACATCAGCTCAAACAAAAAAAAAACAAAACAAAAAAAAAACAGCAGTTTGGCAGTTAAAGGTACACATAGGCAATGGCTACAAACAACAGTTTGAACAAAAAAGGTATGTATCAAAAGAGGGATTATACAAATGACCCCGATTCCTAAGCCTAGCACCGAATCAATGGCCATTTTAAAGGAGGTGATAAATGGTAATTAAATTAAGAAGATGGTAATTTTCTCGTATGAACAAGAAACAAATGTCATAGGAACGAGAAACTTTCTCGTAGGAACGAGAAAATTTCTCGTTCGTACGAGAATTTTTCTCGTTCGTACGAGAAAGTTTCTCGTAGGAACGAGAAATATTCTCGTTTGTACGAGAAAGTTTCTCGTTTGTACGACATTTTTTCTTGTTCATAACAAGAATCTGGAAACTCATCATAACACGTGTATTGAACAACGTGGTGTTTACGACGGGTAGAAGTTAATTGACTCTTTCACCTCAAATGGTGGTCGTGCTAGCAAGACGGCTCATTATGACCGTCTTTTCTGGATCTACACTGTTTGCAAAGGTATCTGTACCGATCTACAGGGTTGAAAGGGTTCAAGGCCCGCAGATGGTACCTGCTTTTTGCAATGCGTGTATATGTGTCAAGAAATTTCCAATAAATAAATAAATAAATAAATAAATAAATAAATAAATAAATACGCCCTAATAGAAGATTGCATTTGTTCATACTGAATCTGTAACATTATTTAATTTATTTAACAATTTATTTATATTCGCCCCCGCTCATCGGGGCTTGAAGAAATAGATGGGCTGCATGATGCTTCCACGCAGAGCAGAAACCGGCCGCACACAAGCACTGGTAAACCGCTCAGGGGATCTAAGCCAGCCTAGACAAAGCGGTGCGAGTCCATGCTTATAAAGCATTTTGGTTTCATTGGGTGACAGGGCTTGAGAAGTAATTTCATCTCAATGTCGGGTAAAAATTCCACAAAATTGGAAGCAACGTTTTATTTATTTTTGTTTCTTCCCTTCTTAAGGGGAAGCATAAAATAAATAAATGTAACTGTAAAAATGATCCTGGCCCATTTCGTTTAACCTTTATATTTCTGTACTGTAAGCAAATACTGTAGACATTGATCAAACATCGCGTTCTGCGACACATAATCTGGGTCTACATTGTTTGCCAAACCTAACACATGATTCTTGACCAGATTCTATAGATAACCCTCGTACGCAACACAATGATATCACAGCGATGAGAATAGTGCAGCTTTATTCTATAAATTGCCGTTACCTGGATTTTCTACAGATCAGTAATAGTCATGTGGACAGCAACTACTTTGCTAAACGTTGGGTCAACTGAAAAAAACAATCGACCCAAAAACTGTTATTATAATAATGATGGGTGGTCTACATAATGGTTTTCCATCATCGACTTTACAAGCGTTAGGAGTAATTGAGTCATTACCTTGACCAAATATTCTCGTTCGTACGAGATTTTTTCTCGTTTGTACGAGATTTTTTCTCTTATGTACGAGAAAATTTCTCGTAGGAACGAGAAAAAATTCTCGTTCCTACGCGAAATTTTCTCGTTTGTACGAGATTTTTTCTCGTTTGAACGAGAAAATTTCTCGTTTGTACGAGAAAATTTCTCGTTTGTACGAGAAAGTTTCTCGTTCGTACGAGAAATTTTCTCGTTTGTACGAGAAAATATTTTTTTTTCTCATCTTATTTTGACCCTAGTAGGCTTCGTATGAATTAATTAGCAGTCATAGCGCACAAATACGCCCGCGAAGGCTTAAAGATTCTCTTAACAGAAAATTATAACATTTGCCTTTGAACTTTGGTTCATTCTGACTATAATCTGCTACAATACAACCAGTTTCAAGCCCCTTCTAATTATTAAACCACATTATTTCCTGTTTTCATCCTGGAATATGTCTCATTATACCGTTAATCCGAAAATTGCCTTTTAATTTAGATTAAATAGGCCGCGTAATGGAAAATGATCTAGAACGAAAATGCGACAGAACGCCACTGGAATGTGTATGGACACCATCTCTCTCTTATCAAATAAAAAAAAATATGTATTTTTAGCAAAGATAAAGATAATGAGTACATGTAAACCTCATTCACACCCACCACGTTTCTTAACGGGCCTCCGACCAAGTTCTGCAGCGGAAGTTCCGCCGCGGAATTGTTTTTTCTCCGGATACTCCGGTTTCCGTCCACCTATGATTACCGTTTTGTTCAAAACAAGTGAAATAATCTTGAAAGAGCCGTACTCCACCTCCCTCCCACAAAAATAAAATTCTTTATAAAATGTATTAAGGGGAATGGGAACACCTGACACATTTTCCGCGATTTTTCAAAGGGAGACAACTTTCTGGACTTCCTGTTCGCTTTTTATACAGGATCAGTCCCTCTGAAAAAGGGGTCTACTCTTAAAGGAAAGAATTTGCTCCTTAGGAGCAAATTCTTTCCTTTAAGAGATGACCCCTATTGACATGGGAGACAAAAATACTTTTGCAGGAGTTGCCTCCCCTGAAGGCATTCCTATTTCCCTTAAGAAGTGTTTACAAATATTTCACGGCCTTCTTAACGTGATGTATTCATCAATCAATACATCAATTCGATAAAAATGCAGAACATATGTCCATACTATGTGCGTACGTGCATTTGCGTGTGTCCATACTTTGAATTTTAAGTTTTATTGAATTCGACTTGAATTCGACAGTGTCGAATTCGATAAAAAGTGAACATTGGGACATTAACACCGTCAGCCTCCATACTGTCCTCGCACGTGCGTGCGTGTGTGTGCGCATTTCTTTTATTACCCGATAAAAAAGTAAAACTACTTGCAAACTTAACACCGCAAATCTTTTCAAATTTGAGTTGGTATTTTCCGGATAAGCCCTATTATGGCAAACATTTCATATTCGCCTGTGTTTTTTTCGTTTGTTTGATTTAAGGTTTAACGTCCCCGTCAACACTGTATCGGTCATTTTGGAGACGTTACTTCCAATTTTGTGGAACTATTAGCCGACATTGAGATGAAATGACATCTCGTGCATGTCGCCCAATGAAACCAAGTTTTCGCCTGTGTACTTGGAAAGCTAAAAGTACAATGTATGTCACCCAGACATGTTTGACATGTTTGAGTCGCAATTAGTTAAGCCCGGCCCCGCCCGTTGGGGCTTGAAGAAATAGATGGGCTGCATGATGCTTCCACGCAGAGCTGAAACCGCCCGCACACGAGTACTGGTACATGTAAACTGCTCAGAGTATCTAAGCTTGCCCAGGCAAAGCGTTGCGAGTGGGCCCGTCCATGCTTATAAACCCTGTTGTTTTCATTGGGCGGCAGGGATTGAGATGTCATTTCATCTCAATGTCGGGTAAAAGTCCCATAAAATTGGAAGCAACGTCTCCAAAATGACCTTTACAGTGTTGACAGGGACGCTAAACCTCAAATCAAACAAATAAAACAAACAATTAGTTTAGCCATGCATTTACATGCGTTATTTCAATTGGTTCAATCGATACTATCAAGCTGAGTTACAAAGTTATGTTTGGCACAAAACAGCTGTGTTTAAACATGTTGAACATGTCCTCTAGAAGCAGACTGATCTGGGCCCACAGTTTGTTATGAATACTTTTAAAGCAACCAGCAGACAATAAAGCAGAGGGCAATTGCCGTGATTGACATCTTAACCCTTAAGATACCGCGAAAAAATACATCTGAAAATGTCGTCTGTTTTTGTCGTCTGCTGAATATTCTTGCAAACTTTTTAAAAATAGTTTTGCATACATGCAAACAGTGTGGACCCAGATCAGACTGCTCCTCTAGGAGCAGTCTGATCTGGGTCCACACTGTTTGAAAAAAAATAATTTTAAAGTAACAGGCAGACGACAAAGCAGTCGACAGTTGTCATTATTGACATTTTATGGGTTAAGGGTTAGAAGAGATTGTGAATGAATAAGCAACGGGCCTCCGTGGCCTAGTGGTTAAGACCGCTGACTCTTGATCATTAGGTCTCTCACCGCTGTGGTTCGAGCCTCGCTCGGGTCATATGTGAGACGCCAAGTTCTGCAACGGAAGGTCAGGTGGTTTTTCTCCGGGTACTCCGGTTTTCGCCAACCTCTGATTAACGATCGGCTCGATATAAGTGAAATTATCTTGAAAGGGCCGTAAAACCAAAACCAAAAAAAAATAAAAATGAATGAATGAATGAATAAGCAACGCTTCAGTTAACGCGTGGCTTTATTACAGACACGCGCGTTTATGTATGATCCTAAGTATTGGGGCAGACAGGCATATGCAAACAGTGCAGACCCAGATCCGACTGCTCCTTAAGGAGCAGTCTGACCAGGGTCTACACTGTTTGTCATTCCGTCTGCTTTCTTAGCCTCCTTGCTTGATCATAAAAATAATTTGTTAAAAATTTTAAGAGAATAACTGCACATTTTAAAGTCTCCGATTTATTAGGATTTTACGGTATACGGTACTGAACAGTCTCCGCTGGGCCCAAATTAAATGCCCCCTCCACACACACATACCGAAAACGACCAAAATGCACCTTTGTCGAGATTCTGATTGAGTATGCAGGCTCGGCCTTGTCTTCCACTCGAATTTTTTTGTTTGTTTTTTTTTAGTTAAATGGCCCATTCAACACTATTTAGGTCATATCGAGCCGATCATTTAACTTAACCACACTTCCTGGACAGGTCTTAATGTAAGACCTCAGAAACTAGCAACTGCTATTTTCTTCAATCAGCGAAAGGGAGAGAATGACCATGGAAAAGATTTCCTGATAAACATCGATAAAAGAAAGGTTGCCTGTCCCCGCAGGTATGGAACCGCGACCTCCTGATCACCAGTCAGACGTGCATCCGCCTGAACCACCGAGACCGGCCAATGTGAAAGACCCGCTGATAAAGGGGGCATAATTCTGCAATTTTGCAAAAGGTAGTTACATGTAGGTCGAACATGTCTAACATTTCTGTCATAAACCATGGACGTTTTAATGGACCCGCTCATGAGTTGTTGCTGTTGGTTAGTTGTATTTTTACGGTCTAGTCAACAGCTAAGGGTATGTCATGCCCGTCAGTTATTTAAAGCAATGCACTTTCACTGATCCTGTACTTAAACGGTTTCTAAAACAGTGTTGACTTGGCTGTTAAACTCCAATACAAACAAAACAAACAAAACGTAAACGGTTTACCAGTTCCTACAGAGTACTCCCCGACCCCCGACACCCTAACAGTACAGTACGAAAACACGCCTATACAAATACATGCAGAAAGACATTTTTCTGTCAAATATTTGATAATGTTCCGAATAAAAATTCCGATCTAACGAGTACCCACAATCTATTGAGCAGAAATAAGAAAAATACAGTTTACCCCTTTATAACCCAGTTTGACTATATAAAAAGTGGGTTCAAGGGGGTCAGAATCATATGTACGTGTTTTGTGGGGGATTAACGACCAAGTCCTTAAGCAATAGTTGACCATAAGCCGTCGCCCAAAAGAATGGAAAAATAGGATATAGTAGAAGATTAAAAACAAAGAAACAAGAGGCCAATGGGCCACAATGTTCACCAAAGCTCAGGAAGCACTGCCGACTGGCAGCCATGTATTCTAAATAACCATGGAATCCCTGCGCCCAAAAACCACAGATAAAATTTGTACCCAATCGGCCTAGTGGCTTCAGAGGTCTGATGTCTGTTGAATCTGTTGTTGCAAGACAACACACGACAATTGACAACCATCTGTGGCAACACATTAGACGAAAAATCATATGGCAGATAGAATATTGTTCAAGAAACGTTCTATGGTATCTTGAAAGGTGTAAAAGTCATTTTTCCATTTTCCCCATTGTAAGTCTATGGAATCTCTTAACTTCCCATAGAAACAAAACTAATGAACCAAATTTCATACAAACACAAAAACTGTAAAGACAAATAGGCAAATATGGTGGATAACTAAGTACCTTGTGTTTATAAGCAGCGTTAAAATGCTTTGTAGATAAACAACAGGATATTTCCATAAAGCCCCAGCCTCATAGAGCGTATGGGTTATGAGGAGATGATTGTTTCATCACGTGAACAAGTCCGTGAAATGTACACCCCCGTACACCCCACTTTATATAGAGAAAACTGGGGTGTGCGGGGTATACATTATTTTTTTTTATTTCTGCACCAAAACATAGGTTGTGGGTACTCGTTAGAACCGCCTCAGTGAAGCGGTTCAAACGAGCATCCACGCCCAATGTTTGCAGTATTTATAAGAAAATTATCACAGATTTTCATCAGAAGAAGGAGCCATTTTGGAGAATGGAAAATGCAATATGTCGCACGGGTGTGTTTTCGTAATGTAAAAAAATTCTATTGTTTTCTTTTTTGCTTATTTTGGTTTCCAATGGCAACCAGTAAAAATGAGCATATAACATAAAATCATATGGCAGAAACAAGATTGCTGAAAAAATATTTCTATGAACGTTTTGCCAAAACATCTACTAAGGCTTGGCAGTAAATGCGAATTTTCAATTTCCCCCCTTTACAAATCTAAACTTGACTCTAAAATACCATAGAAACCAAACTAAAGCGCCGAATTTCTTAAAAAAAAGAAAACACCATAAAACCTGTTCAGGCAAATATGGTGAATATTAAAAAAATGTATCATATGGTTTTTCGAGAAGATGATTTATAGGTTTTTATTTTTTTATTTATTTTATTTTATTTATTTTTTTCTTGACGCAATTTGGTTTCCATGGGAATCAAAAAAGTGACCAGTTAGCCTAAAATAATACAGCAGATAGATGATTGCTTAAAAATATTAACTTCGAGGAAAGTTTTGTCAAAATATCTGGAAAGGCTTACATGTAGCAGTAAATTTCATTTTTCCATTTTTCCATTTATAAGTCATTGGAAACTCTTAGTTGCCATAGCAACCAAACTAAAGAGCCGAATTTCATAAAAAAAATCTGAAAAGGCAAATATGGTGAATATTTCATAAAGACCCAGCTTTATAGAGCATACGGTTTCTGAGGAGATGATTGTTCAAGTATTTCTTTTTTTTTTTTTTTTTTTTTTTTTTGTTTTCCATGGCAACCAGTAAAAATGAGCAACATGCCTAAAATCATATGGCAGATGGTAAATTACTTAAAGAACATTTCTATGAAAGTTTTGTCAAAATATCAGCAAAGGCATGGCAGAAAATGCCATTTTTCAATTTTCCCGATATAAGTCAATGGAAACTCTAAGTTGCCATAGCAACCAAACTAAAGAGCAGAAATTCATGACAATTAAAACACAAAACCTGCCAAGGCAAATATGGTGAATATTTCCATAAACTTTCAGCGTCATAGAGCATATTGTTTCTAAGGACATGATTTCTTAAGTGTATTTTTTTCTATTCTATTTTATTTTATTTTTTTCATTTTGGTTTCCATGGCAAGCAGCAATAATGAGCCATGGGCCTAAAATCATATGGCAGATGGTAGATTGCTTAAGGAACATTTCTATGAA
The DNA here is from genome assembly GCA_963580285.1 of Lucinisca nassula. Taxonomy (NCBI): domain Eukaryota; kingdom Metazoa; phylum Mollusca; class Bivalvia; order Lucinida; family Lucinidae; genus Lucinisca; species Lucinisca nassula. The sequence continues at coordinate 90,685,313 of OY757011.1, read as the reverse complement.
AGTTGTGTCAAAATATCTGTAAGGGCTTGGCAGTTTTTCAATGTTTCCCATTATAAGTCAATGTAAAACCTAAGTTGCCATAGCAAGCAAACTAAAGAGCCGAATTTCATAAAAATCACAAAACTCGTAAAGGGAAATATGGTGAATATTTCTACAAACTCTCAGCCTCAAAGAGCATACGGTTTCTGAGAAGATGATTTTTTGAGTATTTTTTTTTTTTCTTTTTTTTTTCTTTTTTTTTTTTTCATTTTGGTTTCCATGGAAACCAATAGAACTGAGCAATAGGCCTAAAATCATATGGCACATAGTAGATTGGCGCAGGAATTATTCTATGAAAGTTTTGTCAAAATATCTGCAGAGGCTTGGCAGTAAATGCCATTTTTCAATTTACCCCATTATAAGTCTATGGAAACTATATATAAGTTGCCATAGCAACCAAACTAATCCACCGATTTTCATAAAAGAACACAAACTTTCAATGCCCTAGCCCAAGGATACTACAGATAAAATTTGGGCCCTATCGCCCCATTGGTTTCAGAGGAGATGTCGTTTGATGTCGACGAACATGCGACGCATACGAAGACGTAGACGACGCGGACGACGCAGACGACGACGACGACGACGGACAACTGCCTATTCTATTAGCTCCCAGAGCAGCATAAGCTCTTACGGAGCCTTCGGCTCTGGTGAGCTAAAAATCTAAAAGAAAAAAAATGTCCTATCCCGCACCTGCTGGAAGCGCAACAGGTCCTCGCCATACCGAGGCCAAAGCAGTAGAACACACTGGCACCGAATGCTATACACCACCTTTCCCAGTCAGGGGTAAAGGGTAATCACATAAGTGAGCAGCAAATGGGTCTGGCGGTTCTAACCAGTACCCACGATCTATATTTTAGAGCAAAAATAAGGAAAATAAGGTATACCCCTGTAAACGACAGTAATACTATATAAAGGTGGGGTTCAAGGTGGTCAGAATTATATAAGCGTGTTTTCGTGATGTGTTGACTGGTTCTATGTAGATAGTGCACGGCATAAAGCATCTGCATATACAAACTATGGTTGCACGGTATAGATTGTTGGTACTCGTTCAAAAAAAAAAAAAAAAATCGCCGCAAATTCGATGACCACTCATATATTAACCGTTTTCAGCATACATGTGACATTCACCAGAAACACGTATGCCCTTTCAATACGTTCTATGGAAGGGTTATCCTTTGGAAGCAAGGAATACACAACGGAACTGAAAAGTATGGACTGTACAAGTTTTTCCGGGACAGACTAGCTAGTTTCGGCGAATTAGGCCTCACCTGTGACTCTCAGATATTTTCAAAAGTCTACAGTGAAATCAATGATCCCAAAGGACTAGAAAATATAAACTTAACTACAAAATATGGTGAAGGACAGGAAGAATTGTTACAGCCGCCACTCTCTTTACACCAGCTGTAGTGACGATAAATATGTTCCATGAAAGGGTTATCCTTTGGAAGCAAGGAATACACCACCGAAAAGAAAACTATGGATTTTTCTGGGCCAAACTAGCTAGTTTGGGTCAATTAGGCCTCATCAGTGACCTTCAAATATTTTCAAAATTTCACAATAGAATCAATGATCTCAAAGGAAAAGAGTACAACCCTGAAACTCGGTATACTGGATACTTGGGCAGACAGTGTAGATCAAGACAAACTGTCTCATCGGGATATTTGTTATTTTATTTCAGTGAGACAGGTGAAGCCCCTATTTGCAATCATGGAGGCGTCCCAAGATTGATGATGGAAGAGTCCACTTCAAAAAGTCAGAGATGAAAGGTTTAACCCGTTTTGTCCATTTCGAAATTAAAGGGTGACAGGTTGTGTTATCTTTAGATTTTATTCGGAAAAGAGCTGATATTTTTGCAAACAGTGTAGGCTCTGGTCAGACGCGGCGTCTGATCTGGGCATGCACTGTTTGCCAGGGTACCCGTTTTGGGGGTTTCCTGTACAAAATGGGTGAAATGTCTGTCACCCTATAATGCAGTGGCTCAACTGTGTTGGACGACGGTACATGTACGATGGTCCGACCTACGGAATTTGTTACGTACACAAAAGTGAAAATATGTGGTAACCAAAAACCAACGTGCGTACTCGCTAACATTATGCCCTTCTTAGTTCTTAGCGGGGGCATACAAATGAAAAAAAAAAAAAAAAACACTTACCTTCCAGTAAACAGCCTAAAAGCAAGATGAGTGTACCGGCAAGCCGCATCTGAAAAGATATAGAGGATATTTGATTTATTCATTTTATTATTTTTATTCATTGTACATCGAGTTTTATTTCACCGATTGAACACCAAAAGACGCGTTTTCACGAGTGGCGAAGGTCTAGGCCTTTGGTGTGCGCTTTTCCACCACCCTCCCCACCCATACACACTTTGTTTTTGCTCTTTTCATTTATCGCGGCTCATTTTCCGCCAAAGAAAAAAATGTGAAATTTGAAAGAAAAGAATATTTAAGTGCTCATAGCCACTTGCCGTATAAAAAAAAAGCCTAGACAGTAATATTGCTATAATAAGACCACCTTTGGGACTGTTCAAAAGTGATCTGTAATACCACTTTTGAACAGTCCCGAAGGTGGTCTCTGAGTAGAGGACACTGTATATGAAATGAAATACATTAAGTCCCTGAGGAAATATGCTACTGGAATTGCCCCACTGAAGGACAAAGGGCGCCTATTTAAGGCCTCAAAAGACAAGGCAGACATCCTAAATCGACAATATCAGTCAGTTTACACCAAGGAGGACCAGGAAAGCCCAGTTCCAGAACCAGATGGTGATCCTTACCCGGAGATGGAAGAGATCCTAGTTAATGAGGAAGGGGTGGAAAAGCTATTGCGCTCAAGCAATCCCAACAAAGCTTCGGGACCTGACATGATACCAGCTCGACTGTTGAAAGAATGCTCCAAAGAACGCACCTATCCTTGCGACCATATTCAACAAGTCTCTACAGACAGGCTCAGTTCCAGAGGACTGGAAGCAAGCAAACGTGTCGGCAGTTTTCAAGAAAGGCCAGCGATATGACCCAGCAAACTACCGGCCAGTTTCATTAACCTGCCTATGTTGTAAGCTTCTGGCGCATGTGATTGTCAGTAACGTGATGAAGCATGTTGACAAGCACCAAATCCTAACCGACTCACAACATTGTTTTCGAAGAAGAAGAATTTGCGAGACGCAGATAGTCACACTGGTACACGATCTTGCCTCAGCCATGGACAAGGGAATTCAGACGGATATGGTCATCCTTGATTTTTCAAAGGCATTTGATCATGTGCCTCACCAACGCCTTCTTCTTAAACTACATCACTTCGGAATTCGAGGAAATCTCCATGAATGGATGTCATCATTCCTCACAGGCCGCACACAGCGTGTAGTTGTTGAAGGAGTGACATCAGAGAGTGCACCAGTAGCCAGTGGGGTCCCCCAGGGATCAGTCCTGGGACCTTTACTTTTCCTCCTTTTCATAAACGATCTTCCGGACAACATCACCTCTCACACCAGACTTTACGCCGATGATTGTATTGTTTATAGGACCATAGAAAGTCACGAAGATTGCTCGGCTCTTCAACAGGACCTTCACACACTTGCTGACTGGGAGCGCAAGTGGGGTATGGAGTTTCATCCACAGAAATGCAGCGTGTTGACAATCACCAGATCCCGATCGCCAACCAGACATCCATACCAACTGAAGGGGCATGTCCTTGAACTTCAAGACACCACAAAGTACCTTGGAGTGGACCTACAGTCTTCGTTGTCATGGCAAAATCACATCGATCGGGTATGCAAGAAGGCAAACAGCACGCTTGGATTTCTGCGGCGCAACTTGAAGGCCGACACAGAAGAAACAAAAGCATGGTTAGATCCAATCTGGACTATTGCTGTTCCGTATGGAGCCCACATCACAAAGAACAGATCAGGAAGCTTGAGATGGTACAACGCAGAACTGCCCGCTTTACCACCAATCGGTCCAGAAATACAAGCAGCGTATCTTCCATGCTCGATCACCTACAGTTGGAACCCCTGGAAACCAGACGGTCAAAGATTCAGCTCACCCTACTGTACAAAGTGGTTCAGGACCTTGTTGATATACCTGCCGCTGATTACTTGACCCCAGTCACAGCATGGACCAGAGCTACACACTCCAGGAAGTTCAGACAGTTTTCAACATCATCAGATTCTTTTAAGTTTAGCTTTTTCCGTCGTACCGTACCTTTGTGGAATTCTGTACCAGCTTCTGTAGCTGAGGCTCCATAACTGGCATCATTCAAGATGGAGCTATCCACCCTCTCATTCTAAGCAAGTTAAGGGGCCCAGTCACCTAGTAACTCTGCAAGGGGGAGCCGTGCTGTCGGGAACGTATGGGCCCTGGTACCGCCACGGAAGGCAGAGAGGTCTTTACTTGTTGAGCCTAAAGTGGCTGGGACAACTTTCTTTCTTATTTATGGTGTACCTCTTTGCTTATATATTATATTATTTTTAGTCCTATTTCTTGTTATTTTTTACGCTAATGTATGACTAAAATCTACTTCTTTCTGACTATATTCTCTTGCTTTTCATCTTTCTAGCGCTAACCATAATGAAGTCATACCCCTTGAGTAATAGTCAAGATTGTCGGACCAACGTAGAGATGTAGATGTAGATAGATGTATGCAGAAATAAATGCAACCTACTGAATAAGCTTTTCATAGCAGACTTAGTCTTAATTTTCGGTATCCGGACTTAATCCTCCGAACAAAATACCCCCCCCCCCCGCCTCGGATATAATCCCCCCTTTCTTAAAGGCGGACAGAATCCCCCTGGACAAAATCCTCCTCGCTGTATGTCAGCCTGGACAAAATCCCACTCGCTCTAAATTAGACTGAAACTAGGTATCTAAATGAATGACATTTATTCATATACCGGCAAACAACAATCACACAACAGATATCATATTAATAGAGGATCTTACATGAGTGTTCATGTATTATTGAATTTATTAAACGAGTTGAGGAAAAGAGATAAAATGCGAGGCTGTGCCGAGCATTTTATCACTTTTCCTCAACGAGTTTAATAAATTCAATAATACATGAGCACGAATTTAAGATTCTATTTATCATATGACATTTAGACGCATTATATTCACGATTGTTTTACAAAAATATCAATATCCCGGCATTAGTAAACGCGACGTCTTAAGGACGTCGTACATATAATGTTACGGGACGTATCTAGCTAATTTGCATATTTAATCCACTAATGGATTATCGAAAATATTACATGGCATTATAACACTCTCAAGCCGTGTTTATATGCAGCCTTTACACCCCAGTGTAAATTTGCACCCGGGTGAAAATTTACACCCCGGCGTAAATTTGCACCCCTTTGTGTTGCGTTCATATGTCATTTAAAATCGACCAGGTGCCATTTAAGTTCAGTGTAAAATTTAACACAAATCATTCAGTTTTGTCTGAACATTTGCCGTTTAAAGATGTATAATTTAGTGCGCATACGACAAAAAAGGACCCGGGCCATGCAAACAACAGTTGGGATGGCTGCTGCGGCTGTTGTTCTAAGCAAGGAACGGACAGTGTGGACAAAGCCGCGAGGTCGGGACTTGTTGAACCAATATTGTGCTAGGGACATACAGTGACGAACAGTGACGGGAAGATTTCAGAATGTCCAGAGCCTCCTTTCAGATACTTGGGGTCCATAGAGCTTTCTTGCGGTTTTTTGAAAATAATGGGATAAACATCCTATCCGTAAAATATCATTATTTTCAAACGATTTTCTAGACGTAACACAACCATTTGTATAGATTAAGGTGTTGTTCAAGTACACTAAAATGCAAAAATAAAGAGAAAAAAATCCAAGAGATCAGTTTTGGACCATCCGCTCTACTAACCGCAAAAAACTCTACTGGCCCGAAGTATCTGTGATGCGACAGGCTTTGCATTCATCTTCGGCATGATGCGCGCGTTCGACCAGTTCTGTCCGTTGAACGGCAAGTAGCAGTGACTTTGTATTACCTTGCAGGGACCGCCGAATACAGAACGATTGGGAACCTATTCGGCATAGCAAAGTCGACTGTTTGTCAATGTGTTAGGACAGTCTGTTCCGTGATTGTGGATACACTTTTTGACGATAACGTTAAATTTCCAGAAACTGCGGTGGTGCGATCGATGGCATACACGTTCCTATATCACAAAAGAAAGCCACCGCTTTAATTCACTGACTGTAGAATAGTTTGTTTGCATAAGGAGTTGCATAGTAAATAGCGGAAAATTTAACCAAACTTACTAAAAGAAAAAAACTTTGGATTCACATGTCAAAACTACACCCCTATGCAAATTTGCACCCCCGTGTAAAGATATTTGCACCACCTCGGAACTTGGAGCAAATTTGTTCCGGGGGTGTATTTCCTTACAACACCGTTCACATGACCGAAAATACCCCCCGTGTAAATTTACACTCCCGGTGTATATTTACACCCGGGTGTAAATTGTGCATATAAACACGGCTTTAGACGCGACGTCATATTTAAGAAATAGATCAGCTCTAACTGTGATTTGTTGTGTAATAAATCACAGTTTGGAGGTCAGTTGAAAAGTAGACAAATCACGATCGCGTAGCGCGCGTGATTTGTCTACTTACAACTGACCGACAAACTGTGATTTATTACACAACAAATCACTGGCTAGAGCTGATCTATTTCGATTCTAACACGCTGAAAATCGGCAATAATGTTGTTCTTCCCTTCAAAATCTCACAACTTTTCGCCATTGTTAGAAGAAATCCCGCTAAAATTATCGACTGAAACACATGCATTTATATCCTTTTCTAATGTTTTTGATGCGAGAAAATAACGTTACACCGTCTAACGTCAAGTAAATCGACTAGTGACGTCATAAATTTGCAGTTTTTAATGACGTCACACGTCACGCTCTTGCGAGCTGTGATTTGTTGCAGAATAAAACACAGTTATTTTGCATTGCCTATATAGGCGCGCTGTGTTAGAATATAAATTAACGTTCAACATCGCAATGCGGCCCCCGAGCATCGGGGCTTGAAGAAATAGATGGACTGCACGATGCTTCCACCCACAGCTAAAACCGACCGCACACGAGTACTGGCAAACCGCTTAGAGGATCTATGCCTGCCCAGGCAAAAGAGGTGCGAGTCCATACTTATAAACCCTATTGCATTCATTGGGCGATAGGGCTTGAGATGTCATTTCATCTCAATGTCGGCTAAAATCCCCACAAATTTGGAAGCGACGTCTCCAAAATGACCTAAACAGTGTTGACGGGGACGTCTCAACCAACAAACATCACAATGAAAACGGTAAGCAAATCAGGAAGATGATGTAATTCAGAAATGGGTTAGAATAGATAAAAAGTTATCACTGATGCCCAGACTAAGTCTTTAATTGCTAAGAGAAGAAACAAAATTCCTTAATTATTGTCCTGGACCCAATTAGCTTTGATTAGCAGTTGATTACAGAATTAATTTGTTGATATAATTTATTCTGCTTGATTATTTTGAACATTTCTTGATCATTTTTACAATGTAAATTAAAGGTGATCATCATAGTTGAACATTCATTATCAAGTCAGTTTAACGACTTAAATCATGCTCTTGCCAGACTGTTTCATGTGTAATATTCTTATTCATTGTTAGAGTTTACATTCCGAAAACAAGCCCCCGCCCATAGGGGCTTGAAGAAATATATGGGCTGCATGATGCTTCCACGCAGAGCTGAATCCGGCCCGCACACTAGTACTGGTAAACCTCTTAGAGGATCTAAGCCTGTCCAGGAACCGCGGTGCGAGGCGGACCGTCCATGCTAATAACCCTGTTGGTTTCATTGGGCGACAGGGCTTGAGATGTCATTTCATCTCAATGTCGGGTAAAAGTCCCACAAAATTGGAAGCAACGTCTCCAAAATGACCTTTACAGTGTTGACGGGGACGTTAAACCTCAAATCAAACAAACAAACATTCCGAAAACACGCCTATACTAATACATTGTAAACTTTACCTCCGAAAAATCGTTTTGTTTTTAGTTGAAACATTGTAATAGTTTTCTTATTTCTGCTCAAAATATAGATTGTGGGTACTCGTTAGAACCGCCTCATCGAGGCGGTTCTAACGAATACCCACAATCTATAGTTTAGAGCAGAAATAAGAAAAAATAGGTTTACCCCTGTAAACCCCTGTTTTACGATATAAAGCTGGGGTTTAAGGGGGTCAAATTTTTTATATAGACGTGTTTTAGTGATGGTCACATTTATGATATTTTATCAGCAGTACTACATGTACCTCCTTGTTGCAATAATTTCTCCATTAGCACTAATATAGCAATGATAGTGTTGCACCAAATCTGATTTGGAATCTGCAGTTTTCAAAAAGACACATGTATATCCAGATTTATTTTTAAAATTCAGTATTATAAATATGCATGTGTAGGTGGCGGGGCGGGGTGTTCGTCCACAATTATAAACAGCGGCGGGGTGGGGGGAATTTTGTCCGAGGGGGGCGGGGTTTTCGCCTAGACAAATGATGGGTGATTTTGTCCACCTTTACAAATGGGGGCGGGGGTACGTACGGGGGAAGGGGGATTTTGTTTAGAGGGGGCGGGGATGTCCTTGATTCTAATCTTATATGGTCTTATTGTACATTTCAATGTGTTTTTCATGTGACATTAAGATTATTACATATTGTGTGGCAAATTTTTATGTTACTTTAACCATCATTGTTCATCATAGCACTTGCCTGTCTTGGAGAGAGTAAAGAAGGTCTTAGCCTGTCCAGTAAAAGTAGTGTGAGTCTTACCGTCTCTTAAATCCTAGCAGTTTCTTTTGGCAGTAGAGCTTGAGATATTTCCACTCAATCTCGGGTAAAAGTCCCAAAAAATCGTAGGCTACGTCTCACAAATGACCTTAATAGTGTTGATGGGGACGTAAAACACCAACGAAACGTCAAAAATCAATTAACATATTATAACGTTTAACTTTTGTATGCATTTACATGTATGTACTCTTGTATGTATAAGCATGTGTATGCGTGCATGTATGTTGGGGTAGATATGGTGGGTGTGGGGCGGGGTACGTGGGTATATGGCTATATCAAACATCCGACATGACTAATTGAAACGTGTTTACAAGACTCCTTCCGCATAATCTTAGAATACTTCAATCATAATAATTGTAAAGATGGCCCCAGCCCATCGGGGCTTGAAGAAATAGATCGGGCTGCATGATGCTTCATGATGCACGATGCTTCACAGAGAGCTGCCACTGACTGGCAAATCGCTTTGAGGTTCTAAGCCTGTCCAGAAAATCGAGTCGGAACGCCAATGCAGATAAACAATATTGATTTCATTGTGTGGCAGGGCTTGAAATGTTATTTCATCTCAATATCGGTTAAAAGTCCCACAGTCTCCAAAAATACCTACACAATGTTGACGGGGACGTTAAACCTCAAATCAAAGAAAGAAAACAAACAAAATAGTTGTAAAGGGAGGCCAGTTAGAATGGTATCAGTAACCATATTGTATGCAGTGAAGCTTCAATGGCTCAAACGTCGATGGATCATATACCACGGGTATTTCGAACTCGTTTGAGCCGTTATGTCATTTTCCTATAACTCCAATTATGGACATACGGTCGAACTCCAATAATTCGAACGCCTTTCGGACCATACAAATATTGTTCGAAATAGGTTTGTTCTGACTTCTGAGGTTTATTCATAGAGCCAAGTCATGGGAAATAATGAGTTCACTGAAGGATATCTTTACAATCTTCTTTAAAATAAAGGTACCGTAAAGTCCTAAAAAATTCGAACACTTCGAGAGTTTACTGTAATTCTCCTAAAATTTTAACAAATTAGTTTAATGATCCAGTTTAAGGAGTATTAAAAGGGAAGAGTCTATTGCCAGACGTCTGTCAATAGCACAAAGTCGGGAAATGTGCTATTGCCAGACGTCTGTAAATAACACAAAGTCGGAAAATGTGCTATTGCCAGACGTCTGGTGCTATATACCTGAATTATATATTATGCAACTGGTAAGTGAACAAGTCAAATTTTATATCTATGCAAATGTTATACCCGTGAAGGTGAAATGATCAGATGATAATTCGACGTTTGGTTTTAGAGCAGCAATAAGAAAATTAATATTTACACCGAAAAATATGAAATTGGGCTATGATGTTTAGGGAGGAATTTGGGATCTGATTGTATCAGTTACTGTCATTGCTCTTCGTATGTGATCAAAATTCCATAGGAGGCCTGCTATAATGCGCTAAACTCCCTGTTCTGTTAATGCCTCTATTATGCAGGTATACCGTTCTGGGATTTTTTTTAACTTTTTCAAGAGCCGGCTGCTAGACGGTCAAATCTAAATATACGGTTTAAGGCTTCTCCAGCCAACACCCAGAGCAGCCTGCGCATCAGGCTTTCCGGTCAAAGTTTTCGGCGGGCGTTTGATAGATAGCAAACGTTCTTCTTTTTCAGCGAAGACTGGTCATACTGCATGAATGCAGTGACTGATAAAAGTATCCCCTGCTGTGACAAATGAAAAGAACCGGTGCCACTGTGTTTTAGTAAAGATGCCTATCAGAAAATAAGAGGTCGCAGGTTGACTTCCTGGCGGGGTCGGCCTTCCGCTAATTCAAGAAGGACAATTGTGTATAGGTAAACAGACCGACTCGATATGCCCTAAATAGTGTTGACTGGGCAGTTAAACTCAAATACAAACAAACAAACCAGCAAAAAAGACCAGGGCAGATTTACTCTTTAACTTACATAGCATCTCAGCAAACAAAACAACTGAGAAACGTGAGAATAATCGTGTTCACAAATTCCGTGAAATTACGCTGTTAAGACCACCTAAAATTAGGACCAATTCTGCTTAAAAAACCTTAATTAGTACATTTCAGTTATTCTTTCCTTCTGTTTTCTACAGACACCCAACCAAGAATCGTGAGTAAAAAGCAGAAAAAAGCTTATCTTACTTCTGAGGGACTTCAAAATATAACTTTTGGTCGTAGGGGAAAAAGACACAGAGTAGTATGATATAAGAAAAAATGTTTAATGGAATCTAATGTCTTCGGTTTCTGTCAGATAAAAAAGGACAAACATAAAACTCAGGCGTCTGTCAATAGCATTTATACCGAGTTTCTGCTATTGCCAGACGTCTGTCAATAGCATTTTTACCGAGTTTCTGCTATTGCCAGACGTCTGGCAATAGACACTCCTTATTAAAAGTGCAGACGGAATGGCAAGCACTGTTTGCTTATGTATGTATGACCCAATACTTAGGATCATTAAGGTATGTTATGTGCTCTTATTAGAGGCGATTCGAATGAGTACACACAACATAACTTTCAAGATAAAATCGGGAAACCCACCCTATGTACCCCAAAAATGGATATTTAGAGCTACATAATTTTGTACATATGTACATGTATAGGAAGAATCCGGCAGGGGATCAACGGCAAGATCGAGTTAGCCAAGGTAATTGGCCGTGTTCCTGTTATTGAAGTTCGACCGTGTTTTGGCTAATTTGGGTAAATGTTCGTATTTTTTCTTCAAAAATAAATGTTGTATGCGCTCGTTAGAATCGCCTCGATGAGGCGATTCTAATGCGAGCACACAACATGGCCTTGATTTATAGATTATCGAAGATATCAGTTGATAATCGTTCCCATTATCCCTATTAAATTGCCACCCTCAGTGGCTCGAACTGACGTCAGCTTTATCTTTTCCCAAACCCGTGGTCAACCCACTGAAATTAACATGTAGCTATACATGTATTACGTGGGACAAACGGACGGATTTGATTGGTTGTTTTTGGGGTTTAACGACATGCCAACCTTTTAGGGTCATTTCGTGTTGTCTTCCAGAGAAAGGGAGAAAATGGTTAACAGGTTAGAATAGATAGAAGAATCAACGACAGGGGGTAAAGAGGAAAATGAATGGAAAAGTAGAAACCGTAGAAATAACAGCATTTTCCCTTTGCCCTTAGCTGCTGCAAGGAGAAATGGATATTTAGAGCTACATAATTTTGTACATATGTACATGCATAGGAAGAAACCGGTAGGGGATCAACGGCCAGATCGAGTTAGCCAAGGTAATTGGCCGTGTTCGTGTTATTGAAGTTCGACCGTGTTTGGGCTATTTTTGGTAATCGTTCGTATTTTATCTTCAAAAATAAATGTTGTGTGCGCTCATTAGAATCGCCTCGATGAGGCTATTCTATTGCGTGCACACAACATGGCCTTGATTTATAGATTATCGAAGATATCAATTGATAATCGTTCCCATTATCCCTATTAAACTGCCACCCCTCAGTGGCTCGAACTGACGTCAGCTTTATCTATTCCCAAACACGTGGTCAACCCACTGAAATTAACATGTAGCTATACATTTTTTCGTGGGACAAACGGGCGGATTTGATTGGTTGTTTTGGGGGATTAACGACATGCCAACCTTTTAGGGTCTTTTCGTGTTGTCTTCCAGAGAAAGGGAGAAAATGGTTAACAGGTTAGAATAGATAGAAGAGTCAAGGACAGGGGGTAAAGAGGAAAATGAATGGAAAAGTAGAAACTGTAGAAATAACAACATTTTCCCTTTGCCCTTAGCTGCTGCAAGGAGAGAAGTCATTGCCCAACTGCAAGCCAAGATGGATGGATGGATGGATGATAAACGCAGACAGACAGATAGACGGATAGACAAATAGGCAGACAGACAGACAGACAGACAGACAGACAGACAGACAGACAGAAGAAGAAGATAATAAATAAAGAAAGAAAGAAAGAAAGAAATATTGCTTCGACGTCTTACACTTAAGATACTGTTATGAAATGTCACTTTTCAACGTTTGAAGTAATGCACTGCCCTTAAAATAATATACGATTGTATTTAAGTATGAATAAAATATGAACATTTTCTGATCTCTTGACAATTTAGGCTGTTTTCCTTGACATTGCAGGTTGTTTTGAAACTTTTATAGCTCAGCATATCTAAGAGAGCCGCTATTCACTTTATTCACATCTCAATAGTTCATCTTTGTGGATGACACGGCAAAGGGTGCTACAGGTCAAGTATCTGACTCCTGTGACATCTATGGCCTCACAATGAGCATAAAAAAAACTGGAATGGTCTATCAACCAGCACCTGCCAAGCCTTACAAGGAGCCTACCATCACAGTGAAAGGTCTATTAGAAGTGAAGACAATTATCAGGATTCGGTACAATAAACCAACAGCTCCCGTCAGAGACACCAAACGGAAAGAAATGCAAACATGAAACAACTAGACCCTTATGGAAACATCAATAGCGGAAAGCCAAAAGGACAGTTACTTTCCCACAAAATAGCCAATTGGCTAACCAAAACAAAATAATATAAGCGATACACACACTCAAAGACAAGCCATAGCAAAAATAACCCGCGACAGAAGAACCGCATTGGAAAGGTCAGTGAAACGAAGTCCACTGGGGGCCTTAAATCGATTTTACGTGGCCACAATCCTCACTCTTACTTCCGTCGCGATTTAGACAAACGATTTGTTCACTCCGCACGAAGGAAGGCCTCATAATACTACAGGTGGCAGATAAATTCACCTTACTCGGGACAACGCTGTCAAGAGCCATGCATATTGTTGACGAAGTAAATGCCAGGGTTGCCAAAGCCAGTGCAGCATTTGGCCGACTACAGTGTAGGGGTTGGGATCGAAGTGGAATTAAGCTTGACACAAAGCCGAAAGTCTTCAGAGCTGTGGTGCTGCCAACACTATTACATGTATATGCATGTGAAACATGGGCAGTTTACTAACGGCAACCACTACCATACAAGCTATCTTAGAAAACTCTTAAAGATTAAATGGCAAGACAGGATTCCAATCGCAGAAGTTAGATTAGGGTAGAGACTCATCAGAGTGTACATACTCTTCTGAAACTGGCACAATGAAGATAGACAGGTCATGCTACCAGGATGAGTGAGGAACGGTTGCCAAAGAAAATCCTCTACGGAGAATTGGAAATAGGCAAAATCTCCAATGGTGGTCAGAGAAAGCTTTGCAATGACACCCTTAAAGTAGAAGTAAAACAAAGATCAGGAATCGATACAATTAACTTACTCCACCCATCAAAGACACCAAAGGTAAAGAAACACATACATTAAGCGACCAGACCATAATGGAAACCTAAACAAAGGAAGGCCATAAGGACTATTACTTTCCCACAAAATGGCCATATGGTCATCCAAAATAAAAAGACACAAGTGATACACACAGTAAGTAACAAACAATAACATAAATAAATCGCCACAGAAGAACCGCCTTGGAACGGTCACTGGAAAATTTTCCACTGGGGGGCTTAAATCGATTTTACGTGGCCACAATCCTCGCCCTTACTTCCGTCGCGATTTAGACAAATAATTCGTACAGCCCGCATGAAGGCCTCCTAACTCATCAGTGCAACATCTCCGTGAACACAAATAATCAAAGAACCACAGAGGTGAGACAACGGTAAGGACTCGACAGCAAGAAACCACTGAAATGCTGGAGCAAAAGAAAACCAACAGTTAGACTTCGATGGGGCCGACCAGAGACAGAGCATCAGGCACCAACCAACATTACCTTGAATTAGATCTCTCTAATTCTCAATAAGCCTTTACGTTGGAACCATCATAGAATCTAAGGCCTGACCCACCGGCGTGCAATTAAAGAGGGAAGCAAAGTTGTCAACCGTGATTAGGTTAACTACCATGCATGCAGTCTGTCGTATAATATCCATGTTGTACCCAATCTTTTTATATCGAAGAATGATTTTACGAAATTGGGTGCTAAAGTCATTGCGGTTATATATTTTTCTGAATTTATATACTAAGTCACCATAAAATTCGGGTTCCGATCGACCTTGTTGCAGAAGAGACTTAAGTCCAATATTGAATTTTGAAATTAAATCAGAATGGCGTCTATAAAATTTTGAAAAGGCTTTGCGTAGTTTATGGTACCGATAACCCTGATTAAGAAGTTTAGCCGTTAATAACTTATTACGAGTGTTGAAGTCATTTACATGACTACACACTCTAGCAAATCGAATTAATTGCGAAATATAAACGCCATAGGATGATGCACGAGGAACATCACCATCCAAAAAAGGAAAATTTACAATCTCAAAATCAAAGTCATCGCGTTTATCATAAATTTTGCAAGAAACAAACCAATCTACAATAGATAGATGTAAATCCAAAAACGGGACCTCGGTATCAGAAGAATTTGCTTTATTTAACTGAAGTTCTGGGGGTAAATCTGACTGATCAAACCATCGAAAATAGGTATTATCAATATTTAATAAATCATCTAAATATCTAGAAGTGGAGCTAAAAGCTTCAATAATTTCAGATTGGTTATCAATGGAAAGCGACAACATGAAGTCTCTTTCATAACAATACGAGAATAGATCAGCCACAAGAGGTGCGCAATTCGTTTCCATCGGAATGCCCACAATTTGTCTAATTACTTAGTACCGAATCTAATATGAATATTGTCAAGTAGAAAGGTGAGGGCATCACACACTTTCTGACATGACCAAAGTGTATAATTCTTATGCTCTTTAGAAGTGAAAAATGCATTTCTGACATTACATGCAAGATAGAGAGAATCTTCTCTGTGAAAAGACCATTCAATTAAATCATTAAGCTTTTCTTTTATAAGATGATGAGGAAGTGTAGTGTAAAGAGTGGAAAAAATCGTAAGTATACAGACTTGAAGCACGTAAACGTCTGGACTTCAATTTATTTAAAACCTCATTCGAATTTTTTATAGACCAAAACAGATTTTTCCTGATCTTTCAAAGACTTTATCACAATATTTAATCACATGCGTTTTAATAGCAGTAAGACAGGAAGTTAATAATTTAGAAAGTTCAGTGGTAGTGCAAGAGCTAGAATTTGCAATAAACCGTGCTTTGTAAGGTCTTTTATGAAGTTTTGGTAACCAGTATAGCGTAGGAAGCTTATCTTGGCCTTCGGTAACACACACAGCAAACTTGGTGGCTGAATGACAAATATGTTTATCTACTATAACTCTCTCTTCAGCTAAAGGCTGAAGTTCATAGGCCTTAGTACCACCAAGCTACTGCTTAAGCGTGTTAACAAAGTGGAGCCGCCACACAATGACGACGTTGTTAGCGGCCTTGTCTGCAGGGGCCAAAACAAACTTCTTATGAAATTCTTAAATACCTAGTTTAAGATGACCTCTTAGGCTTAGGAGGTAATAAGTTAGTATTTTGAGAATAGAAAGAAATGCGTTTATTCACTAGTTTTAAAATATTAAGTTTCCAGTCCTTAAGGGCTTTATGCTCAACATACTCCCGCTTACACCATCGATTACCGAATTCATTCAAGGAAGCATCGATTTCATCTCTACATTTACTGAAATCAATATTAGAAGAAAACCGATATTTCGGTCCGTTAGAAATTATATTCCTTATCCAAGAATCAGGAATACTTTTCAAATTGCCAGTAATTACATGACCAGCAGCAGGATAGCAAAACACTGAGTTTATACAATCACATGAATCAGGAGTATTAGTATCAATATCAAGATCTGAAACAAGTTTATTGAAATTAAAATTGATAGATCTAACAGGTGTGGCGGCTGTAAAAGGTCTCCCCGTACATGCATTTAATGCTCTTATTTTTCCAATCCTCAGGGATTGCTTATGCAATTGCTTTTCACTGTTCCATCAATTGACATCCTTTAGATAGTTCCAAGGCGGCTCTTCTGTGGCGATTTATTTATGTTGTTGTTTGTTACTTACTGTGTGTATCACTTGTGTCTTTTAATTTTGGATGGCCATATGGCCATTTTGTGGGAAAGTAACTGTCCTTATGGCCTTCCTTTGTTTAGGTTTCCATTATGGTCTGGTCGCTTAATGTTTGTATTTCTTTCCCTTTGGTGTCTTTTATGGGTGGAGTAAGTTAATTGTATCAATTCCTGATCTTTGTTTTACTTTTACTTTGTTATATTTATAGCAAATTATAGGTGTTTCAGTATTTTGAAAATAAGCAGGAATGGAAGAAAGCACCGAGCTCTCACGGAAGATACTGGGCAAATCTATAAAATCCATACCCTTATTAATAATGGATATTTTGAAGAAATGTCGTTTATGATTAATTTCGGAATCAATGTAAGGACGGAGAGTATGCTTAGTATAGCCTCTAGTTAAGAGAGTCGCATCATATAACTGATTAGAACTATCGTAGAATTAATTCGCCTCGGTGTCCAGAAGACAAAAACAGAAACGGGTAATGAACTTAAAAATGAAAGCATAGGGTGGCGTCCATGATTTAATAATATTATTGACAGTCACTTCAGTCTAGTATTGTTTCGTTTAAACGTACGTAATTTACGTTTAAAGTTACCATTTTTCCTGGTGCCGTGAGATCTAGTTCTGCGTTTTCGACATTCCAGGAGCGAGAAAATATCAAAGCCCAGCATTCTGGAAATATTACCCTCATGATAAATGTTATCATTAAATCCCAGTGGAAAAGGGGTCTGTAAAGATTTAATCCATTTCAGTTCAGCCTCATGTCTTTTGATAATTTTGAATCTAGATGTAGAATTTGCATCGTAATAAAGTTTTTCCACTGGTTGTATAACAATGTTATTTACAGAATGACCCGTACGACGAAAGCGACGGTACTAGAAAGTGTCAGTTTTCATAGGCTTACTCATTCTACGATAATGCTCGTTCAATCTAGTTTTAAGCAAGCAGTTAGTTTGACCGACGTAATGCATATTACAGTTTGCAGCACGTCATGTAATTAGATAAATAAAGCCTCCCTTAAATAAAGCCTCCCTTAAGGACTTCAACATACCAACACAGTCGTGGTAAGAAATTGCACTGGACCGAGAAAACTGGCGACCCCTCTTTAGAAGGGGTGCGTGCTAGTGAATATGAAGCAAACTGAAGAGTTAGCGAAGCCAAATATAAACGTGCACAGTGCAAGGCCAGAGCTAAGGCATCACCAACAGAGCTGTCTTCCTTTAACCTCTATTGCTCTTTCTGCAACAGACAGTTCAGAGCTAGAATTGGTTTTACCAGCCATCTTAGAATACACAAATATTAGCATTTATTTCATTAGATTTAGATTGGACATTGTCAGTAATGACACTCACATATTCACCCCGCTTTGTCAGTTAAATGCAACATGCACCCGGTGCAACTGAAAGTGGCTGGAGACTCGATCCTAGCGAACCTGTAAACTGCAGGTAATTCTTTAAATTTATACCGCTGCTTTATCTCTGGCTAGTGGTCAGGGAGAACCTACTTTTCAGGACATTGATTTGGGTAACAGGGGTGTCTATTGTGTCAGCAAATTTCTGTATACATGTATATGATTTGGCTCGCTTGACACGCCTACAAGAAAAAGTGTAACATGTAGTTTCATATTTTACAGAGGCGTGGCTAAACTTAAGGATTGATTTCATATCTCCAGAACGAGCATTTTTAGATGAAAATCAGTGATCTTTTTGGTATTTTACGTTCAAACATTGATTGTGGGTTCTAAGGAGTAACCGCAATCTATGATCATCAGCAATAAAGAATCTACCGTATAAAGATGTAAACATTAAAGAGAAACTACCAGGAACTGACACAATTAGATTCCAAATTCTTCCCACAATATCACTAGGGAAGGAAGTCGAAACATGTAGTGACAACAGTAAACAAACTGGACTTCAGGTAAACCGAGTCAGCAACTCTTTACCAAACAGATGGTGACTCAGAATATCCAAACCTAACTAAAAATGAGCAATATACATAATGGGTGAAAGAATCAGAATCACCATCATGACAAACATTAAACTGCTGGCTACTGGTAAAATCGCTTACAGGATCTGAGCTAGACTGTCTAGGCAACAGGGTGCGAGTCCAACTGTACAATAAATAAACCATTTCGGCTTGATTAGACAGCAGTTTCTGAGATGCCATTTCATCCCAATGTCGATATAAGTCCCATTAAATTGGAATAAAAGTAGAAGTAAAACAAAGATCAGGAATCGATACAATTAACCCACTCCACCCAAAAAGGGAAAGAAACACAAACATGAAGCGACCAGACCATAATGGAAACCTAAACAAAGGAAGGCCATAAGGACAGTGACTTTCCCACAAAATGGCCAAATGGCCAGCCAAAATAAAAAGACACAAGTGATACACACAGTAAGTAACAAACAACAACAAATAAACCGCCACAGAAGAACCGCCTTGGAACGGTCAGTGGGGGGCTTAAATCGATTTTCATGGCCATAATCCTCACCCTTACCTCTGTCGCGGTATACACTAATTTTGTTTAGTCCGCATGATGGCTTCCTAACTCATCAGTGTAACATCTGCGAGAACATACAAATCAAAACACTACAGAGATGAAACAAGGTTGAGGACTTGACAGCACACAACAACAGAATTGCTGGAGCAAAAGAAAACCAACAGTAAGACTCGGAGAGGCCCGACCAAAGGCGGAGCATATAAAGTCTCCAAAATGACCTAAATCGTGTTGATGATGACGCAAAACCTCAATTTAAACACATATAAATTGAAATCACCCTGAAATTCAGGTGACCATGTTCTTTCCTCTTTTGCAACAGGACCAATGTCATATAGTAAGCTGATTAATATAGCCTGTTAGCAAAGCGGAACTGCATATGACAATTTATATTAAAAAATGTCCTAGATTTTAACTCCTTGCCGCACCGCCAGCATTAACATAGATTTTATTTTATTGTTTGTTATCTCAGAAAACCCTCCAAGGTGCCCAAGCTCTAAATATGAATGATCTTTCTAGATACAGGCATTTGAAATAATAATAATAATAAGCAGTAATGCGCATAACCAGAGCTCTACAATAGCTCTTCTTGCACACACACAGTCGATCGCACATGAGTACGAGAAACCGCTAAGACGGTCCAAAGTAGAAGTGGAGGCAATGATCGGGAATCGATACAATTAACCCACAGCTCCCATCAGAAACACCAAAGGGAAAGAAACACAAACATGAAACAACAGACCCTAATGGAAACATCAATAGCGAAATGCCAAAAGGACAGTTACTTTCCCGCAAAATGGCCAGTACGCTTTCCAAAATAAAATAATATAAGCGACACAAACACCCAAAGACAAACCATAACAAAAATAAACCGCGACAGAAGAACCGCCTTGGAACGGTCAGCGGAAACGAATTCCACTTTGGGGCTTAAATCGATTTTACATGGCCACAATCCTCGCCCTTACTTCCGTCGCGGTTAAGACAAATGATTAATAAGTGGTGCGAGTCCAATGCATATAAACCCTATTGGTTTCATTGGTCGGCAGGGATTGAGATGTCATTTCATCTGAATGTCGGATAATAGTCCCAAACAATTGGAAGCAACGTCTTCAGTGTTGACGGGGACGTTAATCCTCAAATCAAACAAACATACAAGGAGCTAAAACTGTCCAGAACGAGGACTTCGACTGTTCCCTTCAATCCTTAAATGTTTTAGCTGTAAACAAAATGGGTAAAACTTAATTATATGCCGCATTCTGATCTGGGGCTACATTGTTTGCCAACTACACTGTTTACTGCACCAAGCACATGATTCTAGTCCATATTCTACATATTTCCTTTGACCTCAGCGATAAGAAAAGATCGGTTAATTTTACAGGATTTACTACAACATAGGCTTAAGTACACATTTTTTTCTATATATAAAAGGGGTGGCCTTTCTAATCATCTCCAATAAACACGTCCTTCGGACCATAATCTTATCTTATATAAGTGATTATGAGGTGATTATGAGCAGAGACTCTCTGAGAGATATGTTTAAAAAGGGGCTCTATAAGGGGAACTTGTGTGATGGTACATGTATAGTTTTACCGAGATTCTTTCCAACAGACTGTTGTCTTAAATGTCTTCTTTTTATTAAAAAAAAGAAAGAAAATAGCTGGCATCCATTATTTCATTAAGGGAAAAGAAGTAAACAAATACGGTAAAGGTAAATGAATTGATCAATTCAAGACTTTATTAATTAATTAACATTTATATCGTTTATCTATTTATTTATTTATTTGAAAGTATGTGACATAAACCATATAATGTTTAAAACATTAGCATTTGATAGTTTTAGTCAAGCTGGAACTTTAAAATGTTTCTTGTTTTCGAAACAATCATATCAGAAAACAGAAACCCTTAAACCCCCCATTTTTATAAAGTAAAACTGGGGTATAGAGAGGGGTATACATTTTTTTTTCTTATTTCTACTCAAAAACATATATTGTTGGTCCTCGTTAGAACCGCCTAAGCCAGGCAATTTTAAAGAGTACTCAGAATGTAAAATGTAAAAAACATATAGTACAGTAAAAAAATTGGGGTTTAGAAGGGTAAACATTATCTTCCTTATTTCTACTCATAAACATATATTGTGGGCCCTCGTTACATCTGCCTCGGCTCTAACGAGGACTCACGATATACGTTGTTTTTACATTAAAAGAGTACTCACTATGTAAAAACATATTGTACAGCAAAACTGGTGTTTATAGGGGTATACAATAAAAAAAAAAACAGAAAAAAAGTGTGGATATTTCTTCCATTAATATCAAAATCAAACAAGAAAATGAAGAGATCTTAAATCCCCATGTAATTGTTTACCCTCCCTTGGTCCCCTACCTGTATGACAGTCATAATACCCCAAGCATATCTTATCTCAAAACTGTTTTCCTCAATAACTCAATAACCGGTCATTATGGTGTTATGCAACCAAAACATGTGTCTTAAAGTAACAGGAAGATACTGTGCTTTTTAAAGTTTTGATCTATGGAAATCAATCAACGTGTTTATTTATTTTCCTGTAACAAATATAAATTAAAACCCTTTTTTTGTCTTGACGGCACCGTGACCTAGAGCGCTGACTCTTAATCATTAGGCCTCTCACCGCTGTGGTTCGATCCTCGCAAGGGTCAAATGTGGGACGCCAGGTTCTGTAACGGAAGGTCAGGTGCATGTAGTTTTACTCAGAGTATTCCGGTTTTTCCTACCTCTGAATAACGCTCGGCTCGAAATGAGTGAAATAATCTTGGAAGTGCCGTAAAACCAAAACCATTAAAATATGTTTTCAAATCTTCAAATATCAGTAATTCTTGTCACCATAAACATAAGCGCGCTGAATGTTAATCATTATGTCTCTAACAGATGTGTTTGGTCCCACCACATGTGAGACGCCGTTCTGCTACTAACATCCAGTAGGATGTTCTCCCGGTACTCCGGTTTTCAATTTTCGCCCCTAAAATGGTAAACAAACTGCAGTGTTTGAAAGCGAACCCTTAGAACAGATGAACTAGAAGTCCTTTTCAAGTCTTTGCATTTAACAAATATATATTGTTTTAAGTTCTTGACACAAAAATCTGCAAACTTGCATGTTTGTTTGTTTGATTTGAGGTTAAACCTCCCCGTGAACACGGTAAAGTTCATTTTGGAGACGTTGCTTCCAATTTTGTGGGACTTTTACACGACATTGAGATGAAACGACTTCTCAAGCCCTACCGCCCAATGAAACCAACAGGGTTAATAAGCATGGATGGTCCGACCCGCACCGCATTGCCTGGGCAGGTTTAGTCCTTCCAAGCGGTCGTGTGAGGGTCGGTTTCAGCTCTGCGTGAAAGCATCATGCAACCCATCTATTTCTTCCAGCCCCGATGGGCGGGGGCTTAACATAATAAACTAATAACCGTTTATATGTTTTCAAACAAAAAACAATCTGCAAACTTGCATGAAATAATAGCATAATAACCGTTTGTATGTTTTCATGCAAAAAAAAAAAAAAAAAAATAACCATCGGAAGAGATGACAGATCCCCCGACCAAAACCCAGTATGGCCTTCAGAAGATTGTTCACCAATAGAAAGTGCACCAGAATTAAACCAGCAATATATCACAAAAGTATTGCAGTTATGGCCATCACAAGATTATACTGTCAGGGGAGATAATTAAAAATACCAGGGCACACAGAATTGTGATTCTTGCGCATGACATGCCTGCTTAAGCTCATGTATTTCTGTACAAAGTACCATCAATATGTCTCAAAGGGTATTGGAGATATGGTGATCACAAGCTGGTCATACTGTTATATTGGAAGGGTAGATAACTCAAATACCAGAGCACCAACAATTGTGGTTATTGCACATGACACCCCTTCTGTACCTTGTAAACAATTGCGCCAAGTTCCTTCAATATAGCTCAAAGGGTGTTATGGCCATCACAAGGTTATATTGTCAGGGGAGATGACTCAAAAACCAGAGCACCCAAAGTTGTAATTTTTGAGCATGACACACCTGCTTAACCTCATGTAATCTGCATCAAGTACCACCAATATGTCTCAAAGGGTATTGGAGGTACGGTGATCACAAGGTCGTCATACTGTTATATTGGAAGGGGAGATAACTCAAATATCATAGCACCCAGAGTTGTGGTTCTTAGGCATGAAGCGCCGTCTCAACTTTGTATACAATTGTGCCAAGTACCATCAATATATCTCAAAGGTTATTGGAGTTATGGCCATCACAAGGTTATATTGTCAGGGGAGATAATTCAAAAACCAGGTCACCCAGAGTTGTGGTTCTTACATGTGACACACCTGCTTAACCTCATGTACAACTGTACTAAGTACCATCAATATATATCAAAGAGTGTTGGAGATGTGGCCATCACAAGGTAATGATTCTATATTATTGGAAGGGGAGATAACTAAAAAACCATGGCACCCATATTTGTGGTTCTTGAGCATGACACACCGTCTCGGCCTTGTGAACAACTGTACCAGGTATCATCAATATATGTTAAATGGTATTGGAGTTATGGCCATCACAAGGTAGTCACTCTATTTTATTGGAAGGGGAGATAATGGCAACCAGAGTTGTGGTTCTTGTGCATGACACGCTGTCTCAGCCTTATGAACAACTGTGCCAGGTACCATCAATATATCTCAAAGGGTATTGGAGTTATGGCCATCACAACGTAGTCATTCTATTTTATAAAAAGGGAAGATAACTAAAAAATTATGGCATCCAGAATTCTGGTTCTTGCGCATGACACGCCGTTTCAGCCTTGTGAACAATTGTGTCAAGAACCATCAATGAATCTCAAAGGGTATAGGAGTTATGGTCATCACAAGGTTGCGTCTACGGACGGACGGACGGACAGACGGACGGACCCCAGGCTGATCGCTATATCCCCCGAACCTATTCAGTCGGGGGATAAAAATGCAATAGGATTCGAACGCACGACCCTCTGATCCAGATGTGAGCTACGGACTCGTGGTCGAGGCACGTTTCCACTGGACCACTGCTCTTCTCTGTCTATCATGCATTTTTATGCTCCCCGAAGGGGGAGCCATATAGTCGCCGCTTTGTCCGTCCGTCCGACCGTCCGTCCGTCTGTCTATCCGTACACACAAATGGATAGATAGGTGGCTATGAACTTGGACAGAATCAATGTAAGTCAATGAGAGAAAGTGCGATTTATTCCGTTAGACACATAAAAGGTCTGTTATGTGGTTAAAATTAGCCACCTAAGTATCAATCTTGCTCAAAATAGCCACATAAGTATCCATTTGTGAGAACGTCCGTCAGTCCGTCCGTCCGTCCGTCTGTCTATCCGTCAGTCCGTCCGTCCGTCCGTCACGCTCTATATCTCTAAAAGTATTAAAGGTATTTAAGTGAAACTTGATATACTGATAGAGGGCGATGAGGGGAATTGTAAAATACAAGAACCATAACCCTGTCACCAGTATTTATGGAGTTACTTCCCTTCTTAACTATTTCAATGAAAAGATTGTCCGGAGCATATCTCTGAAAGTATAGAAGGGATTTAAGTGAAACGTGATACATTGATAGATGGCCACTAGAGGAAGTGCAGAGTGCAAGAACTGTAACTCTATCACAAGTAATTACAGAGTTATTTCCCTTTTTAGTTTTTGCTATATTAAGCTTGCCCAGAGCATATCTCTAAAAGTTTTAAAGGTAATTTAGTGAAACTTGATACACTGATAGGGGCTATGAGAGAAATCGCAGAATGCAAGAAGCATAACCCTACCAACAGTATTTACGGAGTTACTTCCCTTCTTAATTAGGGCCACACACAGTATTTTGGGTGCCCTATAGTAATCTCCTTGTCAGTCAGTTTCAAATCTAAACCAAAACATTTAACCGGTTATAACTTCAAAAGTATTATCCCAACTCCCGTGAAACTTCACACTCATACTAACCATCACAAGACCTACAGTCTGACAAACCATATTGCTTTTGTCCGTGTGTTTGTCACGCCTTAACCAAAAAACTTAACCTCGGTCATAACTTCAAAAGTATTTGCCCTACTCTCATGAAACTGCACACACTTACTTACTTTTACAAGACCTACATTCTGACAAAGGGCCATAACTATATTGCTTTTCGGGGTGTGTTTGTCAGGCCATAACCAAACAACTTAAACTCGGTCAAAATTTGAAAAGTATTTATCCTACTCTCATGAAACTTCACACACATACTGACCATCACAAAACCTACAGTCTGACAAAGGGCCATCATTATGTTGCTTATTTTCACTGAATTATCTCCCCTTTTTCAAAAAAATATCTCCTGTTGTTTCATAACCATGGGTAATAGGGCTTTCATATTTCACATATGTATTCCTTGTGACATTCTTCATTGAAAATCACTTACTAGGGAACACAAAACTGAGTTTCTGTGTCTTATGGTTTAAGATTTACATGCCCTTGCACGGAAGGGGCCTTACATTTTTCCTTATTTTTGCAGTCTTTGTTGAAAATCACTAACTAGGGAATTCTTAGACTTTAGGTTAAACCCATTTGGTACCGGAAACCCCAAAAGGGGTAAGTGGCAAACAGTGCAGGCCCAGATCAGATGCCATGAAACTCGTGTTTGTCACGCCTTAACCTGGCCCTACTCTTATGAAACTTCACACACATACTTACCATCACAAGACCTGCATTCTGACAAAGGAGAATAACTTGTGTGTTTGTCACACCTAAACCAAAAACCTTAACCTCGGTGATAACTTCAAAAGTATTGTGTCTACTCTCATGAAACATCACACACATAATTACCATCACAAGACCTACATCCTGACAAATTGCATTTGGGTGTGTGTTTGTCAGGCCATACCCAAACAACTTAAACTCCGGTCAAAATTTTAAAAGTATTTGTCCTACTCTCATGAAACTTCACACACATACTTACATTACAAAATCCTACATTCTGACAAAGGGCCATTACTATATTGCTTATTTTCACTAATCATTTCCCCTTTTTCAAAAAACATATCTCCTGTTATTTCATAACCAAGGGTGATAGGGCTTTAATGTTTCACATGTGTATTCCTTGTGACCTTTTCCATTGAAAATCACTTACTAGGGAACACAAAATTGAGTTTCTTAGCCTTATGGTTTAAGATTTACAGGTCCTTGCAGGGAAGGGGCCTTACATTTCTCATTTTTTTTTTTTTTTTTTTTTTTGCATTCTTTGTTGAAAATCACTACCTTGTGTTTTTATTTGTACTCAAAACATCAGCTGAGGGTACTCATTAGAACCTCCTCATTCAGACGGTTCTAACGAGTACCCATAACCTTTGTCTTCAAACAAATCTTATCAAATTTCAAAGTGTATAGGATCATTTCACTAAAATAACCCTCCTACTGCGCATCTTCGGGGAGCATCCCTCGGTTTCACCGATGCTCTTGTTAGCATATTTGTTGTATTATAAACACTGCAAAATATAGGTAAATTACGCTGCAGTCGTTCCCAACCATATATCAAAAGCAGTTATGTTAAGAGCACCAAATAATTCGTTTTACGTGAACAAAGTACATGGAAAGCGAACCTCTTGTGCCAGAACATGACTAGCTGTATTTCCAGCCATGAGGTACCTCCAAACGGATAAGCCCGGTTCGCCATTTTTTACATAAGCAATACAGACTTAAGCAATATTTCTGAAGGGGTATCAGGTACATGTATACTTAAACTCAAGTAACCACTTTAATTATCACCATTTTACATCAATATTCTAAACAAACTTTTTTACGAAAAAACCATGCATTAAAATGTTCACAATTTCTTCCACACCAGATAAGGAAATTCATAGTTTTATCTTTTCATAGAAATTCTGTTCTATCCCTGGTGTTCTTAACCAAAATCAAATATTCTCGCGTCTTTGATAAATGCACTAGTTGTATACGACCTCATATGCACCGTCGTTAATGTTGACGTCACAACGTGTTACGTGACGTCACTAAACATCACTGTAGTGTCATCACAATACGGCGAACGCCGGCAACCGAAGTGACTGCAGTATTAAAAAACACGCTCAGATATGGAAGGTATGAAAAAAAAAAGAATCCATCCTACATGTGTGTGAGGGGTGGATAAGCCTAGAGACATCCGCCCCGAGGGATCACTGTCCACAGGAGCTTGAAGTTCTGTCCATAAGTAGTCCATAAGGTTCAAATTCAAAAGCGACACTAAGCCATTTCGTAAGCTTACGAAATGGCTTAGTCAAAGTTAGTGTCACTTTTGATTTTGAACCTTATAAATTACTAATGGACATAACTTCAAGCTCCTGTGCACTGTCCGGCATCACTCGAAAAGTCTTGTGATGCCGGACAGTGGCCCTCACATCCATGTAAGATTCGTCTAGTCTTTATTCATACGTGTCTAACAGGTTATTTTTGTTTGCCAAAATGTTTTCTATTTCTCATATCCATCCGGACCATCCATTTAGGAGTTCTAAGAAATATATATGCTTAATCTATGATGCTCTATAAAGCTTTAAGTACTCATTCATTAACTTGATGTTATATGTGCATGCATATAATTTTCTTTTCATAGACCTTAAGTGACATTTTTCTAATGACCCTTAAGTAACACATTTCATTATTTATTCTCTTGTTGTTTGTTTTGGTTGAATTGAAGATTAACATCCCCGTCAACACTTTTTAGGTCATTTGTCATTTTGGAGACTTTGCTTCCAGTTTTGTGGATTGAGATAAAATGTCATCTCAATCCCTACCGCCCAAACAATCCAAAAGGTTTTAAAATATGTGGGGACGGTCCGACTCGCATCATTTCGCCTGGGCAGGCTTAGACAATTTGAGCAATTTACCAGTACTCATGTCTGCGTGGAAGCAACATGCAGTCGAGTCTATTTCTTAAACCCCGATGGGCGGGTTCATTAAATTTTATTCTTTTAACATATATTGTGGTTTCTTGCACACCAGACTAGGTTTTAGCCTGGGATAGAAATTGTGTTCTTACCCTGCTGTTCTTACCCAAAATCGAATATTCTCGCGTGTTTGATAAATGCACTGGTTGAATACGACCTCATATGCGCCAACGTTAAGGTTAACGTCACAGCACGTCTCATGACGTCACTAAACGTCATGGGAGTGTCATCACAAGATCTCGGACGGCGGCAGCCGAGTTGACTGCAGTGTATGCAAGAAAAAAATCCTACAAGGGTGTGAGTGGTGGTTCAACAAGACTCTTGATGCCGGACAATGACCCTCTGGACGGATTTTTCCATCCACCCCTCACACCCATATAAGATTCTTATATGCTTGTTAGCATTGCCTCGATGAGGCGGTTCCAACGAGCGACCACAATCTAGACAATGAGGCAGTTCCAACGAGCAATCACAGTCTAGACAAATGAGGCGGTTCCAACGAGCCCGCATAATCTATTGAAAAGTATCATAAAGGTTCCAGCAAGTATCCAGAATTTTGTTTCTGACGAGGGATAGAAAATCCCCATTTTATCTATATATATAATTTACGGTCAAACTTAAAGGGCTTTCAAACACGTTTGGGACCCTGAAAATGGCTTCAAGCACCTTTAGGGCCATGATGAAAAAGTGTTCGAGTCCGATTCATTGAGGGTTTGTCATAAATTCAGATCAGGATTTATAATGGATAAGACTTAGGGATAAAAAGTTTACTTTTTAGATCGTCTGTTCCATAAAGGTATGTTATGTGTTCTCATTAGAATCGCCTCGGGTCTTGAAGAAATAGATTAGGTTGCATGATGCTTCCACGTAGAGCTGAAACCGACCGCACATGAGAACTGGTAAACCGCTTAGAGGGTCAAAGTCTGCTCAAGCAAAGTGGTGCGAGTTGGACCGTCCCTACATACTTACCCTTTTGGTTTGTTTTGGCGGCAGGCTTGAGATGTCATTTCATCTCAATGTCGGGAAAAAGTCCCTCAAAATTGGAAGCAACGTCATAAAATGACCTAAATGGTGTTGACGGGGACGTAAAACCCCAACTGAAACATACAAACAAACAAACACATAAGTCGTGTATATTAGTACACTAGAATTTTGAATTCTAGGCAGTTTACCAGTACGTAAAGCTCTGCGCTGAAGCATCATGTAGCCCTTGTCTATTTCTCCAAGCCAATGGTCGGGGCATATACTGTCTTTTGTGTCTCTTTTCTCCCTTTCTCTGGGAGGCGACACAAACTGGCCCACAAGGGTTGATGTGTCGTTAAACCCCAACTCAACACAACCAATCATTCACTCATTCCTTTCATTTCTCTGGATATGTTTGTGGTTTAAGTTGCTAAATGCCTAACTGTAACTTCACGAAATCACACAGTTCACAAAATAGCCAAGTATTCCTGTCCCTAGAAGCAAGAAAAACTCAATAAAATTGTTATCATAAGAAAGCACAAGAATAGGTTCACCGACCTCAAAACAACAACAACAACATCAATAAAATAAATACAAAAGATAGAAAAAGACGAAAAACTATAGAATAATTTCCAGAGTCTCGAAATAGTTATTCTACACGTTCTTGTGAGAATTCGCTATTGACCAACATCTGGGGCCAGTTGTTCAAAGCATCGTTAGCTTAACGAGCTCGTTAGTGGTCATATTCTTAACTCTTCTAGCAAGTACAAAATCGTAAATTTTGGTATTTGTGCTGAAAAAATGTGAGCAGCTTTTGCGTCCGCAAGAGCTGCTCACATTTTTTTAGCAAAAATTTCAGCATATTTGCTCAAAATATAGATTGTGGGTACTCGTTAGAACCGCCTCATCGAGGCGGATCTAACGAGTACCCATAATGTGATTGTGGGTGCTCGTCAGAACCGCCTCATCGAGGCGGTTCTAACGAGTACCCATAATCTATATTTTAGTGCAGAAATAAGAAAAAATAAGGCATACATGTACCCCTGAAAACCCCTGTTTTACTATATAAGAGTGGGGTTCAAGGGGGTCAAAATTATATAGGCGTGATTTCGTGATGCTCAAGCTTAAGAAGTTCGACTGTAACATGAAGACTTACCATTGACGCGAAATATATCTCCAATTCGGCACTCACTCAATACAATTATCTTTAACTCAACGCGCTGCGGCGTAACACGTGTTGTAATTTACGTCATATTTCTATAAAAGCGTACTTTCACATACAAAATATTGCCGTCAATGAATTGTTTATTCCCTACTGTACGTCCGCAACGTAAGAAAATAGGCTTTCTTTGGCGTTTCCGAGAACGTATACACAGTACTTAGCATATTTGTTTCGAGCTCAGGTCTGCCCTATGCAGCTCATTGTTTTGGAGTCTTTTTATGTGTGGGTACTTTTAAAGATTTGTGGATCTTCGGATTTCAAATAAGTTTCTTTTTTTTCTGAGGAACGTCTTATATACGTTGAGAAGGGATTGCACAGACGTGCAAACATCGCAAACGAGCAAGATAACAAACGGATCTAAGCAGTGCTTTAAACAACGATGCTTTTTTCCACGTTGACTCTCTGTTCTCATCGAGTTCTGTAATTTATTTTGTGAAACAGAAATGGCACTGAGTTGCTGTGCATACATGTAATTAAATGTATTTTACTGATTACGCATGCCATTCACCGGGTTTTGTTCGACCCTGGCGCATTTGCATATGCAAGGACTACGTACAATGATCGCCCTCTAATTCGAATCACGACATGACAACTTTATGCCACAACCGTCAACGTTACGTGAATTAGCATTACATGTTAATTACATGCTTCGGTGGCGATAATATATGACTGAGTTTCTTAACATCACAAAAAATATGCCTATATAATTTTGACCCCTTTCTTGCTGTCGAGTCCTCACCGTTGTTTCATCTCGGTGGCTGTTTGATTGTTGTGTTCTCGAGGAGTCAGGAGGCAATAGGAGCGTGATGGCTCAGTGGTTAGTGCACTTGCCTCTGATGCTAGAGGACCCCGGTTCGATCCCCGGAGGCGGTGATTATTTCGGTGTCCGAACACGCTCCATTGGCATCATTTGCAGGGATGAATGCCAAAAAGTGCACAGTCTTTCGGATCGGGACGTTAACTGGAGCCCTGTGCAGGAAGAGTCATCTGTGCAGGTTAAAGACCTCTACCGTAATTACATGGCTACTGTGTAGGCTTTCAACCGTATGTAATGAACACCTGCGTGCAATGGTCAAATGTGACCGATCGCAGTATAAGTAGAAATAGAAAGAAAGAAAACGCCTCCATGCGGACTGAACAATTTATTTGTCTAAATCGCGACGGAAGTAAGGGCGAGGATAGCAACTGCTGAAAATAGATTTAAGACCCCAGTGGAATTCGTTTCACTGACCGTTCCAAGGCGGTTCTTCTGTCGCGGTTTAATTATTTTTTTTTTTGGTTTGTCTTGAATGTGTGTTTCGCTTATAATATTTTGTTTTGGATAACAAGTTGGCAATTTTGTGGGAAAGTAACTGTCCTTTTGGCTTTACGCTATTGATGTTCCATTAGGGTCTAGTTATTTCATGTTTGTGTTTCTGTCCCTTTGGTGTCACTGCTGGGAGCTGTGGGTTAATTGTATCGATTCCTGATCATTGCCTTCACTTCTTCATATACATGTACTCTGAGTAGTTAAACTGGGGTTTACAGGGGATAGCATTATCTTTCTTTTTTTCTGCTCCAAAACATAGATTGTGGGTACAAGTTAGAACCGCCGCATCGCGGCGGTTCTAACGAGTTTCCATAATCCATGTATTGAGCGGAAATATAAAACATAGATCTATCAGATTTTTTAGCTCGAACTACTTTGGGACCACGAAATTCTTTTCGAGACAGGGGTGGTTCGAGCCACTGAGGGTTACTGCCAGGAGGCGTAAATGGGATAGTTTGGGGTTTGTTTGCGGTGTTCTTCAACATAAATGTATGCTGCGTGTACTCATTAGAATCGCCTCGTTGAGGCGATTCTAATGAGTACACACAGCATACATTTGCAAGATAAGGAACGAAAATAGCCTAAATTTTCCTCTTACTATTTCTTATGTAGCAAAATTCCCTAGGGACCCAAGAACAGGTTCGACTCAGCCATGGCAAACGAGCCAGCGGTGTTCGAACCATCGAAGTTCTACTGTATTTGAATAGGCACGTTTTTATAAGAGAAAACTGAATGCTAATATGCAGTAACACTCCAATGACTCATACACGGATTGCTCATTTACCATGGCAAATCGAATTCGCTCTTGAGTCAACATTAGAGGGCAACTGATGAGTTCTAACCAGTGCTTCAGCTGAAGTGCACGACCCGCCGGATGCTTTTAGCTTTATGAGTGTTATCATATATGGGTATGGCGGCCATGTTGGTCATGTGACATGGACCTAAAACGGTTCCGACAATAAATACGCCTTATCGTTAGGAGCAAAAATATATATTATACTTTAGTACTGTATTCTGAATTGTTTGCAGGATAAAATGAATTTTCACTTTTTCAATACAAAAGCATGTCAAAGTTTGACCTAGGCATAAAGAAGGTCAAGGTCAACCCAGGGTCACCATTTTAGCAATTTATGATGGGCCTACGTCCCAGATGCTATTTATCAAGTTTCGTGGAAATCTGCCCAGTGGTTCTGGAGAAGACTATTTTTGAAGGTTTTTACCATATATGGCTTGGCGGCCATTTTGGTCATGTGACCCGGACCCCATGAGCAAATTTTGGTTTCCCCCATCCCATAGAGGCTCCATATGAAATTTGACGTCAATCGGCCCAACGGTTTCCGAGGAGAAGCAGTTCGAAAATTTTCACATTTTTCGCCTCGGCGAGGCTATACTAAATGGAATGTAATATTTCGCAAGTTTATTGGTTAGAGCTCATTGATATCTATCAGTGTGCCAAAGATTGTTAAAATATTCCAAGCGGTTAAGTCACTTTCACCAATTTTCACAAACGGGTTACGGACGGACAGACAGACTGACAGACTGACAGAATGACACGGTGATTTTAGGGCACTCTTAGAAAATCAACCGACTTCAGTCGGTCGCTTTTTCTGCGGGTCGTGCAATTGGCCGAACCAGAAAAACATTTACTCTCTATGCATTTTAGTTCTGTGGTGTATTCTTTGTTTCCAAAGAACGCTTTTACAGTACATATTTAACGTCAATACATAGTGCAGCTGGTGTTAACCATTGTCCTGTTGAGCTCGGATTTGTCTTATCTTTCAAACAATGTAGATCCAGATCAGACCAGCATCTACATTGTTTGTCATTCAGATTGTGAATTTATTGCAATAATTTGAATCAAGAAATCTGATTGGTTGATAATCAGTATTGGGTGTGGCAAATTAAAATATTCAGCAGAACAAGAGTTAAGGGAATGCGTAACGTAAAAAGTCTGCCTGTCCACATTATGATAACTTACCCGTGCGACATAGTGCATTTTTCACATCTTCAAAATTGCTACTTTTCTGATGAAAATCCGTGATATTTTTCTTACAAATGCACAAAACATAGGTTGTAAGTGCTCGTTAGAACCGCCTCATTGAGGCGGTTCTAACGAGTACCCACAACATATGTCTTGGAACAGAAATAATAAAAATAATGTTTATCCCCCGTAAACCCCAGTTGTCTCTATATAAAGTGGGGTTTAGAGGGGTCTTCATTTCACGGAATTGTTCTTTAGATGAAAATCGCTGCATGGTTAACAGGATCTTACACTCGTGGTCATTTCATAAATTTCATATGACATACCACGAGTGTAAGATCCTCTATATAATAATTCAGGCCCGGGGGTGCGAGAGATGCAAATTCATCCCCTTTATGGAAAATTATCTCAGATTCACACAGTTTTTCAACAGAAATCAAGTTTACACCCCTAACTTTGGGCCCTCAGTTGGTAGAGTGTCCGCTCTGGGGAACGGAAGGTCCCGGGTTCGATCCCGGGCCGCGACATACCAAAGTCGTTAAAAATGGTACTAGCTGCTCCTCGCTTGGCAATCAGATTAACGGGGTAGAGCTAGGACTGGTCGACCCAGTGTCAGGATAATGTGACTGGGTGTGGTATCATGTAATGTGTCTGGGACATGATACTTCAGTGAGGCAGCACTATAAAAGTGAGCATTGAGCTCTCTGTCGCAACCAGACACCGTCGTGATATGACTGAAAAATTGTTGAAAGCGATGTTAAACCCGAATTCACACACACACACACACACACACACACACACACACACACACACACACACACACACACACACACACACACACACACACACACACACACACACACACACACACTAACTTTGGGCCCCAAAATTAAAGTGTTTTTAAGTTTCGCACCGCCTCTGCAAAATGCCTGACTTTCGCACACCCCTTTTTCAAAGTCTGCAATATTTATTTATTTATTTATTTATTTATTTATTTATTTATTTATTTATTTATTTATTTATTTATTCTTTTTGAATAACAAGCATATAAGATATATATCGGGTGCGGGCAACTGCTCAACGGTAAGTGAATCATCATCATCGTCATCATCATCATCTTCTGTTCTTTTTCTTCTTCTTCTTCTTCTTCTTCTTCTTCTTCTTCTTCTTCTTCTTCTTCTTCTTCTTCATCATCATCAGTATCATCACGACCACCATAATAACCATCAAACATTAATCGTCAGTAATCAATCAACCTGTCATTATCATGATCACCATCATTGTCGTCGTCGTTGACATCATCATCCTCAGCAGCAGCAGCAGTAGCAGCAGCAGCAACTTCTTCTTCTTCTTCTTCTTTTTCATCATCATCATCATCATCACGACCACCATAATCACCATCAAACATCAATCGTAAGTAATCAATCAATCAATCAATTCCCATCATGATCACCATCATTGTCGTCGTCGTTGACATCATCATCATCATCATCATCATCATCATCATCATCATCATCATCATCATCACCAGCACCTTCTTCTTCATCATCATCTTCATCATCATCATCGCCATCACCATCATCATCTATTTCATCATATTAGCCATTCATTTGCTATTTTGGAGTAAATGTACAGTAACAGTTGAAAAAAAAAAACAGTAATGATGAACCTTCAATATAAACACGAAATCTTGGTTCCACGCAAAAAGGTTCCAAATTTTAAATAGGTTATAATTAAGATGCCGGTGCAATGAGGACGGATCATGGCTTAGGGCGGATGCATAAGTTGCTCGAATTTACACTCGTGTGCGATTTGTACCGTGTCCCCTCACTCAAAAGTTTGGGTTTCCCTCATTGTTTGGTGGGCATCTACTTAGACTGATGGATATGACAGACTTAACCCATATATGCAAAGCGGCCCCTTTTTGAACGTTTGCAAACAATGCAGACCCAGATCAGATGCCGCAAAATCCGCCATCTTATCTGGGTCTACATTGTCCGCTGCAATTATATACATTTTGGTAAAAAAATCACAGCTTACAAAACAAACTTTGCACCCTTATAATTGGAAATGGACCATTCGAAACTTATTAGGCGGGTGATTCTTATGTCATATATGGGTTGATGTGTTCGAACTAGTGCGATGCGTTGTTTAGGATACTTGAATTACATTTGGCTGAATCTCCAATACTTTAAATTTACTGACCACCTCCCCCCCACCCCCCCAACACACACACCGCCCCCCCACACACACACACACACACGCGCACATACACACCCTCCGCCCCTCGAAACGTGACCTCCGCTCGTAACACATCCATGTTAACTCGTGTTCTGCTAATTAAATTTCTGATTTTCAACCAACCAAATTTCAAGATGCATCACGTGAACGAGTCCGTGAAATGAGCACCCCCTTAAACCCCAATTTATATAGAGAAAACTGGGGTTTATGGGGGTATATATTATTTTTCTTATTTCTGCTCCAAGACATAGGTTGTGGGTACTCGTTAGAACCGCCTCATTGAGGCGGTTCTAACGAGCACCCACGACCTTTGTTTTGAGCATAAATAAGAAAAATAACACAAATTTTCATCAGGAAAAAATGACCTTTTTTGAGGTATGAAAAAATGCACTATATTACACGGATGTGTTATCGTAATGTAACTTATTTCTACAAATTCCTGAACTGTATGTTAAACAGTTACGGCTTCTCAGATCACACAGTTTGCTCAAATGGAGCACATTCCGATTCAGAAGGACAAGGGGACAAAGGATAATGAATAAAATTGTTTTTACACATCCTAATTAAGAAATAGTAACCTAAGATGAGGGCACTATCAAGGTTAATGAACAGCCCGAGGGCAGGGCCCGCATCACAGGAGAGGGTCATATCAAGTCGGCGGTCAAGGACCTGGCCAGAGGGCAGTCAATAAACCTTGATAGGGCTCTCAGCATAGTTTAGTGCATTGATTTTGTTTTGTTTAATTTGAGGTTTAACTTCCCCGTCATTAGAGTATAGGTCATTTTGGAGACGTTGCTTCCAATTTTTGGGACTTTTACCCGACATTGAGATGAAATGACATCTCAAGCCCTGTCGCCCAATGAAACCAATAGGGTTTATAAGCATGGACGGGCGGGCCGACTCGCACCGCGGTTCCTGGACAGGCTTAGATCCTCTAAGCGGTGTACCAGTACAAGTGTGCGGACGGTTTCAGCTCTGCGTGGAAGCATCACGCAGCCCATATATTTCTTCAAGCCTCGATGGGCGGGGGCCCTGTCGCCAAATGAAACCAATAGGGTTTATAAGCATGGACGGGCCGACTCGCACCGCGGTTCCTGGACAGGCTTAGATCCTCTAAGCGGTTTACCAGTACAAGTGTGCGGACGGTTTCAGCTCTGCGTGGAAGCATCACGCAGTCCATATATTTCTTCAAGCCTCGATGGGCGGGGGAGGCTTTAGTGCATTGAACAATACACCACAAACATACCACATCTGAAAGGTGAAGGACGTGTTGTTGGTTAAGCTGGTTTCCAACAATTCAACGATCGCCAATCAGAACTAAAAACCAGCAAATTCATAAAAATCTCTCCGTAGCGGGCGCTATAAGACTGGACTTGGACCGGTCCGAATCAAACGGTATGATACCCGCTGTGCATCCACCACGGATTAGCGAAATGCACGTGATACGATTCTAGCCAATGACAAAACGTGTTTCATCTGTGATATGCACTACATGTACATGTAACATGGCGTCTTTATCAACAAAACACAACTGATAAATGTACATTTAATATACAAAAGTCTTGTTCTGCAGAGCAAGGCAATACATGTATATACATAACAGCTGAATCTATTCAAAATGTGTACATTTCACCTAAATCTATGAAACAAAAACTTAACGAAAACACGCCTATTCTAATACATTGTAAATTTTCCCGCCGAAAAAAAAAACACACACAAAAATTTTCAGATGATTTGTTTTTATAATTTCTTATTTCTGCTCATAATATAGTTTGTGGGTCTACGTTAGAACCGCCCCGATGAGGTGGTTCTAACTTGTGCCCACAATGTATACTTTAGAGAAGAACTATGAGGCGGCTCTAACGTGTACACACATTCTCTATTTTAGGGTAGAAAAAGGTTTACCCCTGTAAATCCCAGTTTTACTATATAAAAATGGGGTTCAAGAGGGTCAGAACTATATAGGCGTGTTTTCTTGATGACATGAGTCCACCATTTACCCTTAGCATTCTACAAATATGAGCATGCGCAATCAACTAACAGCGCTACGCACAAAAAAACTACTTGTATGAAGCTACCCCCCCCCCCCCCCGCCCCCCCCCCCCCCCCAAGTCAGCGAGCAGTAAAGGTTCTAGCGAGATTGCGCTTATACATTACGAAAGCACGCAAATGCAAATACATTGTAAACATTTCGCCGGAAAAAAAAATCACACTAACATTTTAGGATGAAAAATTGTGGTAGTTTCCTTATTTCTGTTCAAAATATAGATTGTGGGCACGCGTTAGAATCGCCTCACAATCTATATTTTAGAGCAGAAATAAGAAAAATAAGGTTTATCCTTGAAAACCCAAGCATTTCTATACAAAAATGGGGTTCAATGGTGTCAGAATTACATAGGCGTGTTTTCGTGATGATGCAGCCTCGCTTAAATCGGTTGATGCCTATGAGATGGGAACCGAACATCACATAGGCGACATGCAAAAGTTCTGGCGAGACTGCGTATACAATGAGCGCAGACTCCCCAGAACTTTTGTTTCTCGCAGTCAGTCATGTACTTTGGATTTTGGACCTTCATGCAATAGCTCCATAAATTGACTGCGCATGCACATTCGAAGCACATAAAACGGAGAATGGGCCAGGACCCTTTCCTCATGTATCGGCCCGAAGACCAATTTGGAAGAAAACGTGTGGTGGCTTCAGACGTCTGCGAATGTGCAGACCTTACCTTCTGTAGCCGCCCGAACACTACCTAAACAGTTACCTTCGGGCTGGCATTACGATACGCTATGACTATAATGTTATTAATCAAGTAATTTCGTATTGGCCCAGTTACAGGTCCGAGGTCTGCGGTATTGGCACGAGGCCGAAGGCCGAGGCCAATACAGCTGACCGAGGACCTGTAACTGGGCCAATACGAAATTACTTGATTAATGACAATTTTATTATTTGACGCAATTAAAAATATGATTTATGATTTTTTAATATTGGTTGACCTTGTGTAATATAGGATAATCAATTAATAAAATACGATACGCACTTAGGAGTCATGAAATGTTCTTGCAGTCTTATACGTATAAACATGTGCAGAAAGAACAAATACGGTATGTCAGAAAAGTCGCTTTAAGCAAGCAGTAGAATGTCAGAATACTTGGTTTAAATAAGAAGCGGGGTATCAGAAGCCTTACTGCATCTTTCATTCCGGTTTTAAGTTAGAAATGG
Organism: Lucinisca nassula; assembly: GCA_963580285.1. Taxonomy (NCBI): domain Eukaryota; kingdom Metazoa; phylum Mollusca; class Bivalvia; order Lucinida; family Lucinidae; genus Lucinisca; species Lucinisca nassula. Next base: position 90,646,098 of record OY757011.1, on the reverse strand, counting down.
GATGTAAGTTAGAAGTACACTGTCAGAAAACTTTGTGTAAGTTAGAAGTGGGATGTCAGAAAAATGGCTGTAAGCTAGAGGTGGGATGTCAGAAAAATGGCTGTAAGTCAGAATTGGGGTGTCAGAAAACTGGCTTTAAGTTAGATTTTGGATGTCAGAAAATGATCTGTAACTTAGAAGTTGGGCGTCAAAATAGTTGGTTTGAATAAGAAGTGGGATATCAGAAAACTTGCTGTAAGTTAGAAGTGGGGGGTCTGAAAACTGGCTGTTAGTTAGAAGCAGGTTGTCAGGAAACTCGCTATGCGTAAAACAAAACTGGCTGTAAGTTAGAAGTGGGATTTAAGAAAAATGGCTGTAAATCAGAAGTGGGATGTCAGAAAACTGACTGTTAGTTAAAAGTGGGGTGTCAGGAATGCTGTTGTAAGTTAGAAGTTGGATGTCAAACAATTGGCTGTACATTAGAAGTGGTGGGTCAGAAGTTCCTATTACTGCGAGATAGTACTGAGACCAGATATCACGTGAACAAGTCCGTGAAAAGAACAATCAATAAACCCCAATTTATATGAGAAAACTGGGGTTTAAGGGGTATACATTATTTTTTGTTTCTGCTCCAAGACATAGGGTATGGGTACTCGTTAGAACCGCCTCATGAGGCGTTTCTAACGAGCACCCACACTCTAAGTTTTGAGTTTGAATAAGAAAACATTACAAATTTTCAAAACAAAAAATATTTTTTGGAGAAATGAAAGAGCGGTCTATGTTACACGGCTGTGCTCTCGTAATGCAAACAATGGCAGAGTTCATTTGTACATATTTACAGTAAAATTCCGCTATTAAGACCACCTAAAATTAAGATTGAAACTGGTTTTAAAAGCTTATTGAGAAGGTCTCAATTACTCTTTCGTTGTGTTTACTACACCGATCGTCTTCTAATAAGGGACCACCTTTGGGACTGTTCAAAAGTGGTCTTAAGGACAACTTTTGAACAGTCCCAAAGGTGGACTTAATACAGGATTTTTACTACATACAATAGCATAATTAAAATTTCTACGAAAGTGGAATAATCTACAAAACTACATTAACTCATGGCGGTCTATATAAAACCCAGTGCCTTGAATAGTCATTTAAAAAATGACAACATCTACATGCAAAAATGACATAAATGTGAATCAATTTTCTTCGTACCGCAAACAAAAAGGTGATATTTATGAATGACAAACCAGTTGATGCACAAGAAAAGGTTCCTCAGCCGCAGTGGTCAATTTATGTTCTACAAATGCACATGCGCAGCAAATTAATATGACTAGAAGTAATGAATACCCTCGTAAAACCAACATTTCTTTAATATAAATTGGGTTTAGGGGTCTATACTTCACGGACTTGTTTACTTCATGATTAACCAGTTTCTCATAGGCTGACTTTATTATAGGCTTTATTATTTACATATTTACAACACCTTATTCTCTCATGGTATAAAAATTAACGTCACAAATTGTGGTCGTTTAAGTTTGTTACGGCGCACGACAAAACATTCAATTATTACGAAAGCACGCCTATTCTATTATATTGAAATTTTACCACCGAAAAAAGTGAAATTGTTTAGATAAAAAATTCTGGTATTTTTAGAATTTCTGCTCAAAACATAGATTGTTGGTACTCGTTAGAACCACCTCGCAGAAGCGGTTCTAACGAGTACCCACAAAGTGTATTTACGAGCAGAAATAAGACAAATAATATATACCTCTGTAAACCCCAGTTGTATTTCCTAATGGTTTGGTTTAAGGGGGTCAAAATGACACAGGCGAATACTCAAAGGTTATAGTAGGTGCATGTACTTGCTATCAGCGAAGGCACTGATCAACTGCATGCGTGTCCATCACTAAAACACGCCTATATAATTTTGACCCCCTTGAACACCACATTTATATAGTAAAACTGGGGTTTACATGGTTTTGTTTGTTTGATTTGAGGTTTAACGTCCCCGTCAACACTGTTAAGGTCATTTTGGAGACGTTGCTTCCAATTTTGTGCGACTTTTACCCGATATTTAGATGAAATGACACCTCAAGCCCTGTCGCCCAATGAAACCAATAGGGTTTATTAGCATGGACGGTCCGCCTCGCACCGCGGTTCCTGGACAGGCTTAGATCCTTTAACCCTTTACCACTCAGGGATTTTGTGAATTTTGCTGATTTTCACAGTGTTGCACCTGACAGCAACTTCAACTAGCCATTGTTTCATAATGGATGGTCTGTTTTACACCAAACTCGGTATGAACGTTAATTGGGCAGTAGCCTTTCAAATGCAACATTTCATAACTTGATCATTGTTGTCATGGTAAAGAGGGGGCATCTCAAAGTTGGCAAAAAGTGTGTTTTTACATGATTTTTTGACCACATTTTAATCTTCACACAGCTGTCAAGGCAACAATTAAGGTGTTTGGCACTGGCCATTTTCACTGTTTGCAGCATGTTTTATCAGCATCAATTTTCAGGCATTTTTGACCCCAGACACCCTCAGATATTAATTTTAGCGGCCGGATGGGCCATACACCCAAAATTTTTCGGGATGTGACTTCAATCCCCCCTAGAATATTTTTAGTGGGGAGGCGCGCGAAAAAACAGGTCACTTTTTTGCCCAACAAATCCTAAAGCAAACATAACTATCCAGGGGTAGAAATGCAGATTTTAGGTGCTTCTGGGGCTTAAAATGGTGGGGGGGTGCAGACACGTAAAAATACGTATCTGAGTGGGAAAGGGTTAAGCGGTTTACCAGTACTAGTGTGCGGGCCGGATTCAGCTCTGCAGGGAAGCATCAGGCAGCCCTTATATTTCGTCAAGGGTAAATCTCATTTCTTTATTACTGCTCTTAAATATAGATAGTGGGTCTTCGTTAGAACCGCCTCAACGGAGTTCCAGTTATCTATATTTTGAGCAGAAATAAGAAAATATCACAATTTTTCATTTTAAAATTTTCTTTTTTTTTTTTTTTTTTTTTTGGCGATTAAGTTTACAATGCATTTGTATAAGCGTGTTTTCCTAATACATGTATATTTAGGCTGATCTGAGGCTTCGCTACTTCTTATCGTAGATTTTTTCTGGCGTTGGCTTATTGCATTAAAGGTTTAATGGAATATAGAATTCAACAATAAAAAACAGCATGTGGAACAAGCAGAGTCTTTGCACATGCGCGGTCTGATCAATCTTAACTGTAAGCATCAGCTTACCCTAGATCATTGGCTAACCACAGAGCATGGACGGAAGACTCAGAACATACCGAGTGGATGCACAGACCCCTCAAAGTCTTCGCTGATCGCAGTTAACCCTTGGTGGTGATACATTGCACCTTTACGCGGATGCCTTCGGGTTTTACTGTTACATTATGATAACACACATGTGCGCTAAAATTTTGTCAGAACTAGCATTATCAAGACGAACAAGTCCGATATTTCTGTAAGTTCGAACAAATTGACCTGAGACTGGTGAACTCTATGAACATAATTTCACACCCGGCTGAATGTATATATTTATCTCCGTCGTTTTCCTAAGATGGCGATATTGTTATACAATACATAAAGGTCGGTAAATGGGTCTATATGCACGAGGTGCCGAACAGTGAGGAGAAGTTTACGAAAGGCGACGTATTAGGAGATAGCATTGATTTATGTATTACTTCCGTAAAGGTCAGTCTCATGTCAAATTGTTTGAACTATATATTCGTACCCACAACCTATGTCTTGCAGCAAAAATATGAAAAAAAATGAATACCACCGTAAACCCGTTGACTCTATATATGGTGGGGTCTAGAGCGAGGGAAGGGAATTCATCTCATGAAACTGTTAACGTGATGTCATTAACTTCTACACTTTATAGCCTTTTCTTTAGCGGCTATATAAACGGTGCTTTTTAGGGTCAAAACTAAACATTAAAATTCCCAATTTTAACTATGCAATGCCGTTTTTATAATTGTTTCATCTACATTGTCATGTACGAGGCGGACCGTCCATGATTATAAACTCTATTGGTTTCATTGGGCGACAGGGCTTGAGAAGTCATTTAATCTCAATGTCGGGTAAAAGTCCTACAAAATTGGAAGCAACGTCTCCAAAATGACCTATACTGTGCTGACGGGGACGTTAAAGCTCAAATCAAACAAACAAAATCTACATTGTCATATTAACGTGCCTTGAAATATAAATCTTTCACCTGCAGAACTTGTAAATAAACTAATACAAAAGAATTCTATATTAAGACCACCTTTGGTACCGATCTTTTGATAGTCTTTTGAACACAGCCAAAGATTGTTTCTTTCTAAAGGACAGTGAGTGTTCAAAACACAAAGAAAGGATGACTGAAACTTGCATATTATGCTTTTAACCCTTGTCCTGCTGCTATGTCTGATCTTTCAAACAAAGCAGACCCAGATCAGATGGCCCCCGAAGAGCAACCTTTATCCCTTGTATTGCTGAGTCCGATTGTGTCTGATCTTTCAAACAATGCAGATCCAGATCAGATGGCTTCTGAAGCCATCTGATCAGGATCTTCGTTGTTTGCCATTCAGTTTATGAATTTGTTGCAATGATTTGCATCAAGGAATCTGATTGCTTGATAAGCAGTGGTGGGTGTGGCATATATAAATATTCAACAGGTCAAGGGTTAAAAGATTTCCGCTTAACGTAATAGCAAGTTCCTCTGCAATGAGGAAATGACCAGTCTTTCCCTTACAATATCAAAATTAATTATGTCACAAGAGTATGCCATCTCCATGTAATTCTCTCGCGGGGCTAACAACTTCCTGTTTAGCATAATGTAAACTAGTTGATGCCAAATCCAGTAACCATTGGCTTCTGCCCTGGTATGAAATCCCACGGTTTTCAGCATCCGTTCAGTACCTTTTGATTTGTTACGTGTCGTAATTCATGTTAATCTACTCTAATTAATGGGCACATGATGAAAAAGGGATTTCACATTATTCTAACGAATTCCAACGCACTAATGTCTGTAACGCGACATCTGATTGAATAACGTCAAAAGTTTACGACACTATACTCCGCGATATATAGAAGCCTCCGTGGTGCAGTGGTTACGCTACTCGCCTTGTAAACCAGGGATCGCAGGATCGACCCCGGGCTTCTCCAGACTTTCGTGTGTGTGTGGGGGGAATGTGTGGCGGCGGTAAAACGTCTCCCTGCCCTACATCATAGTGTAGTTTATATATTCTTGTCCTTTGGGATCATTGATTCCATTGTGGAATTTTGAAAATATCTGAGGGTCACTGATGAGGCCTAGTTGGCCGAAACTAGCTAGTCTTGCCCAGAAAACATGTACGCTTCATATTTTCCAGTCCTGTTGTGTATTCCTTGCTTCCAAAGGATAATCCTTTTATAGAACATATTTAACGTCACTACAGCTGGTGTGTGGGAATGTGTGGCGGCGGTAAAACGTCTCCCTGCCCTACATCATAGTGTAGTTTATATTTTCTTGTCCTTTGGGATCATTGATTCCATTGTGGAACTTTGAAAATATTTGAGGGTCACTGATGAGGCCTAGTTGGCCGAAACTAGCTAGTCTGGCCCAGAAAACATGTACGCTTCATATTTTCCAGTCCTGTTGTGTATTCCTTGCTTCCAAAGGATAATCCTTTTATAGAACATATTTCGGATGAGTCTTTAAACCGAGGTCCCGTCTCCGTATGACCTTAGCTGTTGATGGGACGTAAAACTTAAACTCACTCACTCACTCACTCCGCGATATATTGTCGGAAACCCGATATCATCGCGTAACGTCGCATTTCTTTGTCTGACATTTGATTTTACCCTGCTCACAGCGCTTGCCGTCTGTGCAAAATTGTACACGTTTAAAAAAAAACGACCGAATAAGTGCATTAGAATCGGAGAAAAAAAAACTGTATTGAAAATTGTCATTTTGGAAGGTAAATCGTCGGTTTTATGTTCGCAAATTCTGCTTTATGGCACCTCTGATGCGTCGCCTTATAACGAAATTTTTTACCTTAAAACCTCCAGTTTTTCTCCCAAAATGACGATTTTCAATACAGTTATCCCCAAAATAAGAGCATGCGAAACCACATGACAAGAAAAATGTCTAAGTAAGTTAACGAACACATTAAAGTATCATATGACGTCGCGTTTGAGAGTGTAATAACGCCATTTAATATTTTCGATAATCCACTAGTGGATTAAATATGCAAATTAGCTAGATACGTCCCGTTATGTTACATGCACGACGTCCTTAACGACGTCGCGTTTACTAATGACGGAATATTGGCAGATCTGTAAACAATCATGAATAAAATGCGTTTTAAATGGCATACGATAAATAGAATCTTGCATTCGTGCTCATGTATTATTGAATTTATTAAACTCGTTGAGGAAAATGCATAAAATACTCGGCAAAGCCTCGCATTTTATCCCTTTTCCTCAACTCGTTTAATAAACCCAATAATACATGAACACTCATGTAAGATCCTCTATATCTATTTTACTGTGAAGTAACAACCGATGAAACAATATTTTCATGGACTAATCTTAACCCGAGGTATTAGCCCATGAGAGAATAAATCTATGCTCCTGGGTATGTACATGCATATGGTATGGCCTTTCTGTATCATTATACACTCGGGTTTGAAATCGTGTCGGAAGACCCTGCCTTTTTCCAAACTCCAACTTTATCTTTCCCGTTGTTGCCTCGAACCACAACTTGATTTATATGAGTAAGGCATATTATACTTCCTGGTTCACAATTAACATTACTTGAACCTGATTGGGATGATTCTCTGCCGTCGGAAAGAACACCAGTTCTTTTTGTTTGACCCGATACCCATCCAAACCCATTAGTAGCGGACCCATCCAATAAGTTAGAGTCCAAACCGCCTGATACCGCTCTGGGATCCGATACTCTCACTCCATGTGCAGTAACTAGGTTTCTATTGATGTTACTTTGTTGTTGATCAGTAATGCGAACCCTGCTTGGCTGCGAATCTGTAATAAACTCTCGAGTACTCACTGATAAACGATTGTTAGAATTCGCAGCGTCCCCTCTATTTGTACCTACGAATGATGGCTTTATTACATTAGACCTTAAGAATGGTTCAAGATTAACGATTGGGTCAAGAAGATAATGACCTCCTGAGGACATTACGCTAGATGAGACCACAGATTTTTTAGGCTGCTGATTTAGTATTCTACCGGTCGGTTGTGGATCTGAAGTTATGTCGATTGAACCTTCTGCGTCAAAGGGAATAAATGTCTCACGCATAACCTGGGAGCCAGGCAGAACTATCGCTCTTCTAAAAGAATGTTGCTGGTTAAATGTTTCACCCGGACGTTGTGCTCCTGAAGACGTACCTACTGCAGCACCTTGTGCATTAAGTGGTCCTGCTTTTGCACCATCCGCTGTCTGTAAGCTGGCTTCAGAACTCGCTTGACCGGCAGCATCTATCACCCAGTGGAAACTTGATTTATCGCTTGTACGAACTGTGTCTGTGGCTGCATCTGCTGTTACGAAACTGACATCACCACCTCGAGTTTGTGTGTCTTTTAGTTTATCTGTCGAAACCTGTGATACTTCTGATCTTGAGGCAACAGTTTGTCTGTCACCGCCACCTGAAAACTGCATGCCACTGACGTCTTCAACTCCTGATGACAGCATTGCTCCTTCAGCACCTCTAATAGCTGTAGTTTGTGGTTGACCTGGAACCCCTATATTTCCGTCAGCGCTCCATTGTCCCTGATCTCTAGTCATGAACCTGATTACTCCTCCAGGTCCTTGCATGCTATGTATCTGCGTGTTAACTACTGGTCGAATATTGACAATACCTGTAACAAAATTTGTTTCCGTTTCTCTCGACCCTATGCCTGTTGCTGCATGACTTATTTGTCTTTCTTGTAGCTCGGGTTTTTTTAGTTGCAATTTTTCCGACAAAGTGGCGCTTTCTGACGCTGGAGCTAGATATCCTGCATTGTCTGGTTTAACGATTTTAACCCCTCCAGTATCAAACAACTTATCACTTACCTGCGGATTTGTAATCGCAGCATTGGCTTCTTGAGCTCTTTTATCTGTCACCATGAAATTGGAATCGGCATTCAGAATTTGCATATCCGCCGCCTGCACAGTACTTGATTGAACTTCGCTACCTTTTGACTGAAATCCGCCTGCTTGGGAAGAACTTTTTGTCATGACGATTGGCTTTGTATGGCCCGCTTCTGACAAAAGATATGGCACTGATCCATCTTCATTTCGAACAGCCCCACTAACTTTACTTGCCTCTAAACCTTGAGCTCGAAAGCCACTTTTATCTGCCACCATGAAATTTGATTCTCCTTTCTGAGTTTGCATATCCGCTGCCTGCACCGTACTTGGTTGAACTTGGCTATCCTTTGACTGAACACCGACTGCTTGGAAACTTTCAGTCATGACGATAGGCTTTGTGTGGCCCGTGTCTGACGAAAAATATGGCACTGATCCATCTTCATTTCGAACAGCCCCACCAAATTGACTTGCCTCTAAACCTTGAGCTCGAAAACCACTTTTATCTGCCACCATGAAATTTGATAGATCTTTCTGAATTTGCATATCCGCTGCCTGTACTGTATTTGGTTGAACTAGGCTATCCTTTGACTGAACACCGATTGCTTGGAAACTTTCTGACATGACGACTGGCCTTTTGTGACCCGCATCTGACTTTAAAACTTGTGGCACTGATCCATCTTCATTTCGAACAACTCCACCAACTTGACTTGCCTCTAAGCCTGTCATATAAGCCAGGTCTTCACGAGTATTGGAAGACGATGATTTCGGAAGCCTCTTTGTGACCGTAGTAAGCCTACTTATTTGTTTACTATTTGTTATCAATGACGGCTCTTGTGGCGTTGAAGACCAGGAAAAAACAGCAGTGGCAGCACCTGGTTGCTTAAAGGTCCTTTCACCATTGACTTTTCCAACGGTCTTAACGACCTGCATTGCATCCTCGGTTCTACTAAGAGCTTGTTGCCTGGCGAAAGAGGTTTCTCTAATCATATTTCTCCCTAGCTGCTGGACATTAGATTTCTTAGTGTTTATCCCATTCGTATTTACACTATTTCCGGTCTTCTGCTGATCTCTGTTCATTACAACAGAACTTAGCCCTTTAGAAGAGTGAGTCATAAAGGGCCCTGTGCCTTTTCTTATTTCACCGCCCTGTTCTACAAACAAGATGGGCCCTTCTTCTGCTACAGAGAGCATAGTTCCTGGATTTGATTGAATATTTTGTGAAACAAAGCCAGACCTAGTTGCACTTTTATCACCTAATGTTGAACCAGTTACAATTTTCGAAAGAGTTTTATCAAAAGTTTGGGCAGCTGTTGGGCTTTTCCAATTATGTGACCCAAAAATACTATCTCTTCTATCGGATCCAAAGTCGTTAATTCTGAGACCAAACTCCTTAAAAGGAGATTTTGGTTTGACACCGGGTTTTGTTTTGTGTATTTTAATTCGTTCACTGGAAAGGTCTGTTGACAAAATATTACCTTCCGTATGGACCTCGGATGCAAAATCCGGGGCTTCACCAGACCAAGAAAATAAAGAGCTTGTGAAAGCTTCTTGAAGTGGGCGCGTTGAAATAGTTTTTGTGCCAATAACCGAACGGATGTCATTGCCTTGATTAAATACTGCTGACCCCGACGTCTGTTTACCTTGAAATCCAAATGGGTATTGCTGTTTATCCCCTGTTCGTAGGTTTTGGCTAACACGAGTTTGAGAATCAGAAGTGAAGCTTGCTTCTCCGACAAGTTGTGTACTGGGCAGATTTTCAGGAGAAGAACTTTGTTTAACAACTTTAATATCCAATGTGGTACCGGGAATCCCTTCCTTTCCTTGTAACCTAACTTGTGATCCAGATGGTATTTTGTCTTCATGCGACAATTCCGCGACAAGCAGCCTGTTGTCAACAACCTGATGGGACCTTTCAACAGTTTTTCCCTGTAAAGCTGGCTGTATTTTGTCTCTGTCTCTTTCAATAATTCCTGAACTCGGCATTTGTCTGCCTGTTTCACTTATTCCGTGTCCTGTTGCCAGAAACCCGCTGCCTTTTAACACCTCATCTGCAGGTTGTACCCCTGTTTGCTGTTGTACTTCTGCACTGAATCCAGTCTGAAAACTACTTCCAACTGCATCGCTACTGCTTCCTGTACCCGCTTTAACAACATGTACTCCCCCTAAACTAGCTTGAAATCCTCCTTTAGTTGGAACTTGATCACCATTCCTCATGCCAGATTGTGACATACCACCTTCTGATGTCCACAGACCTTTTGCTTGTCCACCAACGAAAGTATCGGAAGACCCTGTCCCTCCCTGAAGAGTCTTTCTGGTTTCAAACATTCTTCCGGCAGCCTCTCTCCAAATTTCCGTGGATGTATCGGGGCCTGATCCGACTCCGAACTGCAATGTTTGTTCTTTTGACAATCCAAGGATTGGACTTCCCATGGCAGAGCGATCACTTACGACCATTCCTTGTGTATGCAATTTCGCATCTGTCTCAAATCCAGATCGGGCTTGAATGTCAGGTTCTGAACCGAATTTAATAATTCTCATGTCTTTTTCAACAGCCTCCGCTTGTTTCTGTATTCCAATACCGGTGCCTTGTGGGTCTGCACCAAACACACTCGGAGGCAGAATGCGTCTTTCAGGTACCGATTGCAATCCAATCACTTTTCTGGAGTCAAAACCCCACTGATTTTGAGCCGTACCCGCCGAGGCGGCTTTAGTAATTTGCTCGTCTTTTGTGACCGATGTCACTGAAAGCTTACCATCATGGCCTAGAGTATCTATTCCAGCACTTTTTAAATCAGCATTTAATTCACCACTTTTTCTTATTATTTTGTCGAACCCAAACCCGGACTGAATGCCGCTTTCTGGGTCTGTCTTAGTAAGATGCAGGTCATTCTTGCTTACAGTGTCTGTAACTGCTCCCTCCGCCATTGTCCCTGTCCCCATTCGTTCCTGTCCTTGAATGACAACATTTGTTCCGGCTAGGTCAGCAGAATATTCACCTGAGGGTCGCGTGCCTGATTCAAATTCCCATTGAAAATGGGTGCCTCTCTCAGGTCGTGCTCCTGCTTCAAAGCTCCACTGATTTTGAACCGTACCTGCGGAACTAGTTTTAGTAATTGGCCCATCTTTCGTAACAGATGTCTCTGACCCTCTACCATCTTTGCGACCAGTATTTCCAGTATTTTGCGATCCAACACTTAATGTTTCTCTTTGTTTTATATCTGTGCCAAATCCCCACCCAGACTGAGTTCCACTTTCCGAAGCTGTACTTGTAGAATGTACATCTTGTTTAAAAACGTCTCCTTTCACAACCCCTTCCGTCATCAGCCCTGTCTCTATGTCTCTCTGTCCTTGAATGGTAACTTTTCCGCTGGGGTCAGCAGAAATTCCGCCTATAGGTCGGGCCCGTGTTTCAAATCCTAATTGGCTTTGAGTATCACCACTAGGTCGTGTGCCAACTTCAAAGCCCCACTGACTTTGAACCATACCCTCTGAGACTGTTTTAGGAATGTGCAAGTCTTTTGCGGAAGAACCCCCTGCCCCTCTACCATCTTGGACTTGAATTTCTAGTCCAGTACTTTGCAATCCAACATTTAATTTATCACTTTGTTTCATACCTTTTTCGATTCCCCACCCAGATTGAATGCCGCCTTCCGAGCCTGTCTTCGTAACATATATGTCCTTCTCAACCACTCCTTTTATGCCACTGTCAGTTATTACACCTGGCCCTGTGTCTCCCTGTCCTTGAATGTCAACTTTTGTTCCGGTAAGGTCAGCAGAAAATCCATCTGTGGTTTGGATTTCTGTTTTCAATCCCCATTGACTTTGGCTGCCGCTTTCACGTCGCTTTCCTGCTTCAACACCCCACTGATTTTGAACCGTAGCGTCAGAGCCTGTTTCAGTAAATTGCACGTCTTTCGTGCTTGGTGCCCGTTCCCCTATTCTGGCCCCTGTTATATCTTGGCCTTGCGTTTCCGTTCCTATATTAAATGTACCTCTTTGTTTCATGTTTATGTCAAATCCCATCCCAGTTTGAATGCCGCCTTTTGAGCCAAACGCTTCTTTCACATCCCTAGTCATAATTTCCCCTGTTTCCATTCCTCGATGCCCTTGAATGTCAATTATTTTTCTACTTAGGTCAGCAGAAAATTCACCTGTGGGACCGGTGCCTGTTTTAAATTCCCGTTGGCTTTGCGAGCCACTTTCCGGTCGTATTCCAGCTTCAAAGCCCCACTGATATGGTACCGTACCCCCCGAGCCTGTTTTACTAATTTGTACGCCCTTTGTGGCAGATGTAGCATCTTGTCCCAGAGTATCAATTCCAGCAGTTTGTAACCCTATACTAAATTTACCACTTTGTTTCATGTCTGTGTCAAATCCTCGTCCAGACTGAATTCCACTTTCGGAGACTGTGCGCGTAACATCTATATCTTTTTTAACAACTGCTTCATTTACTTCCCCTCCCGTCATCACTCCCGTCGCTTTGCCTCCCTGTCCTTGAATTTGAATATTTGTTCTGCTTAGGTCAGCAGGAAATACGCCTGTAGGTCTGGCGCCTGTTTCAAATCCCCACTGATTTTGAACCGTGCCGCCCGCGACTGTTTCTGAAATTTGCATGTTTTTTGCGACAGATGCCCTTGTCCCTACAGAAACTTTGCGTGGAGTTCCCAGTCCAGCACTTTGCATTTCAACATCTAATTTACCACTTTGTTTCACTTCTGCATCAAATCCCAACCCAGATTTAATCCCGCCTTCCGGGCGGCCTGCCTTAGTAACATATACATCTTTGTCGACAACAGCTCCTTTCCCACCCCTTTCTATTATAAACCCTGACCCCAACACTCCCTGTCCTTGCATGGCGACATTTTTTCCGGTTAGGCTAGCAGACAAGTCATCTGTGGGTCGGGCGCCTGTTTCAAACCCCCACTGACTTTCGGTGCCGCTTTCAAGTCCTTTTCCTCCTCCAAAGCCCAACTGATTTCGAAGCTCACCCCCTGAGACTGTTTCAGTAATTTGTAAGTCTTTAGTTATAGATTCCCCAATGCCACCTTGGCCTATAGTGTCCATTCCAGCACTTCGCAATCCAACATTTAGTTTATCACTTCGTTTCATATCTGCGTCAAATCCCCGTCCTGGCTGAATGCTGCCTTCCAAGCCAGTCTGTGAAGCGTGTATGTCTTTCGTGATAATGGTTCCTTTCAGATCCCCTTCCGTCACTATCCCTGTCCTTTTGCCACCCAGGAGTTGGGCGTCAACGTTTGCTTTGCTTATGTCAGCAGACAAATCAAAAGATGGTCCGGCGCCTGTTTCAAATCCCCATTCACTTCGGGTGCCACTTTCGGGTCGTATGCCTGTTTCGAAACCCCATTGATTTGGAACCGAACCTTCCGAAACTACTTTAGTAATCAGCTTGTCAATTTTCGCAGGTGTTCCTTTTCCCTTACCGCCAGTGACTGTTACTGACTCCAGGTCTCTCTGTCTTTGAACGGCTAAATCTGACTGGCTCACGTCAGCTATTTGATTAACACCTGGCCCTGTTTTAACACCCGCTAAACCTGTTTTACCAACCTGCGTATCAAGAACGAAACCATCTGTTTTCACACCTCCTATAGCTGTGTTTCCAGCTTGTGTGGTTTGACGAACAACTGCTCTTTCTATTTTACCACTAGACTCCCTACCAGCCCCAAGACCTGCTTGGCGTAGAAACCCCATTCCCGTTACAGGATATTCTGCATCAAGACTCTGTCCTTGAATATCCGTTCCAGTCTGTCTTAATGCAGGCCTGATTTCACCTGTTCCAGTTGAAAATTTCCATCCAGTTTGACCGCTGTCAGTAGATTCAGCTGCTGTTAGCTGGAAGTCGTTTGTGACAGTTGCACCGTTTAATTTGCCACGCGGCACTATGTCTGTCCTAATATCGCCTTGTCGTTGAACAACACGTCTTCCACCTACATCCCCGGAATGATCAGACACAGAGCCAACGGAATGAACGAATGCGTTTTTTCTTAAAGTTTCTCCACCTTTGATGTTACCTAGTACACTGTCAATTACATTTACTCTAGAGACACCTGTACTGCTAATCCCTAAACCTGGCCTTTGTATTCCACCTACTAAACCTCCTGCAGATACCATTCCTTTTTGAAATGTGCCTCCTGCACCAAAGCCTACACCCGATACTGCGTCTATTCCTGTAACACGAGCATCTGATCCTCCTTCAGTCCGAGCCATTTGTTCGCCTTTTGCCTGGATAACTGATTGGCCTTGATGACCAGAACCCGCTCCTGTGGTCAAAGATTTCCACGAGCCAAGAAGCAAATCCATTTCGGGTTCGAACAGACCAGTCTTTACTCTTTGAATACCTTTGAATTCGCTATTAATTTCGTTTAGCAAAGGATATTTTCCACGATTGCAAAATTTCCCCGTAAAATCATCCAAATCCAGTGACCATACCATTGCACCACCAAGCGCTTGAGTTTTAATCCATTTTGCCTGAAGAAGAAAAGCAGACCATTTATTGACAAAAGATATGCTTTGAAGATTTTTTTTCGGCACATCCTCCCCTTCCGACTCCATATGCATATCGAGCAAAAATATATAAAGTTGATATTTACATATACAAACATGAAAATGTAGATCCACCGATTTATGAATGGACTGAAGAATCGTGTATGTATGTATGTATGTATGTATGTATGTATGTATGTATGTATGTATGTATGTATGTATGTATGTATGTATGTATGTATGTATGTTACGGAAGACCATAGATGTATGTATTTAAGTATGTATTTATGTATGTATGTTTGTATGCATGAAGGTATGTATGTATGCACGCACGCATTTTCGCACATTCGCATGTATGTTTGTATGATACGGAAAAAATACGTATCATTAATTGGCATGTATATAAGTGTGTTTGTACGTACGTACGCACGCACGCACGTACGTACGCGCGTACACACGTATGTATGTGTGTAAGTATGGTTGTACGTACTATTGGATATTTAAGCTAAGTGGTCAAGGAGATGATATATGAAGCAATACCTATGATTAGATAAGCTTTGTGTAAACGAAAACATTATTTATAGTAAACAGCGACAAGAGCATGCGCGCGCGAAGCACACGCACGCACGCGCGCTGGTATGTATTTATGTACTAGAGATCTAAGCACGCACGCACGTACATGCGCACGTATGTATGATAGTATGTATGTTTGTTTGTTTGATTTGTGGTTCATCTTCCCCGTCAACACTGTATGGGTCATTTTGGAGACGTTCATTAAAAATACATGCCCATGTAATTTTGATCACATTAAACCCCTCTTTTATATAGTAAAACTGGGGTTTATGGGGGTTAACCTTATTTTTCTTATTTCTACTCTAAAATAGAGATTGAAGGTATTCGTTAGAACCGCCTCGATGAGGCGGTTCTAACGAGTACCCACAATCTATATTCTGAGCAGAAATAAGAAAAATATCACAATTTTTCATCTGACATTTTGCGATATTTCGGCGGTAAAGTTTACAATGTAAATGTATGTGCGTGTTTTCGTAAACAACTTCCAATTTAACTCGACATTGAGATGAAATGACATCTCAAGTCCTGCCTCCCGATGAAACCAATAAGGTTTATATGCATGGACGTTTCTACCCGCAACCCCCCTCCTCGGCATGCTTAGAACCTCTAAACGGTTTACCAGTACTCATGTGTGGTTGGCTCCAGCTCTGCGTGGAAGCATCTTGCAGCCTATCTATTTCTTTAAGCCCCGACGGGCGGGGGCGATGTATGTTTGTATGTATGTGTCAGATCTGAGATAGGTGAGAATTGCCTTAGTTTCCTAATAAAGAAAATATACCATGCATGGCTTAAATATGCTTTCAAGAAGAAACATTACGTGAACAAGTCCGTGAAATGAAGACCCCCTTAAACCCCAGTTTATATAGAGAAACTGGGGTTTACGGGGGTATTCATTATTTTCCTTTTTTCTGCTCCAAGACATAGGTTGTGGGTACTCGTTAGAACCGCCTCAATGAGGCGGTTCTAACGAGCACCCAAACCCTATGTTTGGAGCAGAAATAAGGAAAATATCTCACATTTTCATCAGGAAAATACCTTTTTTGAGGTTTGAAAAATGCACTATAACACACGGATATGTTATCGTAATGATAGGAACCTACCGTTATTCTATCGTATTATCAAGGGATAATAAAGTGAATAATCCTTACTCTCCTTTAGAAATGATCCCTCCTTTAAAGCGCACACATTTACAAAACGATGGAGAAGAAAATAACCATCACATGAACAAGTCCGTGAAATAAAGACCCCCCTAAACCCCACTTTATACAGAGAAAACTGGGGTTTACGGGGGTTAACATCATTTTCCTTATTTCTGCTCCAAGACAAAGGTTGTGTGTACTCGTTTTAACCGCCTCAATAAGGCGGTTCTAACGAGTACCCAAAACCTATGTTTGGAATATATATTAGAAAAATACCGCAAATTTTCATCAGAAAAAAAATAAATACCTTTTTTGAGGCATGAAAATGCACTATATCGCACGGATGTGTTATCGTAATGCGAAAGTTTATCTCCTTTCAAACAAGGAACATTGTCTGGCAAACTGATGTTAGAAAGAGGAATTGAGATATAAACAATCATTATACATGTATCTCTGGTTTCAATTATAACCGTTAACATGAGCTGTAAACAGTCAACTGTGCAGAAATTAACAGCCAAAACTCAAGATCCAAACTGTCCTTAAAGTGTCTTTGTTTGTTTGTTTGATTTCAGGTTTAACGTCCCCGTCAACACTGCTTCCGATTTTGTGGGACTTTTACCCGAAATTGGGATGAAATGACATCTCAAGCCCTGTCGTCCAATGATACCAATAGGGTTTATAAGCATGGACCGTCCGACTCGGGCGCACCGCTTTGCCTGGGCAGACTTAGATCCTCTAAGCGGTTTACCAGTACTCGTGTGCGGGTCGGATTCAGCTCTGCGTGGATGCATCATGCAGCCCATATATTTCTGCAAGCCCCGATGGGCGGGGCCGAGTACTTAAAGTCTATGTGTGTATGTTATATACAGTTTATTCATTTTTCCGATTCGAAAAATGGGATTAATAAACCTCGGGGGTACAACTAGTTTGAGCAGAAATAAGAAAATTTATATTTACCCCTCTAAACGCCCGTCTTAATATATAAGAGTGGGGTTCAATGGGTTAAGAATTATATAGGAGTGTTTTCGTGATGATTCATTTTATAAACGATCGCCAAGACAACAATAAACATCACGTAAACACGCCTATAAAATTTTGACCTCCTTGAACCCCACTTTTATATAGTAAAACTGGGGTTTCCGGGGGTATACCTTATTTTTCTTATTTCTGCTCTAAAATATAGACTGTGGGTACTCGTTAGTACCGCCTCAATGAGGCGGTTCTAACGAGTGCCCACAAATGTATATTTTGAGCAGAAATAAGAAAAATATCACAATTTTTCATCATAAAATTTTCATTTTTTCGGCGATAAAGATGGCAATGTATTTGTATAGGCGTGTTTTCGTAATGCATTTCCGCTATGTCTTTCGACCTTGCGCAATGGCTTTCTCTTAAAGTGAATGACAACCTTTTTGTTTCTCGTGTCCATTTTACACTAATTCCATTGAGGTTATATAAAAGTCATATGTTTCTCTAAACTGTTTCTCTAATTAACTGTAATGGCTCATTAAAGTTGCTGCCTGGGTGCCAGACATGTTTACAGATTTTATGTCCACCAATGACCTCACAGAAACTGTTCAGTTCATGCTCTGATAGCCAACTGGTGTTAGTAGTTTAGGAGCAGAGGATTTTAGTCACATAGAAATAAAAAATGCGTAGTAAGGCCTAATACTGGCTGCATTGTGATAAGAAATTAGTTATCGGAGTCTAACTGTTGGTTTTCTTTTGCTCCAGCATTTCAGTGGTTTCTTGCTGTCGAGTCCTCATCGTTGTTTTATCTCTGTGATTGTTTGATTTGTGTGTTCACGGAGATGTTGCACTGATGAGTTAGGAGGCCTTCATGCGGACTGAACATATTATTTGCCTTAATCGTGACGGAAGTAAGGGCGAGGATTGTGGCCACGTAAAATCGATTTAAGCCCCCCCCCCCACACACACACACACACACCCAGTGGAATTCGTTTCCGCTGACCATTCCAAGGCAGTTCTTCTGTCGCGTTTTTTTTTTTTTTTTTTTTTTTTTGTTATGGTTTGTCTTTGGGTTTTTGTGTCGCTTATATTATTTTATTTTGTATAGCCTATTGGCCATTTTGTGGGAAAGTACATGTAACTGTTCTTTTGGCTTTCCGCTATTGATGTTTCCATTAGGGTCTGTTGTTTCGTCTTTGTGTTTAATTCCCTTTGGTGTCTCTGATGGGAGCTGTGAGTTCATTATATCGATTCCTGATCATTGCCTCCACTTCTATTTTGCTATCCATAAGAAAAATAGAGTTATGTGAAAAATGGAATAGAGTTAACACACCGATCCTATAAAGGGCACTTTTTCATGACTCTAAAAAGGCCTTTTTCCAGATGAAAAAATGCAATACTTTCCTTCTTTCTGTTTCAAATATAGATTGTTAGTATTACACATAGAGTTTTGGAGCACAAATAATAAAAATATGTTAACCTTGAAAATCTCTGTTTCCTCTGTATAAAGTGGGGTTTCCAGGATGGTCCTTCAAAATGGAAACACTAATGTGATGACCATTATGACAACACGTCTATATAAATTTTACCCGCTTGAATCCCACTTTTATAAAGTAAAACTGGGGTTTTCATGAATAAATCTTATTTTTCTTATTTCTGCCCTAGAATATAAATTGTGGATACTCGTTAGAAGCGCCTTGATGAGGCGGTTCCAACATGTACCCGAAAGTAATATTTTCAGCAGAAATAGGAAAACTATTCTACTTTTGAATATAGATTGTGGGTACTCGTTAGAACCGCATCAATAAGGCAGTTCGAACGTGTAACCAAAGTTGTATTTTGAGCAGAAATAAGAAAAATATCACATTATTTTCTTAAAATATTCAGTTTTTGGCGGTAAAATTTACATTGGATGCCTGTTTTCGTAATGACTTAGCCTACTATACAATTGTAGAGAGAAGGACCAGAACATACTAAACTTCGATATTTTCTTGTCAGAATCCGAACTTGAGGCACTTTGAAAACCCATGTATGTCCCAGTTGTCTCTAGATATATCTGGCGAATTTTCGAAACAGCGCATGCTGAAATTACAGCACAGAATGTCTTGCCTAAAGTCGGACCCCTCCGCTGATAGACCTGAGCACCGAATTCAGAAAAACTGTCTTAAAAGTCTGTATCTCATCAGAAGACATACTGGATCCTGTATTTAAGATCCTGAACTGACAGCCTATTGAAGGATTTTTGAGAATTCAACATTCATTGGAGAGCCTGATTATTTCTAATCTATAGATAAATAGAGAGACTCAGAAGTTCAACGGGCTCCATGAGGGAAGGATTTTAGCAAACAGGTAGAATGCTGGGAAACATTTGGATGACCTTGGAGAAGGTCGCTGCCAGAAGGCTTCACTGACACCATTAAATGTGGATTTAATTACCTTAGCAGACTTCGATTAGTAATAAAAGGCAGAGATTAAACATTTTAACGTTTTCTTGCAAATTATGTCATTATGCTATAAAGGTGGTCATTCACTTTAATGGCTCAACTGTCCCTGTCTGGAACGGATTTCCACTGTCCCCTGTTTGGCCTATTAAACATAACGAAAACACACCTATACAAAAACAGTGTAAACATAACCGCCGATAAAACTGAAATTTTAAGTTGAATGATTATGATATTTTTCAAAGGTTTACCCCTGCAAACCCCAGTTTAAATACATAAAAGTGGGGTCCAAGGGGCCATTATTATACAGGTGTGTGTTCGTGATGAAGTTCAATTGTATTTCTTGCACACAAGATAAATACATCCGTGGTGTTAGCAGGGGATGGAAGTTCTGTTCTTACCCTATTGGTTTTACCTAGGGTATAAGACTATATATATAAGAAAAATGTGCGAAAAATAAAATTTTTAATAAAGCAAAGTGCAAGTTTTCGGTGGTGGTATGCAAGAAAAGAATCTAATATCGCGTTCTGTTCCTTTTCTTCTTTTTATTTTCTCTGTTTTGGTTTCACGGCCCTTTTCAATATTATTTCACCTTGGTCGAGCCGATCGTTAATGAGAGGCGGGCGCAAACCGGAGTACCCGGAGATAAAACACATGACCTTCCGTTGCAGAATTTGGCGTCCCACATGTGATCCGAGCAAGACTCGAAGCACAGCCGTGAGAGACATAATGATTATGAGTTAGTGCTCTTATCCACTAGGCCACGGAGGCCCGTAGGCGCATTGTTGTAGATGGGCGTTTCTAATCCTCGGGATGACCGTGCTGAGCGGAACCGAGTTCCGCTCAGCACGGTTAACCCTTGCGTTGGAAACGCCCATCTACAGATTCTTATATTCTCTTCTCACCTCGTTATGAAATGAGATTCTCATCTGACGGTCGCAAGTTCCATTACGTTATCACAACCGTACGATATAGTGCATGTTTCATATAAAAAAATAATGCATGCACCTTAAACCCCAGTTTTCTTATATAAAGTGGGGTTCAGTGGTGTTCATTTCTCGGACTTTTTCACGTGATGCTGATCCCGTCTGGTCGGCAACATTCTTTTATTGACTTTGATGATGGAATTTTTACTACAGTCTTTTCTTCCTTCCGCAAATTCAAAAAGGGCGGTCAGCACATCACGACAACCAGTCCGTGAAACGAAGACCCCTCTAAACCTAACTTTATATAGAGAAAAGTAGGGTTTACGGGGTATACATTATCTGCCTTATTTTTACTCAAAAACATAGATTGTGGGTACTCGTTAGAACCGCCTCAATGAGGCGGTTCTAACAAGCACCCACAATCTATGCAGAAAGCAGAAATTAGAAAGATGTTTTCATTTATTTACTAAAATTTGTCATTTTCTGACACCATGTTGGACGCCATTATTTCACACGGACATGTTTACCTAATGAGTTTCTAGCACCCATAATCTATGCAGAAAGCAGAAATAAGAAAGATGTTATCATTTATTTACTAAAATTTGTCATTTTCTGACAGCATGTTGGACGCCATTATTTCACACGCACATGTTTATCTAATGAGTCTCTTGCGAAATTCTGCACTCATATCGTTAACCGCCTATGTATAAGCCTGCTCCGGGTGGCTATGTAAACCGGTCAGCACGACATGGCGTTGGTCAAGGTGTTGACGGGGCCATTAAATTCCAGACCTAACCTCTTCTCACCTACCTTTTCTCTAACACTCTCGGGATCGTCAAACGAAATCCACGTGTTGCCACTGATAAGGTACGGCACCTTATGTTCGTCGTGCCATATTCTAGTTGAGCCGCTTCTTAACAGCTGGCAGATCTTGAAAAAGAAAAATACGAAAATACCATTTGAGAATGTTTTGTTTGTTTGATTTGAGGTTTAACGTCCCCGTCAACACTGTAAAGGTCATTTTGGAGACGTTGCTTCCAATTTTGCGGGACTTTTACCCAACATTGAGATGAAATTACATCTCAAGCCCTGTCGCCCAATGAAACCAATAGGGTTTATTTGCATGGACGGTCCGCCTCGCACCGCGGTTCCTGGACAGGCTTAGATCCTCTAAGCGGTTTACCAGTACTAGTGTTCGGGCCGGATTCAGCTCTGCGTGGAAGCATCGTGCAGCCCATATATTTCTTCAAGCCCCTATGGGCGGGGGCGGACCATTTGAGAATGTATCTTGGGACATGTACTCAAGTCAGCCTGCCTACCCGCTGTTGCCAGACATCTGGTAAAAATGCTATTGACATGCGTCTGGTAAAAATGCTATTGACAGATGTCTGGCGATAGCAGAAACTCGGTAAAATGTTATTGACAGACGTCTACCCGCTAAGTGCAAATCATAACAAACTTTTTCCTTCATAGGCGCAGAATAGAATCGGAAAAACGTCATTGTGTCATAAATCGAGTTGTCTCCTGTATACCACCGAACTCATCCATTCTCGTTATGCGGACTTCATTACGAAAGCACGCTTATGCAAATACATTAATATGAAATAAAGGCACTGCCTTTTGAGCGAACACACTCATTTACAACACTTAAGTTTTAAAACACTTAACTTCTTTAGTTAATTAAAAACATACCGATAATGCTAGATTGGTAGCTCAGTGGTTAGTGCACATTCCTCTGATTCTAGAGTTCTCCGGCTCGATTCACAGCAGCGACAATAAAGTTTGGTGTCTAAATATGTTCCATTGGCATCAGTTGTAGGGATGAATGCCACAAAGTGCAGGGAGAATCATCCCGTATGCAGGTTAAAGAGCCTTATGGTAATTTCATGATTATCGCCCGGGCGTTCGTCCAGCAAATCAAGTGTATGTACACCTGCGAGTAATGGTCAAATTGGACCTATCGCAATAATACTAGATAGATAGTCACGCTAGCAAGTCCTTGGTTAACCGCCTATATACAGATGCAGATGGTATTTATGTGGGGTACTCAACATTTCTTATATCTACTCCCTAGCAAAATTAGGGGAGTCACTGACACCATTCTCCTATGGTATTTTCAGTATTTTGCCAGTACTTTCTATGCGTTCCCCAACTGAGATCATTTGCATCTTGTCTGGCAGACCAAAAGTACAGATGTCAAAATAGGCAGTCGTGCAAAAGCCAGTTTACTTTGACCATAGTCCAGACCAGACCTTGCAGCAGGAATAGATGAAGGTCAACAGATAGACACCGCAGCTCTGGACAAAGTTCCACATAAATGGCTTGAGTACTGTCAAGCTCAGAAATTCCAGCATGCAACCACTTACAGTGGATCCAGAGCTTCCTTACCAACAGGGGCTAAACCAGACCTGATCAAGGCCAGTTTGCACTATTGCCCCAGCTGTATCCGGTGTCCCTCAAGGTGCAATGCTCGGACATTTATTATTCTGCTCATGCGTAAATTACCTCTCACAGAAAGTCAGCTCTGGAGCTGACCTTCTTGTTATTGACCTTCTTTTATATCACCAACTCTCAAGTAAGACTCATACTGCAGCATTTCACAGGGAACTTGAAAGACTACAGCAATGTCCATAATGGAATACAGACTGGCAAAAGTCTTTTCAACCCAACCAAATGTGCGGCAGTCAGGGTAATAAAACGGAGCACATTGCCATGAACTGTCAGTCTAAAAGACTTGAAAGTACCTGGGTATCCTTTATTTCAGACACATGTTATGGGAAACCCATTTTGATGCAACTGCAAAAAAAAAAAAAAAAAAAAAAAAAAAAAAAGCTGCCAGGCGTTTCTTTGGAAGGAACATAAGCAGCTGTTCTAAGATGTTAAAGCATGATGGAAGAGACCATGATTAGACTTATCCTGGATTATGCCACATCAGTATGGGATTCACATTTTGTATCCAGCGGCTGGAGTCGGTGCATCGGCGAGTAGCTCGGTTTGTCAGAGGTGACTACCACACAACCAGCATTACTTCCCGAGTGATGCAACACTTTGGCTGGAAAACTCACTAGCATTGACATATTGTGTCAAAGTTGTGGTGGCATCTCTCCGGGCTAAGTGGACATCCATGCTCGCAGTGCCTCCGACCCGAAAGGAGCGAACTGTATAGGATACTCCTGCGAAAACATCTGTCAGCTCTCCTTCAGACTTATTTGATGTCACTACAGCTGTTGTCTGGGAATGTGTGGCGTACATCATAGTGTAGTTTATATTTTCTTGTCCTTTGGGATCATTGATTCCATTGTGGAATTTTGTAAATAATTGAGGGTCACTGATGAGGCCTAAATGGCCGAAACTAGATAGTCTGGCCGTGAAGACATGTACACTCCATATTTTCCCGTTTTATGTTGTATTCCTTGCTTCCAAAAGACAAACCCTTTCTAGAACATATTTAACGTCACTACAGCTGTTGTCTGGGAATGTGTGGCGGCCGTAAAAAATCTCCCTGCCCTACATCATAGTGTAGTTTATAATTCTCTTGTCCTTTGGGATCATTGATTCCATTGTGGAATTTTGAAAATATTTGAGGGTCACTGCTGAGGCTAAATGTCCGAAACTAGCTAGTCTGGCCCAGAAAACATGTACACTCCATATTTTCCCGTTCTGTGGTGTATTCCTTGCTTCCAAAGGATAACCCTTTCTAGAAAATATTGAAGGCAAACTTCCACAGAGTATTATCACATCAAGGATCATTGAGGGCTCCAAGAGGGATCGTGCAAGTCTTCCCTAAACTACGTTAAAACTGTCAAAGTTTTTTATTTGTTCTGTTGTGAGGCAAAGGTGTCGCTTGCATCACTGGGGAGTCCAACTGATATTGACTTACATTCTGGCAAGGCCTGCTGTCCTTACAGCAGGTAGGGTAGAGGTTAGGGCGTTGTTACTTACGTTTCTACACTTTATTCATTTTCCCCCTTCAGCCCTGTGCCCCCCTCTCTTTTCCTCTACTACAACTACTATCTCTTTTGTTCCTTTCTCTGAGAAACGACAGAAAATGACCTTATCAATATTTTGAGCTTCACCGCCGCTTTGCACATACCCTAAATATGATGATACTCCAATGTTTGTCCTGTGTGCACTTCATGGGAAGAAAATTAGATAGGGTAACTCAGTTAGTTTGCAGCATGGATACTTTAAAGTATTCTGAAGCACTAGCGCTATGCTATTGGATTTGGGGCTCATCATCGCTTTGTAAATCTTGGGAAGGTAGAAATCAGCAGGTAGTCAGATAGGTCATTGTGTCTCTTACTATTCCCAGAACTTTATTGTATACCCGGAGTAAATTTGTGAAAAAGTTTTAATTGCTCGTCCAGGTCAGAAGCGCTTTCCACCCTACCGAGAAGTTCCGGTGTGTGTGTGTGTGAATTCGGGTTTAACGTCGCTTTCAACAATTTTTCAGTCATATCACGACGGTGTCTGGTTGCGACATGGAGCTCAATGCTCACCTTTATAGTGCTGCCTCACAGAAGTATCATGTCCCAGACACATTACATGATACCACACCCAGTCACATTATCCTGACACTGGATCGACCAGTCCTAGCTCTACCCCGTAAATCTGAGTGCCAAACGAGGAGCAGCTAGTACCATTTTTAACGACTTTGGTATGTCGCGGCCCGGGATCGAACCGAGAAGTTCCGGTAAATCCTTCGGTAAATATCCGGTAAATCGTTGGTCCAAGCGCGGTGCTGTGTTTTACCGGCTAATACGTGACGTAGTTTCGAAACTTTCCCGCTGTCAAACTTCAGCGTTTGATGCAACAGTCTTTGAATAGAACTTTTTAAAATTATTTCGACGTTTTTTGTGTTTCTGTTGTAATGGAACTTGACTCTTTGTTTTGGTTTTGAGTAGCAGTTTTGGATGTGAATACAATTCTCATGAACTCTGTAAAGATGGCGGATTATCGCGAGAAATTGAATGGGATTCCAGGCGAGATTTGGGTGCCTAAGTATGTTGTTCCAGACTCTCTACAGTAAAGCAAACACTTCGTGTGTTTGCTATAAACTTTACCACCGATAAAAAAACAACATTTTAGGCTGAAACATTTTGATATTTTTCTTATTACTGCTCAAATATAGATTGTGGGTGCTCGTTAGAACTGCCTTATCGAGTACCCACAATCTATATATTAGACCAGAAATTAGAAAAATAAGGTACGTTCCTGAAACCCCAGTTTTACTATATAAAAGATAGAAGTGGGGGCAATGATCAAGAATCATTACGTGTAACCCACAGCTCCCATCAGAGACTCCAAAGAGAAAGAAACTTGGGTTCAATGGAGCCA
This sequence comes from Lucinisca nassula, assembly GCA_963580285.1. Taxonomy (NCBI): domain Eukaryota; kingdom Metazoa; phylum Mollusca; class Bivalvia; order Lucinida; family Lucinidae; genus Lucinisca; species Lucinisca nassula. The sequence continues at coordinate 90,620,164 of OY757011.1, read as the reverse complement.
AAGTTATATAGGCGTGTTTTCGTGATGTAAGCGAAATTTCAAAACAGCGTAAGCAATTAAGTAAAAGGTAAAGGCTTTATTTAACGAGGGTAAAAATATCTAGCATAGACATCCGCATGCATTAGCTTATCTTCAATGAATCTTTAGTAAAAAAGAGACCTGATACTCTCTCTCTCTCTGGTTGGGCCCATCGGAGTCTAACTGTTGGTTTTCTTTGGCTTCATCCTTCCAGTGGTTCCTTGCTGTGGAGTCCCCATCGTTATTTCATCTCTGTGGTTTGATTGGTTGTGTTCTCGGAGATATTGCACTGATGCGTTAGGAAGCCTTCATGCGGACTGAACAAATTATTTGTCTACGTCGCGACGGAAGTTAGGGCTTTAGGATAGACTCTGTTTATACGGTGTGAAAGCGTCTGGTTTGTTTTGGATTAAATATAAATAATAGAATAGTGCTGCAAATATAGGTTATGGGTATACAGTATACAGAAGAACTTCGATGGCTCGAACACCGATGGCTCGTTTACCATGGGTGTGTCGAACCCATTCTTGAGCCACTAGCGAAATTCTCTACATAAGAAATAGTGGGGGATAATTATTGTGGTTATTTTAGTCTTTTATCTTGCAAATGTATGCTGTGTGTACTCATTAGAATCGCCTCGATGAGGCGATTCTAATGAGTACACACAGCATACATTTTCATAATAGAACACCGAAAAGATGTCTAAAAGTATCTCGTTATGCCTCCTGACAGTAACCTCAGTGGCTCGAACTACCCCTGTCTCGAACAGATTTTCGAGGTCCCAAAGGTGTTCGAGCCATTGAAGTTCGACTGTAGATATAGAAGTGCTTAACCTTTTTTACCAAATGGAATCTTCCTCCTTATATATATATAGCATGAGTCCATCTCAAACTTTAGGGGTGTCAGGTTGTGTTTCCTTCAAAATTTATTAGGAAAAATGGCTAAACCTTTTGCAAACAGTGTAGACCCTGATCAGACTCCGCGTTCTGCGGCGTCTGATCTGGGCCTGCACCGTTGGCCAAATACCCGTTTTTTGGTGTTTCTAGTACTACATGTAAATGAGTTAAACGAGCACGTGCACTGCATTTTAACTGAAATGCGGAAAATTAGGAAAACATCTACCTCTACAAACTGAATGTATAAACATGTCATTAGTATGTAAATGTGTAAGACAAATTGGTTATATATCATTAAATTCATTTTAATCATCATTTTAAGTAAAAAAGACTCCTATATGATGTGAAATGGGCCTCATAATATCAGTTTTATATATGGGCCGCTCCAAATGAGAAGGCGTCTTCAGCCTTACTTTTCTATAAACTCAACCCCTCTTAACTTTTGTCCTGTGGAATAAATCAGTTTAGCCACACCCATTCTGACTTTCAACCAGTCAGATTGCTTGATATATTTGCACTCCTATATCCATAACTGAAATGCCAAACTGTGTAGATACTGATCAGATGGCTTCTTCAGAAGCCATCTAATCTGTATATACACTGTTTGCAAATATACATGTAGGATATATCCTGTCTCAAAAGGACAATACTTAGTGGAAAGATGCTTTTTAAGGGCAAATTATTTCCTTTATGGGTATAGTAGTCGCAGATAAGATTGACTAGGCGGAGCTATCGATTGTACCTGCCTTAAGACTATTCCATTAACAAACAGGTAAACCAAGTCATCCGATTGCGTGAATTCAACTGTAACATAAGCATAGCTGTGGCGTATATGACCATTTCGTCCGCTTGTAGAAAGCGTGCGAAAGGCACACTACCGAATCTTCTGGTGGACTCAGCGACTTTGACATATATTGACAACACCTGAATAGCTCCGCCTAGTCAATCTTATCTGCGACTACTATAGATCTGTATTGCTAAGGAAGATAAATTATCCTTCCCTGAAGCTGCCCATACTCCCATTGATGATTGAAAATACATAAACTTCATATATACCTCATAATAAGCCATAAATCCGTTTTCGAGAGTAAAAGGCCCTGCCGGACCAATTCCAACGTCTTGGTCGCCTATTTGGGTCAAATTTGGTCTCATAACCGTGAAAGTTCGGCCATAGAAAGGTATGCCCACTATCAGTTTGTTCCTGTCCACACCAAGTTGAAGCCAGTGTTTTATGGCCGATTCCTAGAAAGAGATTAGATGTAGAATATCTAGTTGTTCATATGACACAGTATATTCCTTCAAACCGGTTACTTCACGATATAACTCCCGTGTGGCAAAGTGCATTATTTCATTTTTTCCAATTGAAGAGGTTCGTTCTCCATTAGTTTGTTTGATTTGAGATTTTACGTCCCCGTCAACACTGTATAGGTCATTTTTGAGACGCTGCTTCCAATTGTGTGGGACTTTTACCACATATTGAGATGAAATGACATCTCAAGCCCTGCCGCTCAATGAAACCAAACGGGTTTATAGGCATGGGCGGTCCGACTCGCTTTTCCTCGGCATGCTTAGATCTGCTAAGCGGTTTACCAGTACTCGTTTGCGGTCGGTTTCAGCCTTGCGTGGAAGCATCATGCAGCCCATATATTTCTTCAAGCACCGATGGGTGGAGGCACTCGTTCTCCATTAGCCTGGAGTTTTATTTCATTGAGTGGCATGCATTTCATGAATAAAATATAGATATTTTCATTTCGTATTAATATAAATTATTAAAACGAATTCGAAATCTACATTATTAATAAGTTCTGAATAATTAGATCAAAACTGAATCAAAATTCGATTCTGTATGCGTAGTGCTTTTTTAAAGAGATGTATTTTATGCCTCAAGAATTTTTGCCAGATATCTAACTTTAAAGAATGCTGATTAAAATACTTTAATACGGTGCAATACATTTGAAATGATATATCTAATCAGCCACCAACGTATATTTAATTTCATTATCCATGACAGCCCAAAGGCAACTGAAACAGAAGTCTTCTTCTTCATCATCCTGTTCTTCTTCTTTCTTTCCATTTACTTCTTCTTACTTTCTTTCTTTCTTTCTGAGCATCTGTTTGAGACAGGGGTAGTTCGAGTCACAGAGGCTAATCCATAGCACCAATCTTGGAGGCATTATGAGGAGTAATTAAGGTTTATATCTTCTATAAAATTAATCTCTTCTGGTGGTTCCAGGAAACATATATAATAGGATTATATAGGGGATTTTTGCAAAAGGTATGTTGTGTGTACGCATTAGAATCGCCTCGTTCTAATGAGTACACACAACATATTTCATTTCATAGGACATTGGAAAGTTATTCCTTCTTTCCCCATTACATGTATGCCCTCAAACATAGTTTTGATTATCTTTCAGTGATTCAAACTATCCCCTGCCCAAGCAAGTTTTCAATAGTCCGAAAGGTGTTCGAACCATTGAAGTTCGGCTATATTTAGTACTATTATTTCTTAACCATCATGATTATAATACTTAGATGTCGATTACTTAGTGGTCGGTTACTTAGTGTTACTCGGCGAAGGCTCGTTTCATACATTTCATATGGAATGACTACTCGTGTAAGCTCCCCTATTTATCATAAAACGTGTTTTGATTTAGTGCATAACGTCATGTCATAAAATCATATGACCACACGTGTAATAAATAAATGATCATATATGAGTGTTCATGTGTTATTGGATTTATTAAACGAGTGGGGAAAAAGGGAAAAAATGCATATTAAATCTCCACATTTATTACATAAAGGATATTCACTTTTTTGAGGTGGATACCAAAATTATTTTATCGATCCGAATTTTCACGAGTGCGAAACACGAGTGAAAGTTCGGATGTTTACAACACACGACATGAAATATTTTTGGTATCGAAAAAAAGAGAATTTTCATTTTTTTATAATTTTAGATAGATATTTACGGTGACTGATCAATCGTAATTACGTTACAATTTTGACCTGGCTATGACATCACAACTGTCAGTTTCAAAGCATAAACAGGTCGCCATTTTGAATACAGCATTTTTACAGTTCAAGCTATTTTACAGATTTTTTATCGATAACATATGAATTTTGGCGAGAAAAAGTAGTCCGGGCTGCTACTGTGAAAATAACAAGGTCATGTTATTTTTCACAGTGTAAAATTATCATATATTTTCACAGAGTGAAGTGAAAATATCGTTTTTATTTGTTTCAGATACGCATTGATTTCACTGCAGAGTATAAAATAAATGGCGATATTACATACATATTACATACTCAGACACGACATCATATGATAATATTTTTTGTTTGCTTTGAATTGAGGTTTTAGTTCCCCGTCGACGCTGTTTGGATCATATTGGATACATTGCTATCAATTTTTCAGGGACTTATACCGGACATTGATATGAAATGACATCTCAAGCCCTGCCGCCAAAACAAACCAGAATGCTACTGCCCCACTCCACCCAGGTGTAAATGGGTAATATGGGTGTAAAAGTCACTGCCTCTGTTGCGCGCGCGCGTGATAACACCCGGAATGAGTGTTCGGGAGCGATTCAAATAAACTTGAAGCTAAAGCAGAAGGGTTTATCAGTTTATGGGTAGGAATGGTCCGACTCGCACCACTTTGCCTGGGCAGGCTTAGACCCTCTAAGCGGTTTACCAGTTCTCATGTGCCGTCGGTTTCAGTATGCGTGGAAGCATAATCAAACCCAATCTATTTCTCTAAGCCCCGATGGGCGGAGGCCCTAATATAATACATTGTTCAATCAGCCCCATGTTTTCTATTGTACTCTTAATTCATCACTAAAATCGTTAATGATAAACGGAATCTTACACTCGTGAACATTTTTAAATGAAATGTATAAATCTCGCCGGAGGCTCGTTTCATTAATTTTATACGAAATGATCACCTGTGTAAGACCCGGCTCTATTTCCGTCCAACACATCCCTTGTATAGTGAAAAGAAACCAACACCAATTCTAATTTGGACAAGACAATCTTTGAATCTGGCTAGATTCCATTCTTTTGACAGATATACTGACCGTATTAAAAAAGGCGCTTTCTCCGACCTGCTTAGTTGATGCATGCAATGGACTGCTATGACCTAATGTTGATTTCCAGGGACCATGGAAGTCATATGACATCACATTGATAAGGTCTAGATACCTGTCAAGACAATAGCAAAAGAAACAGAATATGAGATATTGGCGCTCCAAGTATAGGTTATGTGTGCTCGCCAGAGCCACCTCTGATATATGATCAAACACATACGCCTATAATATAGCATTTAAACAACCGCCCCCACACCACAAAAACCCTCGTAATCTCCATGTTTCTTCATATAAAGTGGATTTTACTAGGAATTAATTACATGCGTTCGTAGATATGATTTCAGCATAAATCTGCTAAAAATTACCTAAAATAGTGTTGACTGGGCCGTTTAACTCAAATGCAAACAAACAAAGTAAACACAACAAAAGAACATATGAAAAATAGAAGTGAAGGCAATGATCAGGAATTGATACAATTAACCCACACCACCCATCAGAGACACCAAAGGGAAAAAAGCAAAACTATTTTATAACTAAACCCTAATTGAAACATCAATAGCAGAAAGCCAAAACGACAGTTACATGTACCTTCCCACAAAATAACAGACTGGTTATCCAAAACAAAAATATTTATGCGATACACACAATCAAAGACACCCCATATAAAACAAGAGGGCCATGATGGCCCTGAATCGCTCACCTGAATCCAAGATGTTTCAAAGCTTATGGAAATGAAGGATTCACTGCTTTAAGGAGATGTGGACCAAAGACTTTTATCTTTGGAGGCTATTTTTCATTGTAGTGGAATTTGAAGGTTTTTTCTATTTTTAGCTCTGGTGTCCATTTTGTTTAACAGAGCGGAACAGTTTAGGCAAGTTTGAAAGAGGGTCACTCAAGGAACATTCCTTGGAAATTATTTTCAAATCGGGCCATTTGCTTAGTAGGAAATGTCATTAAAGTTTTTTTCTATTTTTAGCTATTTCTAGCCATTTTGTTTAACGGAGGGGAATGGTTTAGGCAATTTTGAAAGAGGGTCACTCAAGGAACATTCCTGTGAAATTATTTTCAAAAAGGGCAATTTGCCTAGGAGGAGATGTCATTTAAAAGTTTTTCTATTTTTTAGCTCTGGTGGCCATTTTGTTTAATTAAGCGGAACCATTTAGGCAATTTTGAAAGAGGGTCACTCAAGGAACATGCCTGTGAAATTATTTTCAATTCTAACATGACGTTAACGTTTTTCCCATTGAACCCAGTGGAAACGTCAGCGTTTGCAAATATGGGATAATTCACGTCGTCAACGTGGTGCGTGCAATTTGGCGTCATCGTGACGTTGCATGTAAACATTTCCTTCTGTCGACATCCGCTGCAAAATAGTCCCCAAGATAACGCTTTGTTACTACTGTATTTCAGTTTAGCATCATGTTAGAATCGAAATAATTTCCACGCACCCGGTGTGTTATCGTGATTAACACACGGTGTTGTCGGGCAGATGCGAATATTAATTCACTCCGGCTTCGCCGTCGTGAATTAATATTTCGCAATCTGCCCTCCAACACCGTGTGTTAATCACGATAACACACGGTACGTGGAGATTATTTCTTAAATCAGGCCATTTGCCTAGGAGGAGATGTCATTTAAAGGTTTTTCTATTTTTAGCTCTGGCGGCCATTTTGTTTAACGGAGCAGAACGATTTTGGCAATTTTGAAAGAGGGTCACTCTAGGAACATTCCTGTGAAATTCTTTTCAAATCGGGCCATTTGCCTAGGAGGAGATGTCATTTAAAGGTTTTTCTATTTTTAGCTCTGGTGGCCATTTTATTTAACGGGGCGGGACGATTTAGGCAATTTTGAAAGAGGGTCATTCAAGAAACGTTCCTGTGAAATTATTTTCAAATCGGGCCATTTGCCTAGGAGGAGATGTCATTGAAAGGTTTTTCTATTTTTAGCTCTGACGACCATTTTGTTTATTGGAGCAGAACGATTTAGGCAATTTTGAAAGAGGGTCAATCTAGGAACATTCCTGTGAAATTCTTTTCAAATCTGGCCATTTGCCTAGGAGGAGATGTCATTTAAAGGTTTTTCTATTTTTAGCTCTGGTGGCCATTTTGTTTAATGGAGCGGAACGATCTATGCAATTTTAAAAGAGGGTCACTCAAGGAACATTCCTGTGATATTATTTTCAAATAGGGCCATTTGCCTAGGAGGAGATGTCATTTAAAGGTTGTTTTTTCTATTTTTAGCTCTGGCGGCCATTTTATGTAAGGGAGCGGAACGATTTAAACAATTTTGAAAGAGGGTCACTCAAGAAACATTCCTGTGAAATTATTTTCAAATAGGGCAATATGCCTAGGAGGAGATGTCATTTAAAGGTTTTTCTATTTTTAACTCTGGCGGCCATTTTATTTAACGGAGCGGAACGATTTAGGCAATTTTTGAAGAGGGTCACTCAAGGAACATTCCTGTGAAATTCTTTTCAAATCGGGACATTTGCCTAAGAGGAGATGTCATTGAAAGGTTTTTCTATTTTTAGCTCTGGTGGCCATTTTGTTTAACGGAGCAGAACGATTTAGGTTATTTTGAAAGAGGGACACTCAAGGAACATTCCTGTGAAATTATTTTTAAATCTGGCCATTTGCCTAGGAGGAGATGTCATTTAAAGGTTTTTCTATTTTTAGCTCTGGCGGCCAGTTTGTTTAAAGGAGCACCAGTTTGTTTAAAGGAGCAGAACGATTTAGGCAATTTTGAAAGAGGGTCACTCAAGGAACATTCCTGTGACATTATTTTCAAATCGGACCATTTGCCTAGGAGGAGATGTCATTTAAAGGTTTATCTATTTTTAGCTCTGGTGGTTATTGTGTTTATCGGAGCGGAACGATTTAGGCAATTTTGAAAGAGGGTCACTCAAGGAAAATTCCTGAGAAATTATTTTCAAATCGGGCCATTTGCCTCGGAGAAGATGTCATTTAAAGGTTTTTCTATTTTTAGCTCTGGTGGCCATTTTGTTTAACGGAGCGGAATGATTTAGGCAATTTTGAAAGAGGGTCATCCAAGGAACATTCCTTTGAAATTATATCAAAATCCATTCACTGGTTTAGGATGAGATGTCGTTTGAAGAAAACGTTTACGCACGCACGGACGCACGCACGACGGACGACGGACAAAAAGTGATCCCAAAAGCTCACCTCGTCACTACGTGACAGGTGAGCTAAAAAACGCGACAGAAGAAACGTCTTGGAACGGTCAGTGAGGATGGGATGGGGCGGGGTTAAACATTTTAATATGTTTTATTGTTGTAAGCCTAAATGTTTTAATTAATTCACATGTTTAATCACAATTGTCTAATTTTCAATTATCTAAAATTACAAAAATTGTTTAACGTGGTGATTTTTATGGTCCTAACAGTAACGTATTTTAGTGAAAGTACGTGTCAGTTTTTTTCTCTTTTAATGCCCACAACTTCGAGGGGCATATTGCTTCTAGGGCGTTTGTGTGTCCAAGCGTGCGTGCGCGCGCACGCGTGCGTGCGCGTGTGTGTGTTTGTGTGTCATTTACGCTTTTTGGTACATAGTCTAACTTCTGAACCGTGCATGCTATGGTATTTTCAAAATTTTAAATATGGATTCCTCATGAAAAAAATAACTGTCGCGTATTTTTCCTGTCAGGACTATGCCCCTTTCCTGAGTCATTGCCCTTTGAAAAAAATGGATGAAATCTTGTCAGCGAAATTACTCAAAAACAAGCAAGAGCCTTAAAACCAGGTGAATAGATTGGTATCGATGAGTAGATGACCTGATCAACTTTTGAATAATTTCTGACAAAAACTTTAAGGGTTATGGCCCTTTATAATTTGGGCATGTGTACATTGCATGTTTTTTTATGCATAGCATAACTTTTGAATCGTGCATGCTAGGTTTTGAAATTTCATATATTGGTTCCTCATGCAAAAAATTACTGACACGTACCTTTTCCGGTCATGAGTATGCTCCTTTTCTGAGTTATGACCCTTTGAAAAACCAGAATGAATTCTTGTCATCATAATTTCTCAAAAAAAATGAAGCTAGGGTCTTGAAACCTTGTGAATAGATTGGTATTGATGAGTAGATGACCTGAATAACTTTTGAATACATCACGAAAAAACGCCTATATAATTTTGACCCCATTGAACCCCACTTTTATATAGTAAAACTGGGGTTTCTGGGGGTAGACCTTATTTTTCTTATTTCTGCTCTAAAATATAGATTGTGGGTACTCGTTAGAACCGCCTCATTGAGGTGGTTCTAACGAGTGCCCACAATCTATATTTTGAGCAGAAATAAGAACAATATCACAATTTTTTATCATAAAATTTTCATTTTTTCGGTGATAAAGGTGGCAATGTATTTGTATAGGCGTGTTTGCGTAATGATTTCTGAAAAATAATTTATGAGTAATGGCCCTTTGTAACTTTGGATATGGGTACATGACATGCTTTCTGAAGCATATCGTACCTTTTTAACCATACATGCTAGGGTTTTAAATTTTTATACGGATTCCTTATGAAAAATAATTGACACATAACTCATTAAAGGGGCACAATCCGGATGGGCTAAAATCCCATCAGGATTATGCCCCTTTCCTAAGTCATGGTCCTTTGATAAAACAAGGATGAAATCTTGTCAGCAAAATTTCTCAAAAGCTATTGAAGTGAGCGCCTTGCATTACAATAAAACACCCGTAAGACATAGCGCGTTTTTCACATCTCCAAAATGGCTACTCTTCTGATGGAAATCCTTGATATTTTTCTTATAAATGCTCCAAACATAGGTTGTGTGTGCTCGTTAGAACCGCCTCAGTGAGGCGATTCTAACGAGTACCCACAACCTATGTCTTGGAGCAGAAATAAGAAAAATAATGAATACCCCCATAAACCCCAGTTTTATCTATATAAACTGGGGTTTAGGGGGGTCTTCATTTCACGGACTTGTTCACGTGATGAAACCTAGTGAATAGATTGGCGTCCATGAGTAGATGACCTTATTAACTTTTGAATAATTTCTTAAAAATGCTTAATGAATTATGGTCTTTTGTAACATTTGGTATTTGTACCTTGCATGCTTTTTGGTACATCCAGTAACCTTGAACCGTGCTTGCAAGGGTTTTGAAATTTCATATATGGATTCCTCATGAATAAATAATTTACGCATATTTTCCCTATCAGGATTATGCCCCTTTCCTGAGCAATGGCCTTTTTAAAATTATGGACGAAATCCTGTCAAAAAAAATCTCAAAAACCATTGATGAAACCTGGTGAATATATTGGTATATATTGATGCATAGATAACCTGATAAACTTTTGAAAATTTTCTGAAAACTACTTTATGAGTTATGTCCCTTTGTAACGTTTGGTGCGTGTACATTGCATGCTTTTTTATGCATAGCGTTACCTTTGAACCACGCATGCTAGGGTTTTGACATTTTATATATGGATTCCTCATGAAAGAAATAATTATCCAAAAAATTCGAAGAAGTGTGTGTCCATCCGTGCATGCTGATTTGTAAGTGTGATAACAAGCTGCAAACTATTCCAATAGAAACTGTTAACCCTTGTCCTGAATAATAATTTCATTTCGCCGCACCCATTTCTGACTTTCAACCAGTAAGTCATTCAAGTTCGCAAATGAATGACAAACAATATGGATCCTGATCCGATGACTGCAATCTGATCTGGCGTTACACCAGCACAGCTAACAAATACAGTGAAATACAGCTATTCAGACCACCTAAAATTGTGACAAGTTCTGATTTTAAAGTCTTATTTAGAAGGGTGCAGTCATTCTTTCTTCGAGAATTCTGCAAACAATGTCCTTTTGTCAGAGACCACCATTGGGACTGATCAAAAGTGGTCTTAAAGACCACTTTTGATAAATCCCAAAGTTGGTCTTAAGATAGGAATTTTACTTCCTTAGAATATCCTTGTTCAGCAGGACAATTGTTATCAGTATGAATAGTTGCGTTTTTCATTACCCTGCCAAGGTTGTGACGTCATATCTTTTAATTATGTCTGCCCGTCTGGCGGTCACAGCTGCACTCAGAAGTAGTCGGGGCTTTCCCGTTCTTTTGGCCTCGGCCTCGAACCCTCTGTGTAACTCCTGCATGATAAAATAAAGAGGTCATGAGAACTAGTTATTTAACTCAGTTATGCCCAACGTCCCAAAATGTGTACACCGACAAACAGCGAAAACTTTGATGAAACTCAAGGTTTATACTGTTTGCAGAAAGAAACGTTACATCTTAGATATATAAAATATCCATTCAATGTTATTAAGTTAGGTAATAACGCTATATCAGGTAAACAAGTCCGCATAGTGAACACCCTTCTAAACCCCACATCAATACAGAAGACATAAGTTTACAAGGGTAAACGTTATTTTTTCTTATTCCTTTTCTAAAACATATAGGTTCTGGGTACTCGTTGAGGCGGTTCTAACGAGCACAAACAACATATATTCTCAGTGAGTGTATAAATAAGAAAAACAGATGTTCATCAAAAAAAAAAAAAAAAAAAGATAATAACAATATCACGTTAACACGCCTATTTAATTTTAACCCCATTGAACCCCACTTTTATATAGTAAAACTGGGGTTTCCGGGGGTATACCTTATTTTTCTTATTTTTGCTCTAAAATATAGATTGTGGGTACTCGTTAGAACCGCCTCGATCAGGCGGTTCTAACGAGTGCCCACAATCTATATTTGGAGCAGAAATAAGAAAAAAATTATAATTTTTCATCATAAAATTTTCATTTTTTCGGCGAAAAAGATAGCAATGTATTTGTATATGCGTGTTTGCGTAATGAAAAGAATTAATGTCACACGGGTGTATTATCGCAGTGACATCCATGTGTATGAAGGTTTTCTTAGAAAACAATGATTGATTTACAGATAGGAAATGGGGTGTCATTGAGATGCCCTAATGAGTACCCACAAGCTATGTATTTGAGCAAGTATAAGGAAATATGTTATACCCTTGAAAATTCTACTTTTCTTGCACACCAGATAAGGACATCCGTGATTTTAGCCTGTGATAGAAATTCTGTTCCAACCCAGAGACAGGGTAAAAATCGAATATTCTCGCGTGTTTGGATAGCACTGGCTGAATATGACCTCATATGCGCGCCGTCATTAAGGTTGACGTCACATCACCTTACGTGACGTCACTAAACATCCCTTAGTGTCTTCACAATATGGCGGACGTCGGCAACCGAAATGACTGCATTTTTGAAAATCCACGCTCAGAAATGGAATGTATGCAAGAAAAAAAATTCTACATGGGTGTGTTTGTTTGTTTGTTTGAATTGGGGTTTAACGTCCCCGTCAACACTATTTAGGTCATTTTGGAGACGTTGCTTCCAATTTTTTGGGACTTTTACCCGACATCGAGATGAAATGTCATCTCAAGCCCTGCCGCCCAATGAAACCAGAAGGATTATATGCATTGGACGATCTGACCCACACAGCTTTGCCTGGGCAGGCTTAGTCTTTCTAAGCTGTTTACCTGAGAATTTTCTAACAGTACTCGTGTGTGGTCAGATTCAGCTCTGCGTGGAAGCATAATGCAGCCCAATCTATTTCTACAAGCCCCGATGGGCGGGGCGATCTACATGGGTAGAAAAATCTGTCCCTCGTGATTCCTGTCCGGTATCACTCGGCAAGTCTCGTGATGCAGGACAGTGACCCTCGGTACGGATATTTCCATCCACCCATCACACCCATGTAAGAGCCTTATATTCTTTATATAAAATGGTGTTAAGACCTGATGACGATTTTTGCATATGTGCATATTCAGGGGAATGGGTACACCTTCAGGGGAAAAGTATTTTTGTCTCCCATCGCAATCGGGGTCAACTCTTAAAGGAAAGAATTTGCTCTTGATGAGCAAATTCTTTCCTTTAAGAGTAGACCCCTTTTTCGGTAGCACTGAGCCTATAGAAAAGCGAAAAGGAAGTCCCGAAAGTTGTCTTTCTTTGAAAAATGGCTGAAAACGTGATAGGTTAACGCAATGATAAATAGAACTTTTGCAGAGCCGTCTTTAAAGACACCTAACAGATTTTTCAAAGGATTTCAAGAAACAAATGCATATAATTATATAATAATTATTATGACAGATTTGCATTCCACTTTTTTTTTTGGATTGTCTAGTCAATTCAAGGCTATATCTGAATTCTGAATACCATTCATCTTTCGCACATACATCATCCTGGATTCTTTCTCAGATTCCCTTAAATGTCAAAGTTTGTCATATGAATAAACATTTTAATAACTCAATATATCAAGTCGGGCAAGTTTGGTGTTTCCTACATGTACATTAACTAAAAACGTCAATTTAATGATATGTATCGTGATTGTCTTTTCGTATGAAACAATAAATGTATTTAGTGAAATGGGAACACCTGGCACTTTTTCCGCCATTTTTCAAAGGGAGACAAATTTCGGGACTTCCTGTTCGCTTTTCTGTAGGCTCAGTCTTGCTGAAAAAGGGGTCTACTCTTTAAGGAAAGAATTTGCTCCTGCGGAGCAAATTCTTTCCTTAAAGAGTTGACCCCTATTGACATGGGAGACAAAAATACTTTTGAAGGTGTACCCATTCCCCTTAAGGTGAATAGGTATATCTGGCAAATTTATCACCATTCATAATTCTTTTACAAGGTGCGGGGTTGGCCCCACGCCCATTCGGGGCTTGGAGAAATAGATCGGACTCCACGATGCTTCCACGCAGAGCTGAAACCGACGACAAATGAGTACTGGTACGTAAACCGCTTAGAAGGTCTAAGCCTGCACAGACGAAGTGGTGCAAGTCGGACCATCCATGCATATAAACCCTATTGGTTTCATTGGGCGACAGGGACTGATATGTCATTTCATGTCAATGTCGGGTAAAAGTCCCACAAAATTGGAAGCAATGTCTCCAAAATGACCTAAATAGTGTTGACGAGGACGTTAAACCTCAAATCAAACAAACAAAACAAGGTACGGAGTGTGTGTGTGTGGGTTGGGGGGTTGATTCTGGAACTACCTGAGTGTTTGCTTTCCGATTCACCCAGCTCCTCGGTACACTGACTCCCATTACGATAACACATCCTTGTGTTTAAATGGCGGCGTTCATGTCTCAGAACTAGCATTTTGCACAGGTGAAAATTTGCGATATTTCTTCTTATTTCTGGTTCAAACATAGATTATGGGCGCTCGTTAGAACCGCATCAACTGGCTTATTGCAGCCATGTATTTTAACATCATATCATTTTAATCTACCAATTATAAAGTTTCTCTATCGAACCCCCAATCGAACCCTCATACCCAAATAAGCACCCATATGGACTCAGTATCTGAATAATAGACCTTTTATGGGGAATGGACCAATGGAGCCCTGAGTGGTATCACTAAATGGGCCCCGTCAAGCGATTTTGGTACTTATCGCCTATGCGAGCAGCGAGGGTTCTGGCGAGCCTGCGCATCCGCGCAGTCTCGCCAGAACCTTCACTGCACGCTCATACAAGCAGTGAATCAAGAGGAACCAACAGACAGAAAGCTATTTCCCTGACCCCTCTCAATGGCTGGGCATGCGCAGTTTAAATTTGTCATGACGGAATGCTCGAAGACACAAATTCGCTTGGCGGGGCTCAAATTCGTCTTATCATAAAGAAACACGAACATAAAAAATTTAACAGTAAAGATCTGTATGGCCGGAGATATAAGGCCTCTTGAGCAGTGGAGGGGTAGGGGCATGTCCTGTCGATCCCAGGAAAGCTTAAGATTGTTGTCTCTAAATATGTCTTGTCATACGGACCAAGAGGAGTCGGAATCTGAACGGTTTCTGAGATATGAGGCCCTTTTATGAAGTGGAGAGCAAAGGAATGCCCCCTGCGGACCCGCGAAATGGTAAATGAACGTGTACAATTACATACATGTATATGATTATAGGGTGGGGATTTGAATGGTTTCTGAAATACATGGCCTTTTATGAAGTGGAGGGGCGAGGCATGCATGGTCCCGGCACATTGCCAGCACAAAGAGACCCAAGGTTGGTGTGATTGAACGAGTCTTATCATAAGGAACAAGAATATATATGGTTTAGGGGTGGGGATCTGAACGATTTCGATATATATGGCTTTTAATGAATTAAAGGGATGGGGCATGGCCCGGGCACCCCAGGGGACTCCCCAGCTGGTGTTACTGAATGCGTCTTATCATAAGGATCAAGAATATATATGGTTTAGGGGTGGGGCTCTGAAGTGTTTCTGAGATATATGGCCTAGTGTGAAATGGAGGGATGGAGGCAATGCCCCGGCGTATCCCAGGAGACCCCCATATTGTTGGCAATGAATGTGTCTTATCATAAGGAACAATAATGTTTATGGTTTAGGGATGGGTATCTGTACAGTTTCCGAGATAGTGGGCCTTTTATGAAATGAAGGGGTGGGGAAAGGCCCTTGCACTTCCCGAGGAACCCCCCAGATTGGTGTTAATGAACGCGTCTTATCATAAGGAACAAGAATATATATAGTTTAGGTGCGGGGATCTGAATGGTTTATGTGATATATGGCCTTTTAAGAAGTGATGGATGGATGGTGTTGTGGGGTGGGGGTGGTGGGGGAGGCATGGCCCTTGCAACACCTAGGGAAACGCCACATGTTGGCGTAAAAGCTTATGGTTGAAAGAAGTTGACCAAAGGTACATGTCTATAAAAGTTTTGTTGCTACCATTTTTTATTTTTTGATACCTATGGCTCAACAAACTTGTAGTGAGCACTTTCCCATGCCCTTTGATAAAGTCCTGATAATTTGAACAGGCTCTCGCATAACGGCTTAAATGTGAAACATAAACGCCGTGTGCTGGTGTAGAAGGGATATTACACAGCATGTAGCAATCAGCCCGTTTGTCGTTCAGCATATATACGATCGACAATTCAAGTACAGTAAAACCTGTCTTAGTGGCCACCTCTATTAAGCAAGCAACCTGTCTTAAGCAAGCAGGCATTCAGTTCCCAAGAAAGGCAGATGTGTTAAATTTCACCTGTATTAAACAAGAACCTGTCTTAAGCAAGCATATTTTGACTATCCCTTAGGCACTTGCTTAATACAGGTTGAACTGTATGTAGCGGAGGCTGTAGTCATCATGTTTTCAAGTCCGTTAAATGAGCAGCCCTCTAAACCCCCGCGTTATATAGAGAAAACTGGGGTTTACAGGAGTTTATCATATAACGTTGCGTCTGAGAATGTAATAACGCCATGTAATAAATTCGATAATCCACTAGTGGATTAAATATGCAAATTAGTTAGATACGCTCCGTAACGGTACATGTACGACGTCCTTAACGACGTCGCGTTTAGTAATGGCGGAATATTGACATTTTTGTAAAACAATCGTGAATAAAATGCATTCTTAAATGTCATATGATAAATAGAATCTTGCATTCGTGCTCCTGTATTATTGAATTTATTAAACTCAATGCCTCGCATTTCATCCCTTTTCCTCAACTCGTTTAATAAATTCAATAATACATTACCACTCATGTAAGATCCTCTGTATATTCTATTTTTCTTGTTTCTGCTTCTAGACATAGGTTATGGGTACTCGTTAGAACCGCCTCAACGAGGCGGTTCTAACGAGTACCCAAAACCTATTTTTAAAGTACAAATAAGAAAACAATACCGCAAATTTTCATCGGAAAAGTAGCCATTTTGGAGATATGAAAGAATGCACTATAATGCACGAATGTGTTATCGTCATGGTCTCCGTTGTTGCCTTGGTTTCATGTTCACGTGAATAGATGAATTCCGAATATACTGCAAAATTCTTTGAAGTTACATGTAGTGCACAGTTAGTACCAATCGGTATGCCGCTTGTTTTCGGAAATACCCGTCCACCGAACTCCAAAAAAATATTGTCGATTAGATAGATGTTCCGTTATCTTTATGACATCTGCAGCTGATTAGTTTGCGGTACATAAGAGAGATCCCGAACGAAGTAAGTGCCTTTGAAGGCAATGACAACATACTGGAAGCGAAGAAATACTTGAACCCATATTTGACAATAGAACCAATCGTAGGTGTGTCAGAATAGTTTTGTTTGTGGTAATTTTTTTTGCACAAATGTAAGAACTTTAGGCAAACGCTAAACGATAAAAACTTGAACTTTGCTTGAACTTCGAAGTTCAGTGCTTTTGCTTTTGCCGATATATGGTATGCCCTCAACTTTGAGGATTATCACCAGTGGATAGCGAGAACGGAATAAATGGAGGACTCGAAAAAAGACTGATGAGCTAGAGCAGAATGGAACTGAAACGACAGAAGGAAGTAAAAAGGAGAAAGACAAATAGACAGAAGAAATGTTTAAGACTAATTGAGTCTTGAGTGCTCAATCTTCACCGCGACCTGCGTCTTGAAGATATCGAGCGACTCTACCAGGCAGATTTGCCTTGGAAGTTGGTTCCACTGTGTTAATGTTCTGGGACCAGTTGTTCAAAGTCTCGTTAGCTTAACGAGCTGCTCGTTAATGGTCATATTGTTAACCGTTCTAGCAAGTTCCATATCTAAACGTTTGGTATTTTTGCTGAAAAAAATGTGAGTAGCTTTTGCCTTTGGAAAAGCTGCTCACATTTTTTTCGGCAAACTTATTAGTAGTGTCACCATATTGAATGATCAAAGTTTTAACGATATGTTAACTAACTGGTCCATGGGAAAGAAGCAGAAGCGTGCGTAGTCCTCGCCAGCTCTCAACTGGCGATACTGCGGTTCTCGTCTTCCGGAGAACGGGTTTGAATCAACTTTGTAATCGGTCATTGTTATTTGAGTCAATGAACTTTTACCAATGAAAAACAACATAAACTTAAGATGCAGCCAAGGAGAACCTCTAAATAAAGTAGCTAAACTGTAAATAAATTATTGTTATAAACTACTGTTTTTCAGCAAACCAGACTAGACAAATGACTGATTGCTAACATGACAAATTTATAACCTGGAAAACGCAACCAAATATTCCTTTCACTCTTTAATTCATCATATTAATTCATTTTGAGGTTACTGTATAATATGAATATGCATTACGATACCATACCTATACAAATACACTGTAAGTTTTACAGCCGAAAAAAAACGAAGATTGAAAGTATAAAAAATTGTGATTTTTTTCATATTTTTGCCCAAATATAGATTGTAGCCTTCCTATGCGATAAGTTCCCTTTTCTCTTTAGCTAGCCGGCTTTTTTATGTCACCTATGCGATAAGTACCCTCTCATGAGCTAGAGCCTGACTTTGCTTATGTCGCCTATACGATAAGTTCCATTTTCTCTTTAGCTAGCCTGCTTTTGTTTAGGTCGCCTATGCGATAAGTACCCTCTCTCATGAGCTATAGCCTGACTTTGCTTATGTCGCCTATGCGATAAGTTACATTTTCTCTTTAGCTAGCCTGCTTTTGTTTAAGTCACCTATGCGATAAGTACCCTCTCTCATGAGCAAGAGCCTGACTTTGCTTATGTCGCCTATGCAATAAGTTCCCTTTTCTCTTTAGCTATCCTGCTTTTGTTTAGGTCGCGTATGCGATAAGTACCCACTCTCATGAACAATGGCCTGCCCTTGTTTAGGTCGTCTATGCGATAAGGTCCCTATTCTCATGAAAAAGGTAGTTTTTGTTTAGGTCGCCTATGCGATAAGTACCCTCTCATGAGCTACAGCCTGACTTTGCTTATGTCGCCTATGCGATAAGTTCCATTTTCTCTTTAGCTAGCCTGCTTTTGTTTAGGTCACCTATGCGATAAGAACCCTCTCTCATGAGCCAAGCATGCTTTACTTATTTCGCCTATGCTATAAGTACTCTTTTCTCATGAGCAAGTCAGTTTGTGTTTAGGTCGCCTATACGATAAGTTCTCTTTCTTTCTTGAGCCAGACAGCCTTTGGTAATGTCGCCTATGAAATAAGTACCCTTTTCACATGAGCAAGCCAGCTTTTATTTAGGTCGCCTATGCGATCAATACCCGCTTTAATGAGCTTTCGCCTGCCTTTGTTTAGGTCGCCTGTGAAACTATGCAATAAGTACCCTCTCTCATGCGCTGGTCAGCAATTGGTTAGGTCGCATATGCGATAAATTCCCTTTTCTTTTAAACTAGTCTGCCTTTGCTTAGATAGCCTTTGCGACAAGTTCCCTTTTATCTTGAGCTAGTCAGCTTTTGTTCCGGTCGCCTATGAGGCTAGTTCCCATTTCTCTTGAGCTACGATCTAACTGTGCTTAGATCGCATGTGCGATAAGTACCTTTTTATCATGAGCAACTCAGCTTTTCTTAGTTCGCTTATGCGAAAATTTCCCTTTCCTCATGAGCTAGTCTGCCTATAATTATGTCGCCTATGCGATATGTCCTATTTTCTCTTGAGCTGGCTGGCGTTTGTTTAGGTCGCCTATGCGTTTTTCTTGAGCTAGCATACCTTTTTAGGTCCTCCATGGGATAATAACCCTTTTCTCATGAGTTAGTCATCTTTTGTCTAGGTCGCTTATTGCGATAAGTTTCATTTCCTTATGTGCTAAATTACTTTTGTTGGGAACACCTATGTGATAAGTTGCCTTTGATTTGGTCGTCTATGGAATAATGTCTCTTTTCTCTTGAGTTAGACAGCCTTTGGAAATGTTGCCTATGAAATAAGTTCCCTTTTCTCATGAATAAGTCAGCTTTTGTTTAGGTTGCCTATGCGATAAGTGCCCTCTTTTTTTTTTTTTTTTTTTTTT
Source organism: Lucinisca nassula (assembly GCA_963580285.1). Taxonomy (NCBI): domain Eukaryota; kingdom Metazoa; phylum Mollusca; class Bivalvia; order Lucinida; family Lucinidae; genus Lucinisca; species Lucinisca nassula. Next base: position 90,600,414 of record OY757011.1, on the reverse strand, counting down.
TTTGGTTTGGGTTTTACGGCCCTTTCAAGATTATTTCACTCATATCGAGCCGATCGTTAATCAGAGGTGGGCGAAAACCGGAGTACCCGGAGAAAAATAAGTGCCCTCTCTTATGAGCTATAGCCTGCCCTTGTTTAGGTCGCCTATGCGATAAATATTCTCTCTTAGGAGCTAAAGTGAAAAAAGGAACATATCGCATTGGTGACCTAAACAAAGGCAGGCTGGCTTACGAGAAAAGGGTACTTATTGCATGGGCGAACTAAACAAAGGAAGGCTAGATCATGAGAAAAGGATACTTATCGCATAGGTGAACTAAACAAAAGAAAGCTAGCTCATGAGAAAAGGGTACTTATCGCATAGGTGAACTAAACAAAGGCATGCTATCGCATCAGGAGAAGGACCTGAACAAAAGCCGACCAGCTCATTAGGAAAGGGTACTTATCGCATTGGCGCATTGGCGACCCAAATAAGGTCTGGCTAGCTCATGAGAAAGGGTACTTATCGCGTCAAGACAGATTAGCTCGAGAGAAAAGGAGAGTTGTCGCATCTAACTAGAGACTGACTAGCTCATGAGACAAAGAAACATCGCACAGGGGACAAAAAGGGCTGACTAGCTCACGAGAAAAGGGTACTTATCACAAAGGCGTTCTGAACAAAGGCAAGCTAGTTCATAAGAAAATGGTACATATCGTAAAAGGCGACATAAACAAATGCTGGCAAGAAAGGGGAAATTATCGCACATGCGTTCTAAACAAAGGCAGACACTCCATATTTTCCAGTTCTGCGGTGTATTCCTTCCTTCCTAGGGATAACCCTTTCTAGAACATATTGTTCATAAGAAAATGGTACATATCGCAAAGGCGACATAAACAAAGGTTGGTTACCTCATAAGAAAAGGATATTCATCGCAATGGCGTTCTAAACAAAGGCAGGCGTGTTCATATGAAAAGGGTACGTATCGCAAAGTCGACATAAACAAAGGCTGATTAGCTCATAAGAAAAGGGTATTCATCGCAATGGCGTTCTAAACAAAGGCAGGCGTTTTCATAAGAAACGGGTATTTATTGTATAGGCGACCTTAATAAAGGCTGACTTGCTCATGAGAAAAGGGCATCGCATAGGCGACACAAATAGAGGCTGGTTCTCTGATGATGAATGGCGTTAATCGCATATGCGACCTTAATAAAGGTTTGCGTGCGCAAAAATGAGTATATATCGCATAGATGACCAAACAAAGGCTGGCTGGTTCACGAGAAAAGGGTATTCGCAGCATATGCGACCTGCACAAAGGCTTTGGCGAGTTTATGTAGGTGAGATGACCTATTCATGTATTTCTTTGTTGCAAATTGCAATACCAATGACAAGGGTCAGTTTAATTTTTCAGTTTAAATGGATGAGACCTATCACCAATTCACACGGGATAAACCATTTGTTGCCTTCCAATTTGTTTGTTTATTGTTGTTTTTACTTTCTTTGCAAATCCAGTCCTCCAAAATCATCCTTTCCTCTAAAGAAAGAGTCAGCCTTGGTAGTGCCTTCAGATGGGAGCCCGTCTGGTGTTCGATACCTGTGAGGTCAGCAACAATCTTTCTTGGACATTACGAAAACACGCCTTTACAAATACTTTGTAAACTTTACCGCTGAAAAATCGACAATTTTCAGATGGAATATTGTGATATTTTTCTTATTTCTGCTCAAAATATAGATTGTGGTTACTCGGTAGAACCGCCTCGATGAGGCAGTTCTAACAAGTACCCACAATCTTTATTTTAGAACGGAAATAAGAAAGAGATGGTTTACCCCCTGTAAACTCAAGTTTTACTATACTCTATATATAAAAGAGGGGTTCGAAATTATATAGGCATGTTTGCGTGATGTTTCAGTCTTAGAGACTGATTACAGAATATGTTCAAATGTCATTTTTCCCTTCCGCTGATTCAAGAAGTTGTGGCAAAAATTGTGGACCGTACTGGCTAATAGCATTTGTAAAGGCCTGTTCAGGTCGAGTTGGTATACCTACCGTTTGTTTTGTATTCATATGATTGGTGTTATTATACTCCTATTTAAATTAAATACAGTTTAAACCAACTAACCGATGTGACCTAAAACTGTTGACTGTGCCGTTAAGTTAAAAACAAACATACAAAAATCTTAAAAGACATAATCTGCTACTCAACAAAACAAAATAAAAATTCTGAAGAAGCAATCTTTCATTTCAGGGCGTCCGTTACGAAAACGCGTCTATACAAATACATTTTAAATTTTACCAACGAAAAATGAAATTTTCAGATGAAAAATGGTGATATGTTTCTAATTTCTGCTTAAAACATAGATTGTGGATACTCGTTAGAGCCGCCTCGTCGAGGCGGTTCTAACGAGTGTCCCAATCTATGTTTACTATATAAAAGTGGGGTTAAAGGGGTCAAAATTATATACACATGTTTTCGTGATGAGCGTATTGATAGAAGAGACAAAAAGATGTATACTAGCTTTTTTCGCCCCCGCCCATCGGGGCTTTGAGAAATAGATTGGGCTTGATGCTTCCACTCAGAGCTGAAACTGACCACAGATGAGTACTGGTAAACTGCTAAGAAAGACTAAACCTTTCCAGGTAAAGTGGTGTGAGTCAGAACGCCCAATGCATATAAGCATTTTGGTTTCATTGGGCGGCAGGGCTTGAGATGTCATTTCATCTCAATGTCAGATTAAAGTCCCACAAAATTGGAAGCAGCGTCTCCAAAATGACCTAAATAGTGTTGACAGGTAAACCTCAATTCAACCAACTAGCTTTCTAAATTACCCGTAAAAGTTCCGTGAAGCCGTCTTTGCTTGTCGGCAATCCTCTTCGTCTCGACGAGTACTCCCAGTCAAGGTCGATACCATCAAACTCACGTTGGCGCAGAAAGGCTATTGTTTCTTGGACGAAATTTGGACTGGCCACCTGACCGAAAGAAAAGTCTGGATGGAATCTTGTGTTCCAGCCGTTGACACCAAGCAGGATCTTCAGGTTGGGATTTATGATCTTTAAGGATGTAACTCTCTCGTAGCTGAAAAAAGTCATTACGATAATACACTCCTGTGACAAAGTGTATTCTTCCATAACTCCAAATGGTTACAGTACTTTTCTGATGATTGTTTTTTTATTATTCCAAACATAGGTTGTGGGTGCACGTTAGAACCGCCTCATCATTACAAAAGCACGCCTATACATGTACAAATACATTGTAAACTTCATCGTCGAAAACAAGATAACAATAAGATGAATACTTTGGATATTTTTCTTATTTCTACTCAAAATATAGATTGTGGGTTCACGTTAGAACCGCCTATAGATTGTGGGTGCACGTCAGAACCGCCTCATCGAGGCGGTTCTAACCAGTACCCACAATCTCTATTTTAGAGCAGAAATAAGAAACATAAGTTTTACCCCTGTAAACCCTAGTTTTAGTGTGGGTTCAAGGGGGTCAGAATTATAAAGGCGTGGTTTTGTGATGTTGATGCGGTTACCAACAACCTTTATCTTGGGAGAAAAATAATATAACCCCAGTAAACCCCGTTTTCTATATATAAAGTGGATAATGAGGGGAGTTCCTTACGTAGATTTGCTAGCATGATGTAAAAGGTCGGCCCAAAAAGGGTGTTTTTACTGCTGTCCGTGTGAATAGCGCTTACAATAAAGTTACTTCATCATGTTTCGAAACAAAGTTTGTACGAACCCGTTAGAACGAGCATCATAAACTATATTTGAAACAGAAAACTACTACAAATTTTGCACCTGAAAAGAAAGTTAGTTCTAGAGCCCTGAAAGTCCATTACGAAACCGTGCCTAATACATAGTAAATTTTACCACTGAAAAAAAACACGAAACAATTTGAGATGAAACATTGGATGTGTTTCTTTCTTATGTCTGCGCAAAATGTAGATTTTGGATAAACGTTGGAACCGCTTCGTTCCTACAAGTACCCACATTCTACATTTTAAAGCAGAAATAAGAAAAATAGGGTTTACCCCTTTAAACCTCTGTTATACTATATAAAAGTAGGGTTCAAGGGGTTCAGAATTATATGGGCGTGTTTTCATGATGACCTTCCTATTACGTGGGCATGCTATCGTAGCACGAAACCTGTTTGTCACTGAGAATAGTTGTAGTTGTGTTGAGGTTTTACGACCCTGTCAACACTAGTTATGTCAATTTGGAGACGTTTCTTTCAATTTTGTAGGACTTTACTACCCGACACGGATATGGAATGGCATCTCAACCCGTATGCGAAGTGGATAAGAGACCTGACTCTTAAACATTAGGCCAGTCTCTCACCGCTGTGGGTTCGAGCCTCGCTCGGGTCACATCGGAGACGCCAAGTACTGCAACAGAAGGTCAGGTGTTTTTTCTCCGGGTACTCCGGTTTTCGCCCACCTCTTATTAACGATCGGCTCGATATGAGTGAAATAATCTTGAAAGGGTCGTAAAACCAAAACTTAAACCAAAATCTCAACCCGTATAAATGTTTATATGCAGGGACCAGCAACATTTTGCCTTGGCCGGCTTAGACTACCAGAACATTTGGTTCCGCCAGTTTCAGCTCTGCGCGGAAGCACCATGCAGACCAGTCTATTTTCCAAGCCCAGATGGGCGGGAGCATTGAGATTTAATAAGGATAATACAACCGTGCGATATAATAAGTGCATTATTCCCCAAGATAACACACCCGTGCGACATAGCGCATTTTTTCATACCTCCAAAATGAATAATTTCATCACACTAACAAGTCCGTGAAATGAACACCCCCTTACACCCCACTTTATATAGGGAAAACAGGGGTTTAGGCGGTATAGATATTTTCCTTATTTCTGCTCCTAGACATAGGTTGTGGGTACTCGTTAGAACCGCCTCAATAAGGCGGTTCTAACGAGCACCCACAATCTATGTTTTGAGTATAAATAACAATAATATCACAAATTTTCATCAGAAAATCGACAGTTTTGGAGATGTCAAAAAAGTGCATTATCACGCACGGGTATGTTATGGTAATGGCTGAAGAAAATTCGTTATATTTTGTTCTAATTTATACTGGAAACATAGGTTGTGGGTGCTCGTTGGAACCGCCTCATTTAGGCAGTTATAACGAGTACCCTTAACCTATGTCTTGGAGCAGAAATAAGAAAAATAATGTATATCCCCGTTAAGCCTAGTTTTCTATATGAAAAGTGGGGTTCAGGGGATGTTCATTTCACAGCCTTGTTCACGCGATGTGGTGGCTCAAAAACTAATATTTTTTTTTTTTTTTTTTTTTTTTTGTGAAAATGTGTAATATTGTTCTCAATTCTGTTGGAAACATGGATTGTGATTGCTCGTGTGGACCTGCTATGTTTTTAGGATAAATAAGGAAAATAATTTCTTGCACACCAGATAAGGAAATCCATAGTTTTAGCTTGGGATAGACATTCTGTTCTAGCCCTGGTGTTCTTACCCAAAGTTGATAAATACACTGGTTGAATACGACATCAGATGCCCGGCGTTTAAGTTGACATTACAGCACGTCACGTGACGTCACTAGATATCAAGGTAGTGTCATCACAATATGTCGGACGTTGGCAATCGAAGTGCCTGCAGAATTAAAATCCACACTCAGAAATAGAAGGTATGCAAGAAAAAGAATCACACATGGGTGTGAGTGGTGGACAGAAAAAATCCGTCTCTCGGGATCACTGTACTGCATCACTCGGCAAGCCTCGTGATGCCGGACAGTGACCCTCGGGACGGATTTTTCCATTCGTCCCCCACATCATGTAAAATTCGTTTAGTCTACCCCGCAAACCCATTTTTCTCTTTACATATTTGATAGTTGGGCTTTCTGCTACTAATTACATCTGCCATCTGCTACTTCTACTACTATTACCACTACTACCACTACTACTACTACTACTAACACCACTTGTCAAATGTACATCTCAATGCCGGTTAAAAGTCCCATAAAATGGGAAGCAGCGTCTTAAAATGACCTAAATAGTGTTGATTGGGACGTTAAACCTCAGTTCAAACCAATCTCCTCTTGCTCTCCTTATTGCCCTCTCCTCCTGCTACTACTACCATTACTACTACTACTACTACTACTAATACTACCGTCCCCGCAAATAGGGGCTTGAAGAAATATAAGGGCTGCATGATGCTTCCACGCAGAGCTGAATCCGGCCCGCACACTAGTACTGGTAAACCGCTTAGAGGATCTAAGCCTGTCCAGGAACCGCGGTGCCAGGCGGACCGTCCATGCTAATAAACCCTATTGGTTTCATTGGGCGACAGGGCTTGAGATGTCATTTCATCTCAATGTCGGGTAAAAGTCCCACAAAATTGGAAGCAACGTCTCCAAAATGACCTTTACAGTGTTGACGGGGACGTTAAACCTAAAATCAAACAAACAAAACTACTACTACTACTACTACTACTACTATTACTACTACTACTACTATCACTACTTCTCCTCCTTCCCTCCTCCTTTTGCTACTTATACTATAACCACTGCGACTACTACTACTACTACTACTACCACTTCTACTACTGCTTCTTCCACTACTACTACTACTACTGTTACTACTACTTCTACTACTAATAATAATAATAATAATAATGCTACCACCACTACCACTACTATTACTATAGCAAGTAATAATACAAAAATTGCAATTCTAATCAAAAATGCAATTATGACAGCATAGAAAGAACAAATTACATAGTAATTGTAATTATTATTATTATTAAAAAAAATATGGCAAATCAAATACATGTAATAATGTTACTTACAATCCAACGAAAAGTGGAGTTGTTTCATCGTTCAAACCAGTTGGAACAATTCTTTCTCCTATAATTCTGGCGTAAGCAAATATGATGTGGGTACATAAGTTCGGATTGATGTCAGCTGGGGTGAAATGACCCTCCCTCGGTCGTGACGAAGACCAGTTTGTGTAGTAACATACTTGTTTTAGACTGTAAACTGAAGACCAAAAGAAAAGGATTCATACTTCCCCAGCAGGCACATGACGTTATTGTGACGTCACATCAACGTCGGTACAACGTCATGACCTTCATGCAACGTCACATCAACGTCGGTGCAACGTCATGACGTTGCACCGACGTTGATTTGACGTTGCCCTCGCGACGTGTGCCTGCTGGGTCGTGTCGTAAAACACTCTTAAAAAATCCATTAAGAAAATCTGAATCATTAATATTTTCGTTTCTTCCTCTTAATACTCATTTTAGCCCATACATCACAGTGGGAAAGTTTTAGACCTGACCCTCCGCCGATTTCTCCAGCAAGGAGTATGCCTCTACGATAGCCGGGGAAGGGTGTGATTTTATGAAGAAAATTGCAAAACAAAGAAATGAGACCACAGACTAAGTCCATTTGACGATGACTGTCAGGTAAAATAATAAATATTCAAATCTATGTGATGCACTTTGTAAATAGATATGCAATTACGACACACCTTACATTCGAATGGCTGGCTAGAGGCTCAATGGGAACGGGGAGCCACTAGCGCGATGTGCTGTCAACAGTGGTAAAAACAAATACCGATATCAGATATGGTGTCACAGCTAATTATTTTTCATGAAGTGATTCGTGCAAATAAAACGTAGACGCCCTTGTAATTTACAAGAGCAGTAACCACTTCTATATATGGTTTAAAGGGGTGTGACGAACCTGTCAGAATGTCTTAGTCTGTGAAAGAAAATTTAGATTTTGCAATTGTCTACGAATAATCACAGCCTTTCCTGACTGTTGCAGAGGCATACGACTTGCTGGAGAAATCGGTTGAGGATCAGGTCTAAAACTTTCCCATAGTGATGAGTATTAAAGGCGAGAAACGAAAACAAAGATGATTCAGATTTTCTGTGACGACCGCGATGACATTTATCCCATTGACGGTCTTCGACTGGTAGGTTTCGTGAAATTTCCGTGAAATTCCACGTAGGAGTGTGGTGTCTAGATGCAATAGCGGGTCACATGGTCCAATCAAATATTTTATTTGTGTATAGCTCATAAGCGACCGTGGTGCACGAAAGGTTCGACTTTTCCTCCGAATAGAATCGTGCTCCACGATCGCTTATGTATTTGAAAAATAACCCATATTTGATTGGACCATGTGACCGGCTATTACAAGAAAGACACCACACTCCTGCGTGGAATTTCACGGAAATTTCACGAAACTTCCCAGTCGAATATGGCCATTATTCCCATAACTGCTAATCACGACAATTGCCGTCTGGCTACTTTAAAAGTGGTCGTTGCAAACAGTGTCATCCCAGATCAGACTCATCCTCAGTTGCTTGATTTGATGTACTCGTTCAACTAACAAATTGCTTGACAAACAGTGTATCATCACGAAAACACGCGTATATACATGTAATTTGAACCCCTTGAACCCCACTTTTATTTTGTAACAGTAAAACTGGGGTTTACAGGGGTAAACCTTACTTTTCTTATTTCTACTTTTCTTTTTTTTCTGCCCGAAAGGGTCCATGATTGGAAATAAAAAATATTCTATTCTATTTCTGCTCTAAAATATAGACTGTGGGTACTCGTTAGAACCGCCTCATCCTTATTTTTCTTATTTCTGCTCTAAAATATAGATTGTGGGTACTCGTTAGAACCGCCTCAACGAGTACACACAATCTATATTTTGAGCAGAAATAAGAAAAATATCACATTTCTTCTTCTTAAAATTTTCTTTTTTTTTTTCGGCGATAAATGTTACAATGTATTTGTATAGACATGTTTTCGTAATGCTTCTTATTAGCCCATCCGATCTGGATCTACACTGTTTGCAAAGGTACAGGTTGTCGTTTTCAGAAGGATAAGGGTCGTGTTCAGAATGATAAGGGTTAAAATGTAAATGACTTGTACAGAGTAGCAACATAACGAAAACACGCCTATTGTAATTTATATAGAATTTTGCCACGGAAAAAAAGAGAAAATTTCCGATTAAAAAAATCAAATATTTTCATATTTTTGCTCTAAAAAATGAAAATATCCTATAAAAAAAATAAATAAATAAATAAATATTTTCATATTTCTGCTCTAAAAAAGATAATTTCCGATTTAAAAAAATGAAATATTTTCATATTTCTGCACTAAACATAGACACTGCGTACTCGTTACAACCACAATCTATGTTATCGAGCAGATTTAAGACATCACGAAAACACGCCTATATAATTTTGACCCCCTTGAACCCCACTTTTATGTAGTGAAACTGGGGTTTACAGGGGTAACCCTTATTTTTGCTTATTTCTGCTCTATGAGGCGGTTCTAACGTGTTCCCACAATCTATATTTTGGGCAGAAATAAGAAAAATATCTTAATTTCTTCATCTTAAAATTTTCGTGTTTTTTTTTTCGGCGGTAAAGTTTACAATGTATTTGTATAGGTTGGTAAAAGGGACGGGCCTCCGTGGCCTAGTGGATAAAAACGATTACTCTTAATCACTAGGTCTGTTCGAGCCTGGCTCGGGTCGCATGTGAGACGCTAAGATCTGCAACGGAAGGCCAGGTGTTTTTTCTCCGGGTACTCCGGTTTCGCCCACCTCTGATTAACGAACAACTCGATATGAGTGAAATAATTTTGAAAGGACCGAAAAACCAAAATCAAAAAAAAAAAAAAAAAAAAAAAAAAGAAAAAAAAGAAAAAGAAAAAAAATATTTATTTATATACATAAAATAAAAGAGTGTCGTGTGTACTAATTTTAGGCGATCAATATAGACAGTAACATTCTTATATTAAAACCACCTTTGATACTGATCAAAAGTGGTCTTTAAGACCACTTTTGAAAAGTCCCAAAGGTGGTCTCTGACTAGAGCACACTGGATGTAGAACACACAAAAATAAACCTGAAACTTTTAAAAGCAGAATTTGTCTTATTAAGTTAGGTGGTCTTTATATCAGAATTTTAGTGTACGTACATACAAGCCCGTCAGTTTACCTATTCACACTTCCTAGGCAGTTCTATTCATAAGCGGTTAACCAGTTCAGTGCTCATTCTTTCGCCAGAAACTGACAACTGCACTTTTTTGAACCAACAGAAAGGAGAGAATGACCGTGGAAAAGATTTCATGATCATTCTCCATGAAGGAATGTCGAAAAAAAATGTTGCCCCAATGGTGCTAGGTTGTTGCTGACATGGCGTGTTCGCTTGTAGACCTCGCTTTTCTTCAATAGTATAAAAAGTTGGGTTTACAAGGCTGTACTTACCTGACGAAAAAGAGAAAAGGAGCAGAAGTAGTCCTTTCAGCCTCATCTGGAAGAAAAATAAAAGTTCAAAACTTCTAAAATATAACTTGTCACAAAACACAAGCTTTCGCTACAATTTGATAGAAAGAGCATACGTTTTCGCTTTATAAGCTATTTTACTTAAACTACATTTTGATCGCCTAAATCAATCTTGTAAATCTACCCTTAGAGTCCTGTAGACCAATCAGATATTTATGCAAACAGTTCAGACCCGGATGAGACGGCTCCTGAGCCGTCTCATCCGGGGCTACACTGTTTGCCAACATAGAAATGATTTTAACAAAATCCCCATTTAAAAAGAGCAGACAAGTCTAAATTCTCAAATAATGGTTGAATCCTCTTCACAAACTTAGGAGTGAAAGGGGAGCAGTTAAAGCATCAAATCTGGCCATATTCATCATTATGTTAACGACGTGTGGCTTTGCATGCGTTTTGCAGCGGTCTTTTTCTTCTTTTTATCAGTTTTTCTACTCCTTTTTTAAATTAGTTTAAAAGGATTTCTGTTTTGAAAAATCATATTTTCGCAATAGACATTTTTAATACAATCAAATCACTTCATACCTTCTTCTGTTTGTCGATTTTGACATTCGACTCAAAGTTTAGAATAAAATACTTGTTTCTCCAAAAGTGTTTGTTTTGAGTTAAATGGCAATGCAACACTGTTTAGGTCATACCAGGCATGTCAATTTACCATACAGCAATAATACTGCCCATCTTGCGGAAGTTTATTATACACGCGTGATAAAAACATTACACTGTGTATATAATTATTGCATACATGTACCACTTTATATTGTTTTTTTTTTTTTTTTTTTTTTGCTTGTTTTTTTGGGGGGGGTTGTGTTTTACGGCCCTTTCAAGATTATTTCACTCATATCGAGCCGATCGTTAATCAGAGGTGGGCGAAACATTATATTGTTTTATAGAATATGTTTGAGTATCACAAATGATGGGATGAATTGTTCGTTTGTTTTGGGGTTTAACAGTCCAGTCAACACTATTTAGGTCATTTTAAGCGGGACAGTTCACCTATCCACGCTTTTCCTGGTCAGGCTTATACGTGAGCGGTTAACCAGTACAGTGCACATTCTTTCGCCAGAAACTGACAACTGTCCTTCTTGAATCAGCGGAAGGGAGAGAATAACCGTGAAATGATTTCATGATCAATCTCGACGAAAGAATGTTGCCTACCAAATGATGGGATGAAACAATAAAGATATTGTATTGCTTTGTTCGCGAACAATAGCAGTATTCTGAATTAAGAAAACCCACCCAAAATGGTATGTAATGAGTTAGAATCTTTGTCTGTTCGCTTTTATAAACCAGAGCCCATGTGGTCCTGATCGCTCCCCTGAGCCCTGAGTATTTTGGTCCTCTTTTCCTCATCTAAGTGACTATGATCTTTGGTACTGATAAATGGCAGCCATTTTGGTCACGTGGCCTTGACCATGTGAACAAACATTCAACTAGTTAAGAAAATTCAGATTGAAAAATTGATGGACACCTGAGACCAAGGTCGCTGAATGACCTTGACAAATAATGGCATTCCCAGACATTCTAACAGTACTTATTCTCATTTCATTTTCTCAACAGTATTCGAAAGAACAAGGTAAATTGTTCGCAATCACCTAAAGCTACATGTTAAGTTTCAAGGCAATTTGACAAGAGGTTCTGGAGCAGATGTTAAGGTGTTTAGCCACATTTTGGCACGCTGTCCATCTTTGTCGTGTGACCTTAACCTTTCGAATAAACTTTCATTCTGCCATTGTCTGGCAGCTGCATATAAACTGCTTTTGCTCGTTGTTTTAGAGGAACATGTTGCTTGAAATGTCAATGCACCTCAATCCAAGTGATCTTGAGCAAAGTTCATCGAATGAGCTAGACCTTTGACATTCATAGACATTCATAATGCTCCTACACTGAGACGTGTCATAAAACACAATATTTTTCGTAATATGTGTTTTACCATTTTCCCATTTAATAGCCTGAGGAACCAAATTTGACCTTGCTGTAAAATTGGTCAAGGTCATTACTTCATTAAATCTGGTAGTAATTAGTCACCTAAAGCTACTTTCAAATGTTTCGTGAAAATTGGCTCAGCACGTTCGGTTTTTACCGTATTTGGGCCTGAGGACCATCTTGGTTATGAGACTTAAACCCATCATGAGAACACGCCTATATAATTTTGACCCCCTTCAACCCCACTTTTATATAGTAAAACTGGGGTTTACGGGGGTATATATTACTTTTCTTATTTCTGCTCAAAAAGATTGATTGTGGGTACTCGTTAGAACCGCCTCGCCGAGGCGGTTCTAACGAGTAGCCCCAATCTATGTTTTGAGCAGAAATATGAAAAATATTAGAATTTTTATCTGAAAAATTTCATTTTTTTTGGTGGTAAAATTTTACAATGTAATTGTATAGACATGTTTTTGTAATTATTCAAACTTTTGTTCCCTCACTGTCAGAAGGCTACACATAAAATCTAAATGAAACTGGCCCTGTGGTTTCAGAGAGAAAATGTTTTCTGAAACGTGGTCAATCGACCTGCAATCCAAGAGACCTTGGGCCAAGGTCGGCGATCGCACTTGACATTAGCATTCATAAACATTCACTCATGTCATAGACCACGATATTTTTCGATACATGCATTTTTCCAATTGAAAAGCCTAATGAACCAAATCTGATCTTTTCGAAAAGTAGGTGAAGGTCAACCTAGGGTCATCTCGTTTGCAAACATGGGATTACTCAGTCATCCAATGCTACATACCACGTTTCAAGGTACTCGGCAAAGTGGCTCTAGAGTGGAGGATTTTTAAGGTTTTTACCATATTTGGGCATGGCGGCAGTCTTGGTCAGGTAACCTCGAACATAATTTGTCCCCCCACCCCCACCCTCAATGCAAGAAGTCTGCACATTATTTTGAAATGTAAATACATATTTTCGAGTCATAGACCACAATACGTTTCGAAAAAAGCTTTGCTTCACCTTTTTCCCATTGAAGACTCCAGGGAACCAGATGTGATCCTTGCGTAAATTAAATGTCAATCTAGAGTTTTCACTTTTGCAACATTTGCTGTAATCAGTCACCCAATGCTAAACATCAAGTTTCAAAGTGGTTCTGGAGAAGATTTTTAAAAGTTTTTACCATAATTGGGCATGGCGGCCGTCTTGGTCAGGTGATCTAGACCATTCGTATAAATTTTAGTTCTCTCACCGTCAAAAGGCTGCAAATAAAATTTCAATCAAACTGGCCCAGTGGTTCCAGGGAAAATGTATTTTGAAGTGTCAATAGACCTGCAATCCAACGACCTAAGCTCTAAGATCACCGAATGACCTTGGACTTTTGTATTCAAGACATCCATTTTGTACCTATTCCCTATGTCATAGACCACAATAGTTTACGAAAAAAAATGCATGTTTTTTTTTAACTTTTTCCCATTAAAAAGCCCAGGGAACCAAATTTATCCTTTGCAAAAAGTCTAGATCCACGTGGGGTCGCCATTTTTGCAAACTTGGTCGTTCTCAGTCATCCAATTTTATATACCAAGTTTCAAGACAATCGACATGGTGGTTCTGGCGAAGAAGTTTTTTAAGTTTTTTAAATTTTTGGGCATGGAGGCTATTTTGGTGATGTATCCTGGACCATTCGAATATTTTTGTTCCCTCATTGTCCTAAGGCTATATAAAAATCAAAATGAAATTAGCCCAGTGGTTTCATAGAAAATGTATTTTGAAATGTTGGTGGCTCTGAAAGTCAAGCGACCTTGAGCCAAGGTCACCTAACGACCTTGACCTTTAGCATTAATGGACACTCATTTTGTAATTACTGTTATGTAACAGACCACAATAATTTTTCAAACATGCATGGTTTTACCATTTTCCCATTGAAAAGCCCTGGGAACTAAATTTGATATTGGCTTAAAATGGGTCAAGATCAACTTAGGGTCATCATTTTGCAAATTTGATAGTACTCAGTCACCAAATGTTCCAAGAAAGTAAGCCAGTGCCTCTTGAGAAGAAATGTTTTAAAGTTTTTACCATATTCGAGCATGGAGGCCATTTCGGTCATGTGGCATGAAACATTCGTGCAATCTTTTTTCCCCACTGCCAGGAAGCTGCATACAAAATCTAAATCAAATTGACTGGTTGGTTTCTGAGAAAATGTATTTTGGAACCGTCAATGGATCTGCAAGCCAAGCAACCTTGGTATACATTCACCAAATGACCTTGACCTTTAGCATTCACAGACATTCATTTAGTACCTTTTCTCATGCCATAGACCACAATGGTTTTGAAAAATGCACTGTTTTACCTTTTTCTCATTGAAAAGACTAATGAACCGATCTTGGCGAAAAATAGGTCAAGGTCACCTAAGGTCATCATTCTTGCAAATTTGGTAGTACTCTGTCACCCGATGCTACAAGCCAAGTTTCAAGGCAATCTACTCAGTATTTCTTCAGAAGAAGTTTTTATATATATACTTTAACCATATTTGGGCATGTCGGTCATCTTGGTCGTGTAACATAGACCATTCGTGCAAACTTTGTTTCCCCACACTGTCAGGAGATTGCATGTAAAATTTAAATCAAATTGGCCCAGTTGTTTCAGAGAAAATGTATTTTGAAATGTCAACGAATCTGCAAGCCAAACGACCTTGGGTCCAATTCACCAAAAAAACCTTGACCCTTTAGCAATCACAGACATTCATTTTGTACTTATTCTCATGTCATAGACCGCACTATTTTTTTTTTTTTTTCGAAAAAATGCATTGTTTTATATTTTTCTCATTGAAAAGTCTAAGGAACCAAATGGCTTGAAATAAGTCCAGGGCACCTAGGGTCATCGTTTTTTGCAAATTTGGTAGAACTTAGTCACCCAATGCCACCTATCGGGTTTCAAGACAATCGGCCCAGTGGTTCTGAATTAGAGGTTTTATAAGATTTTTACCCTATTTGTGCATGGTGGCCATCTTGGTCATGTGGCCTAGACCATTTGTGCAGACCTTCTTTCCGCTATTAGACTGGAACTGGCCCAGGGGTTTCAGAGGAAAAGACATTTGAAATATTGGACGGCGGACGAAATAATATAACATGGCGGACGAAATAACTGCCATCGTATAAGCTCCCACGGAGCCTTTGGCTCCGGGGAGCTAAATAATTCTATTGATACAATATGTGTTTAGCGTTCCTGGACACTGCGTTAAAAACAGAATTTGTGACCCATATACGCTAGGATTCTAAAAAGGGGGATATTGGGGAACAAGAACTTAGCGGCGTCTGATCAGTGACCACACCGTTTGCTTAAAGTACGGGTAGGTAAAATGAAACATTCCATCCAAATTCAGAACTTATTTGTAGCCTTACTTAGAGAAAATCAACCCATCAGTGTTTGAGGTCAAGAAAAAATAGTTATTCATCACGAAACCTGCCTATAATTTTGATCCACTTAAACCCCACATTTATGTAGTAAACCTGGCGTTTAGAGGGGTCTAGTTTATTTTCTTATCCCTGCTCAGACACAAAAATTGTGGGTGCTTGTTAGGCGGTTCTATGTTTCGAGCAGAATTATGAAAAATACCAGAAAAATTTCATTCTTGGTAGCGAAATTTTCAATATATTAAAATATATATTTTCAATATATTACGTGTTTTCGTAATGAAACTTTTAGAATCTTCCTTGACATATTCATCACGACAACACGTCTGTTAAACGAAGGCCCCCTCTAAACTCCACTTCAAATGAAGAAAAATTGGGTTTAAGGGGGGGATACTTTATCTGCCTTATTTTTGCTCAAAAACATAAATTGTGGGTACTTGTTGAGGCGGTTCTAACGAACACCCACAATACATAGATCGTGGGTACTTGTTAGAACTGCCTCGTTGAGGCGGTTCTAACGAGCACCCACAATCTATGTTGAAAGCAAAAATAAGAAAGCTATTACCATTTTTGCCTAATAATTGTCATTTCTGACACCATGTTGGACGCCATTATTTCACATGGACATGTTTTCCATATGTATTTTTTACTGACCGGGTGTCCGTTGTTCAAAACAAACGATGCCGTTAGTTAAAGTAGAAGAAAAACAAAGATCAGGAATCGATACAATTAACTTACTCCACCCATCAAAGACACCAAAGGGAAAGAAACACAAACATGAAGCGACCAGACCATAATGGAAACCTAAACAAAGGAAAGCCATAAGGACAGTTACTTTCCCACAAAATGGCCAAATGGCCATCCAAAATAAAAAGACACAAGTGATACACATAGTAAGTAACAAACAACAACATAAGTAAACCGCCATAGAAGAACCGCCTTGGAACGGTCAGTGGAAAGAAATCCACTGGGGGGCTTAAATCGATTTTACATGGCCATAATCCTCTCCCTTACCTCTGTCACGGTATACACTAATTTTATTTAGTCCGCATGAAGGCTTCCTAACTAATCAGTGTAACATCTCCGAGAACATACAAATCAAGAAACTACAGAGATGAAACAAGGTTGAGGGTTGAGGACTCGACAGCATACAACAACAGAATTGCTGGAGCAAAAGAAAACCAACAGTTAGACTCCGAGGGGCCCGACTATCGTTACAGCTTTTCAAAAATGCTAACGTTTTTGCTGAAAATGTGAGATGTAAAATGTGAGTAGCTATTAGTTTAAACATATTTTATTAAGTAATAATATAACTGCAAAATAAGACAAGTACTGCTACTATTGGGTTTAGAAAGAAAGTGCGAGTACTTACTTATATAGTTCTTCTCCCAGAAATTATTAGATACGTACTTGCCAGTATAGACAACGATTTAAATTTTAACAAGCTCATTAATCAATCAATGCTTTGCACATTTTGACCCGTGTCAAAACTGAATAGATACCTGTACAAGGGATGCATAATTTTCTATGCAACATTTCGATAACACGACATAGTGCATTTTTCACATTTTCAAAATGGCTACGTTTCTGATTAAAATCCGTGATATTTTTTCTGAATTATACAGCAAACTTACGTTGTGGGTTCTCGCTAGAATTAGGCGGGTTCTAACCAGTACCATCAACCTATGTCTTAGAGCAGAAATAAGAAAAAATACTGTATACCCCCCACTTAAATCCATTTTTCTCTATATAAAGTGGGGTTTACGGGGTGTTCCTTTTACGGTCTCGTTCACGTAATGATTTATAATGTGTTCTTATTTTTTCTTCTCGTTTATGCCATGTATAAGCAGATTATAAATGGATATTTACAACACAATCAGCCCTTTTGAAGCTATGCACGACCCGCGACCTCGTATTACGGTAACACGCCTATTCATTATAAATTGTACCACAAAAAAAAAACAACAGAAGTTTCAGATAAAATTCAGGATATTTTTCATATTTCTGCTCAAAACAAACCCTGTAAATGCCAGTTTTACTATATGAAAGTGGGGTTAAAGGGGATCAAAATTTTATACGTGTGTTTTCGTGATGAATACTTGTTTTTAAAATTGCCATTTGGTAAGGTAAGCAGTCAGCGACTATAACATCGACGGTTTCCCTCCGAATAACAATTTTCAATACAGTTATATTAACTCTAATGCACAAATTCATTTGTTTCTTTCGAAAACAAAGTTATTCAATATTGCCAGCGAGGACAGATGCTTAAGCCAAAATTCCAGCCAACGAAAATCGATGTTACACGACCACCTTGCGCTATGTACTTAATACTCCCTGTCCTATAATTTAATCCTATGAATTTATAGATAGGAATATTTGCATGCATTATGTTTTAAACTGCTTAATTACATGCACAGTTTGCCCCTGACGAAGAAGAAGTACCTTCCGCGCAGGGGCTTTCCAATGGACTTATGATAAGGGTCAGGACACGAGGTACATGTATAGTTATATTCTCAGACAAACGGGAATTTCGGGCTACATCATTGAGAAAACACGCCGATATAAATACATTGTAAATTTTACCGCCGGAAACAACGAAAATTTTAAGATGACAAATTGTGATATTTTTTTCTTATTTCTGCTCAAAATATATATTGTGGGTACTCGTTAGAACCGCCTCTAAATATAGATTGTGGGTACTCGTTAGAACCGCCTCAAGATGCGATTCTAACTAGTACCCACAATATATATTTTAGAGAAGAAATAAGACAAATAAGAATTTCCCTGTTAACCCCATGTTCAGTGGGGTTCAAGGGAGTCAAAATTTTATAGGCGTGTTTTCGTGATGTATAGTTACAATTTCAGGCAAACGGGAATTTCGCGCTCCATGTATACACGAGCCCCCAAATACACGGCAAATGAATGCTACTCAATCGTTTTACATTATTCATCGTTAACATTAACGCCTTAAGTAAAATAAGCAGTAATTACGCTTCTTTAGATTACGTATATGGCGTCACAGCAGTATACGTAAAGTATGTCAAAATTGCAAGTTCCTCGATCAAAGTCACGTGGTACACGTTTTTGAATGCTATTATTAAAGGAGCTTAAATAGCTTATGTAAATATTTTCAAACCAGGAACGTAATAACAGACTGATGAAAGATGCATTACATGAAGCAACTCTGAGGGTACGTTAAGAAACTAAGTCCCCGTGGCTGCCATTATTGAATCAACACTCAGCTGACCAGAACACTTGTAACAAAGTCACTTGTAAGCTAAGCTAGGCATTGTAAGTAATGTAAGTCGACATACTGTTTACATCGTATCAAGCTGGAGAGTTTACCTTACATGTACCCTAGTTCCAGGACAGGCTTAACTTTCATAAACTCCGGAGTTGAAGCCCCCCATCCCCAACCCACCCCTCCCCAAGTAGTGACAGTGCCATGGCGGCCGTTCTTTTGCAGTGTCGTTTTTGTTATTTGGCTTTGTGCCATTGGTTCATGTTTCGATTGTTTTTGTGTGTGCCTCCGTACACTATCTAAAGGTGACTTCGCTGCGTTCTAAGATTGAGGCCGTTCCTGAGAGATCGTTTCTTACTTTATACATACAACTTCTACTATAATAAGACCACCTTATGGACTGTTCCGGAGTGGTATTTTAGACATACATTTGAACAGCGCAAACCTTGTGGTCTCTTAAAAGAGGACACTTACAAGACTGAGAACACTGCACTGGCTGTATAAACACAAAGAAAGAACGGGCGAACTCTTTTTAATAAGCATATGAAAGCAGAACAGTCTTACATTACGAAAACACGCCTATTCAAATACATTGTAAACTTTACCGCCAAAAAACGAACATTTTACGATGAAAAATTGTGATAATTTTTTTATTACTGTTCACATATAGATTGTGGGTGCACGCTAGAACGGCCTCATCGAGGCGGTTCTAACAAGTACCCACAATTTATATTTTAGAGCAAAATTAAGAAAAGTAAGGTTTACCCCTATAAACCCCAGTTTTGCTGTATAAAAGTTGGGTTGAAGCGGGGTCCGAACTGTATATGCGTGTTTTCGTGATGATTTCGCTGGTCGCACTAGCGGAATGTAACGGTACAAAAGCGTTGAACCAATACAATGCACATTATTTCGCCAGAAACTGACAACCGCCCTTCTTGAATCAGCAGAAGCGGTAAAAGACCGTAGCAAAAAGGTCTTCAGTATCAACGACTATACAATATAGATTGGGCTGCACGACACTCCCACGCAGAGCTGAAACCGACCGCTCATGAGTTCTGGTAAACCGCTTATCGGGTCTAAGCCTCCCCAGGCAAAGTGGAGCGAGTTGAACCGTCCCTACATATAAACCCTTTTGGGTTGTTTGGGCTTGAGAGGTCATTTCATCTCAATTTTGGCAAAAAGTCCCACAAACATTACGAGAACATGTCCGTGAAACGAAAACCCATTAAACCCAACTTTATATAGAGAAAACCGGGATTTACGAGGGTATACACTGTTTTTCTAATTTTTGCTTAAAAACATAGGTTGAGGGTACTCATTAGAACCGCCTCAATGTGGCGGTTCTAACGAGCACCCCTTACCTATGTTTGCAGTATCAGTAACAAAAATATCGCGGATTTTCGTCAGAAAAGTAGCCATTTTGGAGATGTGAAAAACTGCACTATGTCGCACGGTATGTTGTCGTAATTATATCAATATCGTAAATATATATGGTAAAAGTCACTCAAAATTGGAAGCAACGTCTCTAATATGACCATAACAGTGTTGACGGGGACGTAAAAGCTCATTTCAAACATAGATTCTTACCTTAGAAAACAATGGTATCCGCACATGAAAAGTTTAATTTACTGCCATATCAGAAAGTGCTGCATCCGAGAGGAGCCAGCGTAACTGGGGGAGAGAAATTCGGCATGGTTCGGTAATTAAAAGAATGTAAATATATCGGACCCAATGACGAGCAAGCCTGCCTTCGGGGTTTGCGATCGGGTAAGATACAAACCAGTCTGTACAGCTGCACAAACTAGTTAGAGTCTTGAACTTTTAACTATAGAAAGTAGATGTATTGTGCTAGTAAAAAGGCGCACACAAAGGTGCTGATCAGACTGCGCATGCGCAGTCTGATCAGCGCCTTTGTGACGCGCACATGACCAAAAAAGGTTTTTACGTAACCCGACGCATATAGTTTTAAGCGTAATTTGATCGATTATATGATGTAAATAAAAAAAACGTGAAATGAGTTAATATTAACATAGATAGATCATTGTGTTATGCATAAATAAACCTTTTGTCCAATTAGAACAAATTGGATACGCGAACCTTTGTCCACGGTGTGAATCTTAACTAAGCGGACTGGCTGATCAATATCTACAATGTTTGTAATTCTGTTTAGAAGATTCATGTAGTTCAGTAAAAACCCTTGTTTGTAGCACAGATTCAAATAGTCTAAATAATTGAGCAGACATTCCAAACAGGTTGCGAGTACTCGAAATTTTTGGTTTGAGAAAATAGTAATTTGAGATTAAAGGGATTGAAATCTAATGAATATATATAGCAAGACTTAAACAACAGAACCCAAAGTTTACCTTTGACCTTGACTTAAGCAGTAAGTTGAGGAATCCGAAATTGAGATAACAAAGATCAACCTTTCACGTGTCCAACGGCCAACAGCCTATGTTGGGCTATTTGCATTTGAAAAGCTTGCATGTACGTAACGAAATGTTCTGTAAAAAGGCAAAGTAGAAGTGGAGGCAATGATCAGGAATGGATAAAATTAACCGCAGCTCCCATCAGAGACACCAAAGGGAAAGAAACACAAATATGAAACAACAAACCCTAATGGAAACATCAATAGTGGAAAGCCAAAAGGATAGTTACCTTCCCACAGTGGCCAACCCTTCCCTTGGAAGCAATGATAATAACACAGAATTGTAAACCGTAGTTTCCAAGCTTTTTTCTTGGCCAGATTACTAGTTTCAGCCAACCAGGCTTCATTAGTGATCATCAAATATTTGTGAAACTTTTGCAGTGCAAACAATTATACGAGTACCAGAGGGAGTGAAAATACCGGTATAACCCACCCTTTGATGGAGGACAGGGAGACGTTTTACAGCCGCGACACGTTTCTTAAACGCGGATACGTAGGTTGATCTGCCATAACGAAAACGCGACTATATAAGTTTGACCCCCTTTAACCCCACTTTAATATAGTAAAACTGGGTTTTTTTCAGGGGTAAACAGTATTTTTCTTATTTCTGCTCAGAAACATAGATTGTGGGTACTCGATAGAACCGCCTCGTGGAGGCGGTTCTATCGAGTCCCCGCAATCTATGTTTTGAGCAAAAATAATGATTTGTTTGTTTGATTTAAGGTTTAACGTCCCCGTCAACACTGTAAAGGTCATTTTTGAGACGTTGCTTCCAATTTTGTGGGACTTTTACCCGACATTGAGATGAAACGACATCTCAAGCCCTGTCGCCCAATGAAACCAATAGGGTTTATTAGCATGGACGGACCGCCTCGCATCGCGGTTCCTGGATAGGCTTAGATCCTCTAAGCGGTTTACCAGTACTAGTGTGCGGGCCAGATTCAGCTCTGCGTGGAAGCATCATGCAGCCCATATATTTCTTCAAGCCCCTATGGGCGGGGGCCTAAAAAATAATGAAAATATCAGATTTTTTATCTGAAAAAATTCCTTTTTGGGTGGTAAAATCTTCCAGTACATTTGTATAGGCGTGTTTTCGTAATGACATTTGTTTTTGTATATGGAAAATAGGTTTTCTCATGACATGGAGCATATGCAAAGTGTCACTGCGTACGTCAGCAATATAATAAAACGATACATTGTTGCGTGGGTATGCAATATGATAAAACGATACATTGTTGCGTGGGCATGTTTCCTTAATCCTTACACTCCTGAGTCTCGCCCCCGCCCATCGGGGCTTGCAGAAATAGATTGGGCTGCATGATTCTTCCACGTCGATCTGAAACCGACCGCGCATAGGAGTACTGGTAAACCGGTTACACAGTTAGAGGCTCTAAGCCTGTCCAGGTAAAGTGGTGCGGTCGGAGTCGGACCGTCCATGCATATAAACCCTTTTGGTTCAGTTTGGGCGGTAGGGCTTGAGATGTCATTGTATCTCAATAGCGGATAAAAGTCCTACACAATTTGAAGCAGCGTCTCCAAGTGGTGACAGGGAGGTTAAACCCCAAATCAATCAATCGATCAACCAATCAGTACACTCCTGAAGGTATGAAGTAGACTCTGAATCGGGGCATGTTCCTTTTGTAGATACGGGTTTTAGTCGTATAACAAATAGTGGACAGATCCTGTTGAAGCGGTTTGTCCTGAATCGTCTCATCTGGATCTACACTTGCCGCATAGCCATTACGAAAACACGCCTTTTCAAACATGACAATTTTGCCACCAAAAACTGAAAATTTTCAGATTAAATAAACTGATATTTTTCTTATTTCTTCACAAAACATAGGTTGTGGGTATTCGTTAGAACCGCCTCGAGGCGGTTCTAACGGGTACCCACAATCTATGTTTTTGAGCAGAAAAATAATATATACTCCTGTAAACCCCAGCTTTACTTATTAAAGAGGGGTTAATGGGGTCAACCTGTTATAGGTGATGGTTACATGTAGGCCCTATCTGTACTGGTCCACAGGGCTGAAAGGGTTCTGTGATTGTCAACAAATTGGTGGCGCTCTCAAATCGACACGTACCACTTTGAGCTGATATATATGAATCAGCGTTTTTTTTTCTATTCAAAATAATGAATACTTTCTTGTTACCATAAATGATGCATTTTTCTTTTTAACCACCATTTCAGCTTTGGTGTCAACGGCCCCTTTGACATTTGTATGTTGCATTATTTTGATTGATTATAATGAGAATTGTATGAAAAATATGAGGTAAAATAATCAACTACGTAAATAAAGATAGATGGACACAGTGATGCCGAAAGTTATTATAACAAGTCAGATTCATTTAGTTTAAACACATCATGAAAACATTCCTGTTCTGAATAACGAAACTGTTCTCGTACATTAAGGGAATTTGCAACGGACTAAATAGTTGAGGCAGTTTTAACTACATACAGCAACAATGCAACACACATTCTAATGCACTTTCGTATGTAACACGACGTCTGATTGGATAACGTCAAAAATTTGAGACAGTTCTGCGATATACTGTCGGAAAGCCGACGTCATAACGTAACGTCGCTTTTCATTGGCTGGCATTTGGTTTTACGCAGCTCACAGCGTTTGCCGCTTTGTGCTAAAAAAGTACAATTTGTAACAAAACAACTGAATAAGTGCGTTAGAATGGGGATAACTGTATTGAAAATTGTCATTTGGGGAGGTACGGCCGCAAATTCGATTTTACGGCTCCACTGGCGCGTCGCCGTAGAACGAAATTTCTGACCGTACAACCGCTCATTTACCTCCCCAAATGACAATTTTCAATACAGTTATACCCTAAATATACACTTTTTTTGCGGCAACAAAATCATAAAATGTCTTTATTTGGAGCAGTGAAAGAATTGGTTATGTGAAGCGAACGGAGGCAGCTGCATACAAGGATTCAAACAAAGCATTTAGTCACGAATAGGATGGCGCATGTAACATGGGAAAACACGCTGTAAATCAGTGTGTTTTATTTTTTGTTTAATGACCGATTAAACACGATTTATGTCATATCAAGCTGGTCAGTTTACCTTATACATAAGCGCTTAACAAGTACAGTGAAATTCCTATATTAAGACCACATTTGGGACTGTTCAAAAGTGGTCTTCAAGACCACTTTGAACATTCAAAAGTGGTCTTCAAGACCACTTTTGAACAGTCCCAAGGGTGATCTCTTAGCAAGAGAACTGGGTGCAGAAAGCATGAAGAAAGAATAAAAGCATATTTTGTCTTAATAGCGGAATTCAACTGTATTCAGGTTCACACTCTTTCACCGGAAACTGACAACTGCTCTTCTTAAATCCTCGGGAGGAAGAGATTGATCGCAGAAAGATTTCATGATCACCCTCCACGAAAAATAGTGCCGACCCTGCACGTATCGTGTCTACGACCTCCTGACCGCCAGTCAGATGAGCAACCAAATGAGCTACCGATGCCGTCAAATAAACTATAAATCCAATTTTACATCATTTTGTACATTTCGAGCGATGTTACTGGTTGATAAAAACGATATATACTTCGATACATTCCATGAGCAAGAATTGCACACAGCGACAGGTAGTAATATACATGTAACGTGACGACAAAGCCGTGTGTTGTGTCATTTTATATGAAATGACGTCATCATCGTTCGATTAGGATATCGGAAACTTTTGAAAACATAAATGCTTGTTGACAAATAAACTGAATTACAACTCTTGACTGTTTTCTTTCACAAATTGAATAATCATACAGAATTGGTAAGTTCATTTTTATGCTTTCGAAAAAACTCCTTAAATTTACCATTTTGGTAATATTTATAACGTTTTGATGACAAAGGTGGAATTATGAGCAATGAATTATCATTTTTTTGTGGATTTTTTGGATGTGTAAACTCGGCGAATCACTCACAAACTGCATGCAGCCTTGACTTTTATCGAGGTGTAAACGGCGAATCACTCAAAAACTGCAAACTGAAGCCCGAAGGCTGCACATCGATAAAATCCACCAAAAAATGAAATGCATTCCTGTAGTAAACACCACAAGTCTATAAACAATAATATGTAGTCAGCAGACTTGTGTTATTAGCTATGGTGCAATTAAATAAACTGACTTTTTGTTTATATATTTTAATCTTGAAACATTGAATAAAAACACATGTTCGTCCCCAAAAAGATAAAATAATGATCAATTGTGTTGAATATGACATTTTAATATGTAGTTTTACGTAAAATACCACCTGTGCAAAATTGGTCTTTGGAACATTTTTTGTCTTTAAAATTATAACCTACATTTGTCCGTTTTCAGACAGAGAAAGGTAGGCCACTAGTTAGACTGGCCTCCTTGACAGATAAGGTCTGTTTCAAGGTTGTTTTTTTTTTTTTTTTGTTTTGTTTTATTAGCATTATTATTATTTTCCCAAATCAACAACTCTAGTCAAGCATCTTATTCTACAGTCGAAAACCGACTGAACTATTTCTATGTATCGTTTTGTGTAGTTCAATAATATCAGTATATCGGCCTAGAGGATAAGAGCACTGACTCTTAATCATAAGGTCTCACCGCTGTGGTTCGAGCTGTTAGGATCATGGCGCCAAAGTCTTGTTATTGTAAAAGAATTTCCCTGACGTCTTAACTTTCTAACGTGTTTGAGTGCGTTGCTATTGTGTTCTTACGTCTTGGGTAATACAAATGATAGAGAGATGTACTTTTTCTTGCGTTCAAATCCATTCCGTGACCAAAAGATGTGTTCTAAGTTGAAAGCACTAAGAAAAGGGCAAAGGGAGCAGTTTCGAAGCTGATCAAAAAATTCAAGGAAGTGAAAAGTGATGAAACAACACCCGAAATCGACGAACTTTCGAACATCGCTAGTGCCCTGCAGAAAAAGGCCGAAAGTGATGACGGAGCTCACTGACAACATTCTCGCAGCACTGGAAGAAGTGGAGATAGAAGTGGAAATTACGAAATCAGATGGGTACATTTTTAAATTAGAATTAAACATTCAATTAGTTAAAAGATTTATTCAAACTAGAACGTCTCGTTAAAATGTGCATGCTGATAGTTTTCCTTCAGGCCATGACCTCGCAGCTTCCAACAGTATTAGTACGAACGCCCAGCCGTTAATTCCTCGGCCTCCGTTAGTCAAAAGTCTGGTCAACAGCGAAAGTGAGTCACAAGTACATGCACAAGTGAGCTTGTGCACCATGCTGCACACGCCTGCTTTCGTCTCTAGTTCCATATATCACAGATTACTAAATCTAGATCTTCCAGTCTTTGATGGGGATGTATTAGAATGATAGTCGTTTTGGGGCTCATATGCACCAGCGATCCATTCAAATCAATCCCTCAGTGATGTGCAGATATTCACCTATCTCAAATACAGTGTCTGGATTTGCAATTACAAACTTTAATTGCGGTAAAGCAGTTGCCTTGTTGCCCTAGCGGTAAGGACAAAAGCACAGAATTGTACTAACATGTAAGCTTTGTTAGATCTTCCAGTGCATATGAATACCATTTCCAGCCTATGGCCTTTCTACGACAGGACAGAAATCTACATTAGAGAATCAGATGGAAAGCTCATTCGGCGCATTGCTTGTTCCTGAATGCCTGAGGAAATACTATTGATGTAAAGACACCAGCTCAAGGCACTTCAACTGAAAATCACAACGAGAAGGAATCCAGTGCATCAGTTCAAATGCATTCTTCTCTGATCCACTCACAAGGTCTCGTGCTTTTGAAGACAGCTATGGCACCAGTCAGCTCGGGTCAAACGAGTCTATATGCAAATATTCTCCTCGACGAAGGTACCCAGAGATCGTTGATTACCGCAAACTGGAGCTAGTTCCCACCGGGAAAGAAGCTTTAGCCAGTTCCGGATTTGGAGACACCAGCGGAAATATGCGAAGACTTTCGACCGCAACAGTTTACCTACAGACGGAGCAGAAACCATTCCACCTGACGTATTGATTGTACCAGCGACTTTCGTGCCATTGAAAACATATCCCAGCAATACGAAGTTCATGGGCCATTTGACGGGACTCAAACTTGCTCATCCCACAATGAATGATGAGCATTTTAAAGTCATGGTGCTAATCGGAGCCGACACCTACTGGGCTATTGTGCAAGACAGAGTCGTCAGAGGAAATGGTCCCACTGTCTATTGCGCAAGACAGAGTCGTCAGAGGTAATGGTCCCGCTGTCTATTGTGCAAGACAGTGCCGTCAGAGGAAATGGTCCCGCTGTCTATTGTGCAAGACAGAGTCGTCAGAGGAAATGGTCCCACTGTCTATTGTGCAAGACAGAGTCGTCAGAGGAAATGGTCCCACTGACTATTGTGCAAGACAGAGTCGTCAGAGGAAATGGTCCCACTGTCTATTGTGCAAGACAGAGTCGTCAGAGGAAATGGTCCCACTGACTATGGTGCAAGACAGAGTTGTCAGAGGAAATGGTCCCGCTGTCTATTGTGCAAGACAGAGTCGTCAGAGGAAATGGTCCCACTGTCTATTGGGCAAGACAGAGTCGTCAGAGGAAATGGTCCCACTGACTATTGTGCAAGACAGAGTTGTCAGAGGAAATGGTCCCGCTGTCTATTGTGCAAGACTGAGTCGTCAGAGGAAATAGTCCCACTGCTGTCGAGTCAACCTCTATCTGGACTCATAAATGTATGCAACAAAAAAAATCACCCGCCACTTCGATGATGGACATAATGACGTCACACTCTGTCGAAGGAGTCGACCTTGAAAAATTTTGGAAGGTCGAATTACTTGGCATAGAGAACATGAAACCCGAGTAGCCCCATGATAGTTACTTAAAGAGTACCAGAGCACTGCTATCTCCTTCAAAAATGGGAAATATTTGAAGGAGATTTATTTTTGTTATGGTTTGTCTTTGAGTGTGTGTATCGTTTGTATTATTTTGTTTTGGATAGCCAATTGGCCATTTTGTTGAAAAGTAACTGTCATTTTGGCTTCCCGCTATTAATGTTTCCATTAGGGTTTAGTTGTTTCATGTTCGTGCTTCTTTCCCTTTGGTGTCCCTGATGGGAGCTGTTGGTTAATTGTATCGATTCCTGTTCATTCTTTCTTCTCTCTTTAATTGACGCCAGTAGGTCAGGCCTCAGATTCTATGACGGTTCCTGCATAAAGGCTTACTGTGAATTAGAATTTATTTTTTTGTATTGTTGGTTGGTGCCTGATGCTCTGTCTCTAGTTGGGCCCGTCGAAGTCTAACTGTTGGTTTTCTTTTGCTCCAGCATTTCAGTGTTTTCTTGCTGTCGAGTCCTCACCGTTGTTTCATCTCTGTGGTTGTTTGATTTTTTGTGTTCTCCGAGATGTTGCACTGATAAGTTAGGAGGCTTTCATGCGCGGACTGAACAAATTATTTGTTTAAATCGCGACGGAAGTTAGGGTGAGGATTGCAGCCGCGTGAAATCGATTTAAGCCCCCCCCCCACCACCACCACAACACACACAGTGGAATTCGTTTCACTGACCGTTCCAAGGCGATTCTTCTGTTGCGGTGTATTTTTGTTACGGTTTCTCTTTAAGTGTGTGTATCGCTTGTATTTTTTTATTGCGGGTGTGTGTGTGTGGGGGGGGGGGGGGGGGGGGGGGGGGGGGGGGCGATGGTGGAGGTACTCGTGAGTACCCCAAAATCTATATTTTAGAGCACAAATAATAAAAATAAGGTTTACCCCCTGTCCCTGTAAACCCCTAGTTTTCATACATGAAAGTGGAGTTCAAGGGGGTCAAAATTATATAGGCGTGTTTTCGTGATGCAACAGGGTGTCAGGTATTAGTTTAGCTATTTTGTCAGTTTAATGAATTTTTCATCAAACGTGCTAGAAAATATTAAGGTCGGTAAGTAAGAAAATATTTTTTTTTTTATTTATTTTTTTTTTCTGGATGGCAATAAAAATTGCAGGGTCGGCACAAAAAAAATTAGAATCGGTCGGGCTAGCTGAAACACAGCTACTTTTTAAGCCTTATTGTTCAACGTCCTTTAGCACTTTTCATTAGACATATCTTAGCATCTAGCATGCCCACAAATTGATGAATAATACTGCTATCATGTGACCTAGTCCACCTTTCACATATCGCTTTATATTGTCCTTGACTGTTTAAAAGGCCTTTAAGGTAACATTTATAGCTCTTTCGGTATTGTTTTAGATACGAGTTTCACTGCGAACAAGAAAAGTATAAACATGATGTGGAATTTGAAAGAAATACGAACGCTGATGTTAATGTTTTGAAACACATGCGGTATGAAATACATTCTATTAATAAATGTTTATAAAATTTGTAACATAAGGGTGTCACGATTTTTTTTCTGATCATATATATGTCTGATTCATTCACCAGTTCCAGCGTTGTAGAAATGCAGAAATGGGAATGTGCGGTGGCCGTAAAAAGTCTCCCTGTCCTTCATCATAGAGTAGTGCAAATTTTCTTATACTTTGGGATCATGCAAATATGATTGACGTTATTACATTGGTTAAACCTCAAATCAAACAAAACCAAATCCTTTGGGATCATTCATTCTATTATGGAAGTTTGAAAATATCTGAGAGTCAGTGATAATACCTAATTGGCCGACACTAGCTAGTCTGGGCAAGAAAACATGTACTCTCCATACTTTTCAGCTCTGTGGTGCACGCCCTTGCTTCCAAAGGATAACCCTTTTGTAGAACATATTTAAGGTCACTACAGCTGGTGTTAAGGGAATGTGTGGCGACCGTAAAAAGTCTCCCTGTCCTCTATCATAGTGAAGTTTATAGTTTCTTGTCCTTTGGGATAATTGATTCCATTGTGGAATTTCGAAAATATCTGAGGGTAACTGGGCTTGTCCGGCCCAGAAAACATGTACACTCCATATTTTTCATTTATGTGATGCATTCTTTGCTTCCTAAGGATAACCCTCTTATAGAGCATATTTAACGTCACTACAGCTTATGTTCAGGAGATGTGTGGCGGTCGTAAAAAGTCTCCCTGACCTTCATGAGGGTAATTGGCTTGTCCGGCCCAGAAAAACATGTACACTCCATATTTTTCATTTATGTGATACATTATTTGCTTCCCAAGGATAACCCTCTTATAGATCATATTTAACGTCACTACAGCTTATGTTAAGGAGATGTGTGGCGGTCGTAAAAAGTCTCCCTGCCCTTCATCATAGTATAGTTTATATTTTCTGGTCCGTCAGGATCATTGATTCCATTGTGGAATTTCAAAAATATCTGAGGGTCACTGATGAAGCCTATGTGGCCGAAACTAGCTAGTCTGATCCAGAAAATATGTACACTCCATACTTTTCACCTTTGTGGTGCATTCCTTGCTTCCAAAGGATGACCCTTTTATAGAACATATTTAACGTCACTACAGCTGATGCTAAGGGAATGTGTGGCGTTCTTAAAAAGTCTCCCTGCCCTTCATTACAGTGCAGTTTATATGTTCTTGTCCATTGTGATCATTGATTCAATTGTGGATTTTTTTTAAATATCTGAGGGTCATTGATGAGGTCTAATTGGCCGAAATTGTTCAACCGACTTCTAAAACCTAATATGCACAGATGACAAAAAACTACACCGAACAATCAATTCTCGTATTTCCAATAAACTCCCCCGAATCGGCAGTTACACAAATTCCATGAGGCCAAAAATAGGGTTAATCTGTTCCAACAAACATCTTCTAACCAATATTTCCTTCCTTCCATCGTCAACGTCTTCAACAACTTATGAAAAAACGTAACGCATCACATAAAATTTTCACATAAACACATACACTTATAAAACAATTTCTTTCACACCAGACAAGGAAATCCATGATTTTACCCTGGGATAGAAGTTTATGTTCTGACCCTGGTGTTACGACCCCAAATCGAATATAATCGCGTGTTTGATAAATGCATTGGTTGATTACAACCTCATGCGTGGTGTCGTCCTGCGTGACGTCACTAAACATTCCTGTTGTGTCATCACAAAATGGCGGACGTCGGTAACCGAAGTGACAGCAGCATTAAAAATTCGCAAAAGAAATGGAAGGTATGCAAGAAAAAGAATCCTATATGGGTCTGAGGGGTGGATAGAAAAAAATCCGTCCCGAGGGTCACTGTCCGGCATCACGAGGCTTGCCTCGTGATGCCGGACAGTGATCCCGAGAGACGGATTTTTCCATCCACCTCTCACACCCATATAAGATTCTTATATGTTAATACAGTCAATCATTGCACCAAAAACGTTCTCAACACAACAACCTTCCCCACGAAAGGTCAAAAGGTCATGCATGAAAACAATTATGGCGACCTTAATAGATGGAGAAACAATAGATATACATGAACTGTTAGTTGAAAAAATAATTGCTTGCGATGAATAAAAAATCGCCATGAAAAGGTTGAAGCAAACTCACACAGTCTGATGCATGTATTTATGTCCCGCCTTACGTTTTGCTACACAGTTACATTGGCTTTAATTGCACGACCCGCAGAAAAAGCGACTAACAGAAGTCGGTTGATTTTCTAAGAGTGCCCTAAAATCACCGTGTCATTCTGTCATTCGGTCAATCGGTCATTCTGTCAGTCTGTCTGTCCGTCCGTAACCCGTTTGTGAAAATTGGTGATAGTGACTTAACCGCTTGGAATATTTAAACAATTTTTGGCATACTGATAGATATCAATGAGATCTAACCAATGGACTTGCGAAATATTACATTCCATTTAGTATAGCCTCGCCGAGGCGAAAAATGTGAAAAATTTCGAACTGCTTCTCCTCGGAAACCGTTGGGCCGATTGAAGTCAAATTTCATATGGAGCCTCTATGGGATGGGGGAAACCAAAATTTGCTCATGGGATCCAGGTCACATGACCAAAATGGCCGCCAAGACATATATGGTCTGACTGTCTGTCCGTCCGTCCGTAACCGTTTGTGAAAATTGGTGATAATGACTTAACCGCTTGGAATATTTAAACAAGTTTTGGCATACTGATAGATATCAATGAGATCTAACCAATGAACTTGCGAAATATTACATTCCTTTAAGTATAGCCTCGCCGACGCGAAAAATCCGTAACCCGTTTGTGAAAATTGGTGATAGTGACTTAACCGCTTGGAATATTTAAAAAAAAATTGGCATACTGATAGATATCAATGTGATCAAACCAATGAACTTGCGAAATATTACATTCCATTTAGTATAGCCTCGCCGAGGCGAAAAATGTGAAAATTTTCGAACTGCTTCTCCTCGGAAACCATTGGGCCGATTGAAGTCAAATTTCATATGGAGCCTCTATGGGATGGGGAAACCAAACTTTGCTCATGGGGTCCAGGTCACATGACCAAAATAGCCGCCAAGCCATATATGGTCTGTCTGTCTGTGCGTCCATAACCCGTTTGTGAAAATTGGTGATAGTGACTTAACCGCTTGGAATATTTAAACAATTTTTGGCATACTGATAGATATCAATGAGATCCAACCAATGATCTTGCGAAATATTACATTCCATTAAGTATAGCCTCGCCGAGGCGAAAAATGTGAAAATTTTCGAACTGCTTCTTCTCGGAAATCGTTGGGCCGATTGAAGTCAAATTTCATATGGGGACTCTATGGGATGGGGGAAACCAAAATTTGCTCATGGGGTCCAGCTCACATGACCAAAATGGCCGCCAAGCCATATATGGTATGTCTGTCTGTCCGTCCGTAACCCGTTTGTGAAAATTGGTGATAGTGACTTAACCGCTTGGAATATTTAAACAATTTTTGGTATACTGATAGATATCAATGAGATATAACCAATGAACTTGCGAAATATTACATTCCATTTAGTATAGCCTTGGCGAGGCGAAAAATCCGTAACCCGTTTGTGAAAATTGGTGATAGTGACTTAACCGCTTGGAATATTTAAACAATTTTTGGCATACTGATAGATATCAATGAGATCTAACCAATGAACTTGCGAAATATTACATTCCATTTAGTATAGCCTCGCCGAGGCGAAAAATGTGAAACTTTTCGAACTGCTTCTCCTCGGAAACTGTTTGGCCGATTGAAGTCTAATTTCATATGGAGCCTCCATGAGATGGGGCAAACCAAAATTTGCTCATGGGGTCCAGCTCACATTACCAAAATGGCCGCCAAGCCATATATGGTCTGTCTGTCTGTCCGTCCGTAACCCGTTTGTGAAAATTGGTGATAGTGACTTAACCGCTTGGAATATTTAAACATTATTTGGCATACTGATAGATATCAATGAGATCTAACCAATGAACTTGCGAAATATTACATTTCATTTAGTATAGCCTCGCAGAGGCGAAAAATGTGAAAATTTTCGAACTGCTTCTCCTCGGAAACCGTTGGGCCGATTGAAGCCAAATTTCATATGGAGCTTCTACGGGATGGGGGAAACCAAAATTTGCTCATGGGGTCCAGGTCACATGACCAAAATGGCCGCCAAGCCATATATGGTAAAACCCCTTCAAAAATAGTCTTCTCCAGAACCACTGGGCAGATTTCCACGAAACTTGATAAATGGCATCTGGGACGTAGGCCCATCATAAATTGCTAAAATGGTGACCCTGGATTGACCTTGACCTTCTTTGTGCCTAGGTCAAACTTTGACACATATGCTTTTGTACTGGAAAATGTGAGAATGCATTTTATCCTACAAACGATTCAGAATACAGTACTAAAGTATAAGATATATTTTTGCTCCCGATATTGGGGGAACCGTTTTAGGTCCAGGTCACATGACCATAATGGCCGCCATACCCATATATAATAACACCCATAAAGCTTAAAGCATCCGGCGGGTCGTGCACTTCAGCTGAAGCACTGGTTTAATTTTATTTTTACGTGCGGACAAGTCTGGTATGGATATGTTAAGAGTTGTATCCTCAAGATTAGTTGATTGTGCAGACAATGAGTGACCTTGACTCACTTTTCAGCACAACCACCGCGGTGTTCTGCTACTTAGTACCATGTCTGCTCTGTCATGAGGAAACCGGTTTTGCGGTTTTCGACAAGGTGAGAAACCATTAAGATAACACATCCGTGTGACATGTAGATGATCTTACATGAGTGTTCATGTATTATTGAATTGAAGAAAAGGGATAAAATGCGAGGCTTCGCCGAGCATTTTATCCCTTTTCCTCAACGAGTTTAATAAATTCAATAATACATGAGCACGCATGCAAGATTCAATTGATTATATGGCATTTAAAACGAATTTAATTCACGATTGTTTTTACAAAAATGTCAATAACCCACCATACGTAAACATGACGTCGTTAAGGGCGTTGTACGTGTAACGTTACGCGGCGTAGTTAACTTATTTGCATATCTAATCCACTTGTAGATTACCGAATTTATTAAATAGTGTTTATTCATTCTCCTATTATAAACAAAGGGAGGTGAAACAATCTGAAAAAGAAACGAGTGCGAAACTCGATTTTCTTTAACGGATTGTTTTATCTCCGGAGGTTTATAAAGCCAATATAACTGGAGAAATTAATAATCTGTATACTATATGCACTACCATTTACCTTTAGGACAGTTTAGATCTTGAGATTTGGATCTGAAATTCGGCACAGTTGACTGTTTAAAGCTCATGTAAACGGTTTAATCAGCGTAGTATTACAGAAGCTGACTGGAACAAAAACTGGATGGGCGCCATTTTTAAAGCTCGTTCTTCAGTTTTGAATGAAAATAGAAGAAACGAAGTGTTACAATGATGAAACAAGTAAAATGTGAGATTAAAGAAATCATAACATACTCCTATTCAACGGTCATGTCCATGTTTTCTTTGTTTCAACGTTGCATCCGACTCAAACGTCACGCATTCTGAACGTCTGTTGATATTTTCTCAGACGCCATTTAGATGACGTCATGAATAACGTCGACGTAACTGAAACTTTCCCGCGCTTAAATATAACGATTTCATTATGGTCTGTTGTTTCATGTTTGTGATTCTTTCCCTTTGGTGTATCTAATTGGAGCTGTGGGTTAATTGTTTCGATTCCTGATCATTGCCTCCTCTTCTATTTTTCATTACAAAAACAGTATCTTGTGCAAATTGTAGTTCCAGCTAAAGATATTTATTTCCCCGGCAGCGGGCTAAGTGGAAAGGAAATATTTCTTCTTTGCCAGAAAGAAAATACCAAGTTTATGGCTGATAAAAATCATGGTATTTCTCTGTTATGCATGTAATATATATAATTTATTATTACTCAGTCCATTTTAAATATTGGATTTACAAACCGAAGGTGGTTGAACATCCGATAGAGAAACGAGTGCGCTTGCGCATGAGTTGCTTTATTGGATGGTCAACCTCCCGAGGTTTATGAATTCCATATTTTTAAAGGGACTGAGTCAATAAACTATATATTACATGCATTTGATAGAGCTGATGGATCACTTTGCAACTAATTCTATGTACATTTCACTCTTAACATACAGTCCATGCAAAAGGTAGTGGGCGCAGTTACACAATAGCTGGCTGAAACAAAAACTGTATAGACGCCATCTTGAAAGCGCTTCCTATTGTAATGAATGAAAATAGAAGAAATAAAGCTATTTTGGTGATAAAATAATTACAAATGCGAGAGAACGGTAACCAAATTCATTCAGTAGTTTTGTCCAGATAATCTTTATTTAAACGTTGCATCCGACTCGAACGTTATGCATTCTGAACGTGTTTTGATATCTTCTCAGACGCCATTGACATGACGTCATGAATAACGTCGACGTGTCTTAAACTTTCCCGCGTTTGAATACAGATATTTCATTGTTAAAGCAGTACCTTGTATCTTGCGCCAAAAGTAGTTCCAAAACTAAGAGGAAATAGTTCTTCTTAGCAAAACGGAAACTTTTAAGTTAATGTCTGATAGAAACCATGCTATTTCTCTGTTATGCATGTAATATATATAGATTATTTATTCTCCTAGTTGAAATATGGGATTTATAAACCGAGGGAGGTAAAACAATCCGATAAAGAAACGAGTGCGAAGCACGAGTTTCTTTAACGGATTGTTTCACCTCCCGAGGTTTATAAATCCCATATTTCAAATAGGAGAAATGTATAATCTGTATATTACATGCACTTCCATAGACTTTTAGGAGAGTTTGGATCTTGAATTTTGGATCTGAATGCCCGTTCAGTTGACTGTTTACAGCTAATGTAAACGGTTCAATCAGCGAAGTGTTACAGAATCTGGGTGGAAGAACAACTGGATGGGCGCCATTTTGAAAGCGCTTTCTACAGTTTTGAACAAAAATAGAATAAACAAAGTGTTTCAGTGATAAAGCAAGTAAAACGTTAGATTAAATAAAGCAAAACTTACATCCTAATCAATGGTCATATCCATGTTTTCTTTTGTTTCAGCGTTGCATCCGACTCAAACGTCACGCATTCTGAACGTCTGTTGATATTTCTTAGACGCCATTACAATGACGTCATGAATAACGTCGCCGTGATTGAAACTTTCCCGCGTTTGAATAGAACAATTTCACTGCAAAGCGGTATCTCGTATCTTGTACATAAAGTAGTTCCAGCTGAAGGGATTTATTTCCCCGGCTAAGAGGAAATATTTCTTCTTAGCAAAAAGGAAAATACCAAGTTTATGTCTGGTAGAAATCATGGTATTTCTCTGTAATGCATGTAATATATGACGTTATTACATGCTCGGACGCGACGTCATATGATAAAGTGCAATTTTTCATATCTCCAATACGATTATTGTGATGAAAATTTGTGAATGTTTTCTTATTTTTGCCCGAAACATAGGTTGTAAAGTGCTCGTTAGAACCACCCATATATCTGGGGGCAGAGATAATAAAAATAATGCATACCCCTGTTAACCCAAGTTTTTTCTATACAAAGTGGTGTGTAGAGGGGTGTTTATTACACGGCCTTATTAACATGATGCAAAGAGGTATCCATCTGTCGTGGTTAACATCAATCTGTCAATCAGTTTACCACAGACTGACTTTCTAATTTCTGTACTTAGGCCATGGGTTAACGGTTTTTATTTGCTTAAAATGTTAATTTATCTTCTAATAAATGTAAACAATATTGTTTCGTCGTTTTAGTTATTGCCATTCAATCTCTTTTATTTGCATATAATCTATTGTTTAATGAAAGTAAATAATATTTATTGGTTCGTCGTTTAAGTTGTTGTCATTCATTGCTGTAAATGTATTTTTATTTCCTACCATCAATGATTAAGATATATGCTTGCGCATGCGTCAAACATATCACTTTTAAAACAAAAAATACTATTGCAGAACCTATTAATCATATAGTTATGTTCCACTGGTTGTTTAAAATGCCTATTTTCAAGTGAATTCGTGATCAGCATATAATTTTCGCTTTGATAGGATCATCCTGAAACTTGAAGATAGCATGGACATGGAAAAAGGTTTCAACGAAATCTGAAACTGGCTAGATCAGATTATCAATCTCAGGATTTGTGCTGCTGAATGCTGAACTAGCATGTTGTTAACCGTACACATGGGTACAGTTGTTCAAATAAGTTCTGAAGTTAGATCCTTTGGAAGCAAGGAATACACCAAATAAACGAAAATAGCAGACTCGGTTTTATTGAGTCTGTTCATGACCAGTACTCAAATGTACAACACCGGCCACGCCCTCTAGCACCGGCTGAAGCAGAACTCTATTTTCAAAATTATACCAAATGAACTCGATGATTCCAAAGGACCAGAAAATATAATCTGCACTATGATGATGTACGGGGAGACGTTTTACGGCCGCCACACGACACAATACCAGCAACATTGAAAATAAATAAGGTCTGAAGTTAGATCCTTTGGAAGCAGGAATACACCAAATAAACGAAAATAGCAGACTCTGTTTTATTGAGTCTGTTCATGACCAGTACTGAAATGTGCAACACCGGCCACGCCCTCTAGCACCGGCTTAAGCAGAACTCTATTTTCAAAATTATACCAAATGAACTCGATGATTCCAAAGGACCAGAAATATAATCTGCACTATGATGATGTACGGGGAGACGTTTTACGGCCGCCACACGGCACAACACCAGCAACAGTGAAAATAAATAAATTCTGAAGTTAGATCCTTTGGAAGCAAGGAAGCAAGATCCTTTCAAAGCCTCGTTAACTTAACAAGCTCGTTAGTGGTCATATTGTTAACTGTTTTAGTAAGTACAATATCTAAAATTTAGGTATTTTTGAAGCTGCTCACATTTTTTTCAGCAAAAATAGTTGAATATTTGCCATATTAAATGATCAAAGTTTTAACGATTTGATAACTAACGACATCGTTAGTTTTGAACAACTGGCCACTGTAGTTTAGATCAGCTCTTTAAGAAACTTGCAGAGAAAGTGGATTCGACGGGAACAAGCTCCATGGGTTTTAAAGACTAGCCAGACAATTTCTTTTCTGTTTGCCTGTCTGTCTGTACGACCGTCCGTCCGTCAGTCCGTAACTCCATGATGTCCGGCGTCCATTAGTAATTTTTACTAGCTACATTGTATATCTCCAACCTATATTTGCTAAAAATCTTAATTTTATACTGATGAAATTTAATGATATCTATTGTTTCGCCGTTTTAGTTTTTGTCATTTAAATGTGTAATGCTGTAAATGCACTTTTTATTCTACCAGCAAAGATTTCTTACTCTTAAATGGTATACGCTTACGCATGCGTAACTGTGCAATGAAGCCGATTCTCAAAAAAAAAACATCACTTTTAAACTTCCGTTTAAAGAACAAAAATTAATTCTTGTAAAGCCATCTTTACATTTACAATGATATAAACCCCAGTTTTACTGTATAAAAGTGGGTTTCAAGGGGCTCAAAATTATATGGGCCTGTTTTCGTGATGGTGCCATTAGGGTTAATAAATGGGTCAACTCAGTTTAGCACTTTTTTCCCAGCCAACACTCCACCAGTGCTGTCAGCGCTTTATTTTTGTTTTATCTTTCTTTTGTATTATTCATTTTTTCTGTTCTTTTCTGTTATCATTTTACTAAAGAACTGTTTTTCTTACACTTGCCACAGTAATCAATCTCTCACTTTTTGCAATTATGTTTGATTCTGCCTAGCCCGTTTGACACGGCCCCCTCCCGTCGGGACTAAGAAATAGATGGGCTGCATGATGCTTCCACGCAGAGCTGAAACCGACCGCACACGATTACTGGTAAACCGCTTAGAGAATCTAAGCCTGCCCAGACAAGGCGGTGCGAGTCGGACCGACCCTGCTTATAAACCAAATTGGTTTCATTTGGGCGACAGGGCTTGAGATGTCATTTCATCTCATTGTCGGGTAAAAGTCCCACAAAACTGGAAGCGATGACATTAAACCTCAAATCAACAAACAAATATACTTGACACAGTGTACAATCTCACACTTTTAACATCTCGCGGCAAGAATACAAATTAGAAATATTTGCAAATTAAAAGACTTTTTTATTAGTCCGTAGATGCATATTGCAATGCGTTTGTAATGTCAATCATATTTTGAGAAACAAAACATTTCATTTTATTCAGTCATTAAGATTTGACAGATCGATGTGCAAATCAAGTCTTTGACCTTCGCTTGGCAAAAATATTCCCTGTTCCCAGTAATGAATGATGTGGGGTGTATGGATCACATCACGTGATAAGTCATCGGCTCCAAGGGGAATGAACGCACCTTCAGTGGAGACGACATTTTTATTACGAAAACACGCCTATACAAATACAGTGTAACCTTTATCGCCGAAAAAAATGCAAATTTTAAGATGAAAAACTGTGATATTTTACCTCACCTGGGCCGAAGGCTCCAGGGTAGCTTACAGGATAGTAGTCCCTCCGTCGTCCGTCTTTCGTCCGTCCACACATTTGACCAGCTATATCTCTGCAGCCTGCAGGCTGATCTCAATCATTTCTTATCCGTAGCATGCCTCTGGTGGGGCATTGATGATATAAGCTTTTTTCGAAATATAATGAACAGTTTGGTTGCTATGGCAACCACAAGGTCCTATAGACTTACAATGGGAAAATGCTTGTCATCACCGTAGCACCTTCAGTTTTGATCGGATCTTTCTCAATCTTATATATAAGTAGACTGGGATTGAAAGCTCGGATGAGTTCGAAAACAGGCAAGATCGGCCCATTAATTATAGAGTTACGTCCCTTTGATTGCTACAAATGCCTATTTTTGACATTGTCATCACCGTAGCCCCTTCAGTTTTGATCAGATCTTTCTGAAACTTATATGTTAGGTGGCTTGAGATAAAATCTCGGATGAGTTCGAAAACCGGCCAAGTCGTCCCATTTATCATAGAGTAACGTCCTTTTGATTGCATGGCAATGCCTACCTTTTACATTTTCATCACCGTAGCGCTTTTAGTTTTGGTCGGATCTTTCTGAAACTTATAAGTAAGGTGGCTGGGGATGAAAACTCGAACAAGTTCGCAAACCGGCCAAGTCGACCAATTTATCATAGAGTTATGTCCCTTTGATTGCATTTCAATGCCTATTTTTGACCTTGCCATCATTAGCGCTTTTAGTTTTGATCGGATCTTTCTGAAACCTATATGTAAGGTGGCTGGGGATGAAAACTCGGATGAGTTCGAAAACCGGCCAAGTCGGCCTATTTGCCATAGAGTTACATCCCTTTGTTTGCTGAAAATGGCTATTTTTACCTTGTAATCACCATTGCCCCTTCAGTTTTGATCGGATCTTTCTGAAACAAATATGCACGGTGGCTGGGGATAAGAACTCGGATGAGTTTGAAAACCGGCCACGTCGACCACTTTATCATAGAGTTACGTCCCTTTGATTGTTGAAAATGCCGATTTTTGACCTTGTCATTACCGTAGCGTCTTCAGTTTTGATCGGATCTTTCTGAAACTTATATGTAAGGTGGCTGGAGTATATAAATTGGGCCGTTCGTCCGTCGTCCGTCCATCCACACTTTTGACCAGTTATATATCTGCAGGCTGATTTGTTTGTTTGTTTGATTTGAGGTTCAACGTCCCCTTCAACACTGTAAAGGTCATTTTGGAGATGTTGCTTGCAAGTTTGTGGGACTTTTACCCAACATTGAGATGAAATGACATCTCAAGCCCTGTCGCCCAATGAAACCAGTAGGGTTTATAAGCATTGACGGGTCGACTCACACCGCTTTGCCTGGGCAAGCTTAGATC
Organism: Lucinisca nassula; assembly: GCA_963580285.1. Classification (NCBI taxonomy): domain Eukaryota; kingdom Metazoa; phylum Mollusca; class Bivalvia; order Lucinida; family Lucinidae; genus Lucinisca; species Lucinisca nassula. Next base: position 90,558,901 of record OY757011.1, on the reverse strand, counting down.
CTCTAAGCGGTTTACCAGTACTTGTGTGTTGGTCAGATTCAGCTCTGCGTGGAAGCATCATGCAGCCCATCTATTTCTTCAAGCCCCGATGGGCGAGGGCCACTCTGCAGGCTGATCTCAATCATTTCTCATCTGCGGCATGCCTCTGGTGGGGCAATGATGACATAAACTTTTTTTTTTCGAAATCAAACAAAAACTATGGTTGCAATGGCAACCACTTACAATGGGATAATGCTTGTTATGACCGTAGCGCTTTCAGTTTTGATCAGATCTTTCTGAAACTTAATCGTAAGTTTGCTGGGGATAGAATCACGGATGGGTTTGAAAATCGGCCAAGTCGGCCAATTTATCGTAGAGTTACGTCACCTTGCTTGCTGAAAATGGCTATTTTTGACCATGTCATCACTGTAGCCCCTTTAGCATTGATCAGATATTCCTGAAACTTACATATAAGTAAGCCAGGGTTAAAAGCTCAGATGAGTTTGAAAACTAGTGATGTCGGTCGATTACTTTCGGAGTTAGGTCCCCAACTTTGCTTATTTGTGACATTGTCATCACCGAAGCCCCTTCAGTTTTGACTGGATCTTCTTTTTTTTTTTTTTTTTTTTTTTTTTGACCTTGTCATCACCATAGCTCCTTCAGTTTATATCGGATCTTCTTGAAAGTTACATATAAGCAAGTTAGGGATAAAAGCTTGAATAAGTTTGAAAATCGGTGAGGTCAGCCTATTTACCATAGAGTTACATGTAAATTCTACTTGATTTGCAGAAAATGCTTACCGTGTCATCACCTTGCCTTTCAATAAATCCTTCTGTAAAGGTTGGCACCTCCTGAAACTTTGAATCTGTTGGCTCAGGTGAGCGATATAGGACCATCTTGGTCCTCTTGTTCTTATTTCGGCTCAAAATATGGATTGTGGGTACTCGTTAGAACCGCCTCATCGAGTACCCACAATCTATATTAAAGAGCAGAAATAAGAAAACAATAACATTTACCCCTGTAAACCCCAGTTTTACTATATAAAAGTGGGGTTCAAGGTGTCAAAATTATATAGTCGTGTTTTCGTGATGAAAAATATTTTACCTTGGATACCGTATAGCGGTCCTTTTAAAGGAAAGAATTTGCTGTCTCGGGACTCATTTTTAGGGTGCTTGATTTGTATGAAAGTAAGCAATAGTCTTGCAGGTTTTTATTATTATTATTTGTAAAAATTATCCGAAAGTGGCCAAGTGGCTAACGCTTCGTGAGTCAGATTAAAGAGGTGCCTTTGCATGATTTGTTTGTTTGTTTGTTTGATTTGAGGTTTAACGTCCCCGTCAACACTGTAAAGTCATTTTGGAGACGTTGCTTCCAATTTTGTGGGACTTTTACCCGACATTGAGATGAAATGACATCTCAAGACCTGTCGCCCATAGAAACCAATAGGGTTTATTAGCACGGGCGGTCCGCCTCGCACCGCGGTTCCTGGACAGGCTTAGATCCTCTTAACGGTTTACCAGTACTAGTGTGCGGGCCGGATTCAGCTCTGCGTTGAAGCATCATGCAGCCCATCTATTTCGTCAAGCCCCTATGGGCGGGGGCCATCCTTTTGCATGAATAAAGGTAAATTAACGGGTCATTTGAATCAAACTGTGCACACTGCCTTCGGTAATTGAAACGCATCTGCGTTGGAGTTGACCGTGATTTAGCCCTAACTCCACTCCTTACTCCTATTTTCCAGTGTTTATTTATTTATTTTTATCTTATTTATTTATTTTTATGCTCAGCCATAAAAGTGACGGGGTTTAAACCATATATGCCTAGCGATCCTTTTTGGGACATGTGCAAACACTGTAGACCCAGATCAGACGCCGCAGAGTGTGGCGTCTGATCTGAGTCGACACTGTTTGCTTAAAGAGCATTCATTCTTGTAAAATTTACCACAAACAAAAACAAACCTGACACCCCTATAATTAGAAATGGACCGCTCCAAACTTCCTAGGCGGAATTTTCCATTGCCATATATGGGTTAAGGAAATATCTCCCAAAAATTCTGACCGCTTTAAATTCGTAACCGCTCCAAAACTCTGATACGGTTTGAGATATTTTCACGAAACTTCACAAAAAATGTAAATCGCGATAAGACAACGTGCAAAACATGGTGACAGGACACTTCGACCATATGGTCCCCTAGACAGCTCGGCTCCTAGACACCTTGGCCCCACTGAGCCTCGGCCACGCTGAGAACAAATACCTGAAACCTAGTCCCCAAGCCATCTCGGTCCCATATATCTAGTCAGGTTGACACCACTGCCAACTCGGCTTGCTGGTTTCCAACCGTTTCGCACCCAAGTCATTTCGTACCCTAGTCATTTCGTACCAATTGGGTCATTTCGTATTTGATTTTTGGTCATTTCGTACCCACTAACAACCTTTTCGTATCCAAGTCATTTCGTCACTGTTGTTGTCATTTCGTATCCAGGCTAAAATTGACCAAAGTGGTTACGAAATATGTAGTCATTTCGTACATGTACTTTTGGCCATTCCGTACTATTTTGGTTATTTTGTACCTAGTCTTACGACATGAAAGCAGCAACAATGGAAAGAAGCACAGCTGAAGAAAAATGCCGGCTATGATTAGATTCGAATGCGGCCCGCTCGGGAGGAAGTCCAAAGCTCTTACCACTGAGCAAAACTGTCACTCTCTGAAGCAGTTGTCCATGCATAATCTACCAAGCTAGATAATTGAAATGAGGAATTGCGGTCCGTCACACGGTCACACCTAAGTACTATTGTTATTGTAAACGGACGGATGAACAGCCGCATGGATGATTGTTTGGGCTTACAGATGACCACTCCGGGGTTCAGTTTAATGGACAACGTTTTTGGTTTTAAGGCCGTTTCAAGATAATTTCACTTATTTCGAGCCGATCGTTAATCGGAGGTGGGCGAAAACAGTAGTGCCCGGAGAAATTAAAAAAAACCTGACCTTCCGTTGCTGAACATGGCGTCGTACAAGTGACCCCAGCCGGTCTTGAACCCACAGTGGTGAGAAACCTAATGACTAAGAATTAGCGCTCTTACCCACAAGGCCTTTAGGGAACACTTTAAATGGAAAATGCATTGCTGAAATGGACTCGCTCTTACTGTCATAGGTGCTAATCAAAGTTTAAACTGAATAACCCAATCTATCCGGACAAACAGAACCACCTAGCCGCCTATGTCAAGTTTGACTGATCGGACAGACATTTAAAATTGATGGATGTTTGGCTGGACATATGGACGGGCGGTTGGGCGGATGAACATTCCCAGGGCCGTACTGCCGGTCCGCCGAATGAGCGGGCAGGCGGACGGACGGGCGGTCGGAAGGGCGGACGGACGAACGTATGAGTGGGCTCTTTTAAACTGGATAATTGCCTAAGCATGTGTGTCGCCACTTTTACTGGTAATTAAATTGATAAGTTGTTTATTGTTCGCATCTTTAATGACTCTATTATAATTTGATTTACTTAACTTGCAACACAAAAGAGCCGCAATAATTAAAGCTGTTTTATGCCGGCGGTCAGATATAGTAGGGACAAATGAATGAATGAATGAATGAATGAATGAATGAATGAATGAATGAATGGAAGAAGCAAACTCTCAAGATAATGTAAACTGGCTTTCCCGTTACGAAAACACGCCTTAACGTCTAAACATATTGAAAAAATTACCTCAAAAATGATTTTTTTTCTGATGAAAAAATGCGATTTTTTTCTTATTTCTGCTCCAAACATAGATTGTGGGTACTCGTTAGAACCGCCTCGGCGAGGCGGTTCTAACGAGTACCCACAACGTATATCTTAGAGCAGGAATAAGGAAAATAATGTATACCCCTGCAAACCCCAGTTTTACCATATAAAAGTGGGGTTTAAGGGGGTCAAATTTATATAGGCATGTTTTCGTGATGCCATAGAATTTAAAACAAAATAAATGTTCATGCAAGTACATCCCCTAATTGTACATACAAAAATGTCACCGAGTACCTTTAGGCACCAGGACCAGGACCTCACAGAAACAGACTCAGCGTCTGTATGGAAAGCAGTACTCATGTGCGGTCGGTTTCAGCTCTGCGTGCACTTTAACACGTCCGTGAAATGAACACCCCCTTATACCCCACTTTATATAGAGAAAACTGAGGTTTACGGGTGAATACTTTATTTTTCTTATTTCTGCTACATGTACAAGGTATATATAAGGTTGTGGGAACTCTTTTTAAATCGCCTCAATGAGGCGGTTCTAACGAGCACCCACACCCTTTGTTTGCAGTATCAATAAGAAGCCATATTTAAGATGTCAAAAAATGCACTATGTTGCACTCATTACGAAAACACACCTATACAAATACATTGTGACCTTTATCGCCGAAATAAAAACAATTTTAAGATGAAAAATTGTGATATTTTCCTTATGAACTGCTCAAAATATAGATTGTGGGTACTCGTTAGAACCGCCTCAACGAGGCGGTTCTAACGAGTACCCACAATCTATAATTTAGAGCCTAAATAAGAAAACTTATAAAATAATGTTTACCCCTGCAAACCCTAGTTTTACTATATAAATCTGTGGTTCAAGGGGATCAAAATTATATAGGCGTGTTATTGTAATGGGAAAACACCTTGCAGCCAAATCTTTTTCTGCAATCCCCAATGCGCGGGGCCACCCGTCCTGGAGCTTCGGGTAAAACGCAATGGGCTGAACTAACCCTGTCTTGAACTTTGTCAACTATAACTAACGTTTAGAACCCCCTTGTGTAGCGGTAAAGTTACTCTCCTTGTGAACCAGGGTTGGTAAGTTTGGCTTCGGGCAGAGTCTTTAAACCGAGGTCCCGTCTCCGCATGGCTTTAGTTGTTGGAGGGTCGTAAAACTCGAATATACACACACCGTTTCGGAACACACAATGCTATTACCGGATTTGTCTCCCTTTCACTGAGGCCTCATTATCACAATATTGGATTTCATGATGCATTTGGCCTTAAAAGCTTCTATTTTAAGCGCATAATGACTACTACGATTAAAAATTGCACACCAAAAAGCGGAAAATTATATATTCATTTTGGTTTGATGAGAACATTTAGAGTGCATTTAAAGTAAGAGTACATCTTTGCTATCAAAATGATCTATGCTTCATTCGTGGGCACCAGCCTAAACTGGCGGTTGACATGTAAATAAAAGATCCACGAAATTTCTGTAGTTGCACGGGTTATTTCACGAACAATTCTGTACATGTAAGAGCCAAACAAAACGTTCAATTTAAGTAAATGATTAAATATTATAATGTTATTAAGTCATTTCGTATTGGCCCAGGTACAGGTCCGAAGTCTGCTGCTTTGGCCCGAGACCGAAGGCCGAGGGCCAATGCAGCTGACCGAGGATCTGTAACTGGGTCAATGCGAAATTACTTGATTAATGAGAATTTTATTAATTGACACAATTAAAAAACATGATTATTGACTTTTTGAAATCACTTGACCTCAGTTAATATTGGTTGACCTGGTGTCGATCAATACAGGATATTTATTAACAATGGCTTTTATTAATTAACAAGTGTGTATACATGCAGTGAAATCGGTCACCATGATACGGATATAGTTTCTATCTTCGTACAGTATATGCAAGTTGACCTCTGCTGATACGAGCTTGACCCCTGACTTATATCGGTTAGCCTCATACTAATAATCAGTACAATCAGTATTGGAACTACTACTACATGTATACCGGTCCCGATAACTCAGTTGGTAGATTGTCCGCTCCGGGGAACGGGAGGTCACGGGTTCGATCCCGGGCCGCGACATACCAAAGTCGTTAAAAATGGTACTAGCTGCTCCTCGCTTGGTACTCATATTTACGGGGTAGAGCTAGGACTGGTCGACCCAGTGTCAGGACAATGTGACTGGGTGTGGTATCATGTAATGTATCTGGGGCATGATACTTCAGTGAGGCAGCACTATAAAAGTGAGCATTGAGCTCCCTGTCGCAACCAGACACCGTCGTGATATGACTGAAAAATTGTTGAAAGCGACGTTAAACCCGAATTCACACACACACACACACACACACACACACACACACACACACACACACACACACACACACACACACACACACACACACACACACACACACACACACACACACACAACACACACACACACACACACACACACACATATTGGACCTACTACCAGTATTGAAATTCTTGAATTGCCGATCGCGTATTTGTTTGATTTGAGGTTTAACGTCCCCGTCAACAGCGCATAGGTCATTTTGTACACGTTGCTTCCAATTTTGTAGGACTTTTAACCGACACTGAGATGAAATGACATCTCAAGCCCTGCCGCCCAATGAAACCAACAGGGTTTATTTGCATGGACGGTCCGACTCGCACCACTTTTCCTGGGCAGGCCTAGAACCTCTAAGCGGTTTACCAGTACCAATGTGCAGTCGGTTTCAGCTCTGAGTGGAAGCATCATGCAGCCCGATCTATTTCTTCAAGCCCCGATGGGCGGGGGCGGGGCGTAATCACGTGGTTAGTTGGTATTTTCACATGTGATGATGCCGTGTGAAGTTAAAAACATCATTAGATTGTTGGTGCTCGTTAGATTGCCTCATTGAGGCAAAACGTTTAGATCTGGCTGCTCCTGAAGAGGTAGTGTTTCTCATCACGAAAACACGCCTGTATAAATTTGACCCCCTCGAACCCCACTTTGATATAAAACAAAACTGGGGTTTACAGGGTTTCTTATTTCTGCTCTAAAACATAGATTGTGGATGCTCGATAAGGCGGATCTAACAATCTATATTTTGAGCAGAAATAAGAAAAATATCACAATTTTTCATCTAAAAATTTAGTTTTTTTTCGGCGGTAAAATTTACAATGTATTTGTACAGGCGTGTTTTCGTAATGTGTATTCATAGCATGACATCCATTTTAATTCAGTCCATATTAACCTGTATTTTGTTTGATTTGAGGTTTAACGTCCCGTCAATACTGTAAGGATCATTTCTGAGACGTTGCTTCCAGTTTTGTGGGACTTTTACCCAACATTGAGATGAAATGACTTCTCAAGCCCTGTCGCCCAATGAAACCAATAGTGTTTAAAAGCATGGACGGTCCGACTCGGTCGCACCGCTTTGCCTGGGCAGGCTTAGATCCTCTAAGCGGTTTACCAGTAATCGTGGGCGGGTCGGATTCAGCTCTGCGTGGAAGGTATGAACCCAAGGTGAAACCATCAGAAAAATGTTTTATAGAGAATAATACATGAGTGCTCACGTATTATTGAATTTATTAAACGAGTTGAGGAAAAGGGATCAAATGCGAGGCTTTGTCCAATACGAAAACACGCCTATACAAATGTATTTGAAATTTTACCACCAAAAAAAAACCAAAAAAAACTGAAACATGCTCACACGCGACGTATGATAAATGATGTTAACTAATAAAATTGTCATAAATTGGTCCAGTTACAGGTACTCGGTAAGCTGTATTGGCCCTCGGCTTTAGGCCTCGATCAAATTTAGATGACCTCTGACCTGTAACTAGGCCAATACGAAATTTCTTGATTAATAACATTATTCTGTTAAAACGCCTGCTTTAAATCACGAAAACACGCCTGTATGATTTTGACCCCTTCAACCCCACTTTTATACAGTAACACTTGGGTTTAATTTTTCTTGTTTCTGCTCTAAAATATAGATTGTGGGTACTCGTTAGAACCGCCTCGATGAGGCGGTTCTAACGAGTACCAACAATCTGTATTTGAGCAGATATAAGAAAAAATATCACAATTTTTCATCTTAAAATTTTCTTCTTTTTTTCGGCGATAAAGGTTTCAATGTATTTGTATGGGCATGTTTTCGTAATATTTTTCTAATGAGTTTCTATTCAGTCGACGCACAGTAAAGTGCGGTATCAGCAAACGATGTCTATAGTAGTTCGGGATGCTAATTTGCATTTTGCAATTTTTATATGGGAAAACTGGGTATTGCAATGTATACCTTATCATTTTTTTTCTTATTTCAGCTCAAAACATAGATTGTGGGCTGAGGTCTGGAGTAACTCTCCAAATAGCAGAATGGTACACATTGGCGACTCAAATATAGGGGCATTTTGTTTGTTTGTTTGCTTGATTTGAGGTTTAACGTCCCCGTTAACACTGTAAAGGTCATTTTGGAGACGTTCCGTCCAATCTTGTGGGACTTTTACCCGACACTGAGATGAAATGACATCTCAAGCCCTGCCGCCCAATGAAACCGATAGGGTTAATAAGCATGGACGGGCCGATCCGCACCGCTTTGCCTGGGCAGGCTTAGATCCTCTAAGTGGTTTACCAATACTCGTGTGCGGGTCGGTTTCAGCTCTGCGTGGAAGCATTATGCAGCACATCTATTTCTTCAAGCCCCGATGGGCGGGGGCCGCCGAACTAGTTTTGGAGTCTTTTGATAATATTCCTAATGCTTTAGGTATCCATATAATATTATTTAGGATATTTCATCGATTCTCTTTTCTGATTTTGGACTGCAACGTTAAATGAGGCGATTCGAATATATTATCCATATAATATTATTTAGGATATTTCATCGATTCTCTTTTCTGATTTTGGTCTGCAAAGTTCAATGAGGCGATTCTAAAGGTGACACACAACCTTCCTTTATTTCATAGGAGATCGAAAAGATACCATGAAGTTTTCCCTATAATACTTTATGACTTAGCGCTCTGATTGAACTAAATAGTTCGAACTACCTATATCTCGAACAAATTTCACGGTGCCAGACAGATTCGAGATATCGAGGTTCGACTGTAGTATGACAATGTTCTGTCTACCAAAAAACTTTCTGATTGCCTTCAAGCGAAATTACCATTGGTACTGTGTGGGAAAAGGCGAAGCATATTTTAACACATGTACATTACACAACTAAAAAGCCCCACTCTCCCTTCCATGTGTTCATGATCTAGTGAGCGTCTATCCAGGAAAAGATCGGATAGGGTAAACGACGGATTGGACCATAGATATTTATTAACAACAAGACAAGCATAAAGCATTTCTAACAGGTCAGAGCACAGTCTCAAAATGTAGATACAGTAGAACTTCAATGGCTCGAACACCGATGGCTCGTTCACCATGGCTAAGTCGAACCCGTTCTTAAGTCCCTAGGGAATTCCTCTACATAAGACGTAGTGCGGGATAATTAAGATTTTCTACATTTATCTTGCAAATGAACGATGTGTGTACTCATTAGAATCGCCTCATCGAGGCGATTCTAATGAGTACACACAGCATTCATTTTTATTTAAAAAAAAAACAACTAAACAAATGTCCAAAACTTAGCCGCGTTATGCTTCCTGGCAGTAACCCTCAGTGGCTCGAACTACTCCTAACTCGAACAGATTTTCTTGGCCCCAATGGTGTTCGAGCCATTGAGGTTCGACTGTACTTTGTCCATCAGGATAATAGGTCAGTGGCGTCATGTCTGAAAATGTAATAACGCCGTGTAGCAAATTCGATATTCCATTAGTGGATTAAGTATGCAAATTAGTTAGATACGCCCCGACGTTCTTAACGGCGTGGTGGAATATAAGAATCTGATATGGGGTTCTGTTGGAGATGAGCGTTTCCAACCCGAGGGATGACCGTGCTGAGCAGAACCGAGGCTACGCCGAGGTTCCGCTCAGCACGGTCATCCCGAGGGTTGGAAACGCCCATCTGCAACAGAACCCCATATTGGATTCTTTTTCTTGCACAACATTTGACAGCTCGCACATGTATATTGTTTACAAAATAAAAGTAGTGCGGAAGTAGTTCCGGCAGTTGAATAGAATTGAAGCGCATTTATGTTAGTTGCCTGGGTCGGAACACCAGGGTCAGAACATAAATTTCTATCCCAGGGTAAAATCACGGATTTCCTTGTCTGGTGTGCAAGAATATTGACTCTTTTTTGTTTTGTAAAAATCGTGAATAAAATTAATTATACTCGTTTAGGAGAAGGGATAAAATGATCGGCCAAGCCGCGCATTTTATCCCTTTTCCTCAACTCGTTTAATGAAGGACACTCATGTAATATCCTCTATTTATAAGAATTATGATGTTCACCATGATGTCATAAATGACATAGAAGACAATCCGTGACATTCCAAACATAGATTGTGGGTGCTGGTTTGCATGCAGTATATACAGTGAACCTTCAGTGACTCCTGATTGCTTATACAGTCGAACTCCAATGGCTCGAACACCTTTCGGACAACGAAAATCTGCTCTAGACAGGGGTAGTTTGAGTCACTGAAGGTTACTACCAGGATACATAACGGGTTAACTTTGGGACATTTTCCATGTTTCATAATATAAAAATGTATGTTATGTGCACTCATTAAAATTGCCTAATCGAGGCGATTCTAATGAGTACATGTACACACAGCATGCATTGGCAAGATAAAACACGTAAAATCTTAATTATCCCGAACTATTCCGTTTTACGGGGAATGGGAACACCTGGCAGGTTTTCCACCATTTTTTCAAAGGGAGACAATTTTCGGGACTTCCTGTTCGCTTTTCTATAAGCCCTGTCTCACTGACAAAAGGGGCATTCTCTTAAAAGAAAGAATTTGCTCCTCAGGAGCAAATTATTTCCTTTCAGAGTTGACCCCTATTGACATTCCATGGGAGACAAAAATACTTTTGCAGCAGTTGTCTCCCCTCTGAAGATGTTCCCATTCCCCTTAAGAAGAATTCCCTAGGGACTCAAAAATTGGGTTCCATCACGAAAACACGCCTATATAATTCTGACAACCTTTAACCCCACTTTTATATAGTAAAACTGGGGTATATAGGGGTAAACATTATTTTTCTTATATCTGCTCTAAAATATAGATTGTGGGTACTGCTAAACACACCAGTGTATGGAGAAAGCCGGAGATTTCACTGTTATGCAAAGCTTTCCTTCTCTCTGCTCCACATTTAGGTTGTGACCATTAAACTGATATTCCTAACCCAGTTTTTGCCGGGAGTTCTAAAACTGTCAAAATGTGCTCGAGTTACGTAGAGGTTCCAACAGTCAATCAGTGCTACGTCTCGGGTGAACTATGCAAATCAACGAGTGTGCCAATAAAACAAAACAGCCTAACTATTTCTGGGTGAGATCGATCTCTTCGTTTTTGATGCAATTGCCCTGTAGAATGATACACTTGAACTAACGCTATTCCAGTGCCATCAGCCCAGAACTGAACTTGAGAAGCCAGGGTCCTTGCCTCCGACCCACTCCTCAACTACAGCTACGACTTCTTCGCTGGGCCGGAAATGACGCCCACGGATGTCCTTTGTCAAATTTGGGAATAGGAAAAAATCACTAGGAGCTAAGTCCGGAGAATAGGCGGGGTGCGGTATTAGCTCGTAGCCATTCCGCTCAATAGCATCAATTGTAATTTTGCAAGTGTGGACTCTTGTATTGTCCTGTGGGAGCAGAATCCCTTTGGAAAGTTTACCTAGGCCTTTTCCACGGATCGCAATTCTCAGTTGGTCGAGCAAATTTGCATAATACGCACCTGTTATTGTACCTTTTTTCCAGAAAGTCCAACATAATAATGCCTTGGGTGTCCCAAAATACATTGCCATCACCTTGCCAGCAGAGGGTTGTGTTTTAAACTTCTTTGGTCCCGGAGAAACCGGCCCGTTCCACTTGCTTTGAGATTCATTCTCTGGATCATATAAATGGACCCAGGTCTCATCTACAGTCACCAGACGGAAAAGAACATCATCCTCCTTTGACATAAACCGCTGCATCATTGCACTGCATACTGATATTCTGGTTACCATTTGCTCGTCTCTAAGGGGTTTTAGGACCCAATGGGCTGTTAGCTTGCGCATACCCAAGCGATCATGTACAATTCTTGAAACGCTACCATGTGAAATGTGTAGTGCACTCACTATTTCTTCCACCTTTATTCGCCTATCACAGTACACCATATCCCTTACTTTGTTACACATTTCTTCATCGTTGGCATCTGAGAGGCGTCCAAACCTGTTTTTGTCTTCTAAAGACCTTCTATCACTTTTTAATTCCCCCAACCCGTAATTAATTTGTGCATACGATGGTGCAGAAGACCCATAATCATTGGTCAACTCGCAAAGTATTTCCTGATCTGTTTTCCCTTTAAATTACAGCAGGTCACTAGACTTTTGACGAAATGCTTGAGTTTGCATCGCTAACCATGTTTGACGTTCAATAACTTATGAGGGACACGACGAGAGACACGATAACGGTGGAATTTTGCCCTCATGCCTAAAACAGGTATTTAAACAAGGCATGGAAGTCTTGGTTTTCTCGATCATTTGGAAAATGGATGGCTGGTTACTTACTGACTTACCCTCTTTATATGCCACAGCATTTGCAAACGCTGGAGTAGTAGCCCGTCTCCCAAACCCCAACCAAATAGTTTTCGACCGTTACGTTTTCTTATATGCATACAGCACTTTGGTATATTTCTGTTAGCTCATTTGTGTTGATGATTGGCTCACAATCATCGTGTTTTTCTGTATGTGTGTATCTTCATGGCGATATCTGGTCTTCTGTTGGCCTGACATATCTGTGCTCTTTGTCTAGGATTTTTTTTCAGTATTTTTATTCAAAGTTGGCATATATAGTACTTATTTTAAACAGTGTAAGCTTTTTAGCTCACCTGGCTCGAAAGCTCCAGGGGAGCTTATAGGATAGTACTCCATCAATCGTTCGTCCGTAGCTTGCCTCTGTGCTCTGTTGGGGGATTGATGTGATAAAGTTATTTTCTCGTAATTGATTAATAACTTTGGGTGCTATGGCAACCACAAGCTTCCATAGCCTTTCAATGGTAAAATGATTGTCATCACCGTAGCGACTTCAGTTTGGATCGGATCTTTCTGAAGCTAACATACAAGTATTGTGGGGATGAAAATTCGGATGTGTTTGAACACTGGCCAGGTCGGCCTATTTTTCATAGTTATATCCACTTGGTTTATAAAAAGCCCTGTTGTTGTCCTTGTCATCACCGCAACCCCTTCTGTTTTAATTGGGTCATCCTGAATATAACACATAAGTAGGCTTTGGATAAAATATCGGACGAACTCGAAAACGGGCAAAGTCAGCCTATTCATCATAGAGTTATGTCCCATAGCTTACTGAAAAACGCCTATTTTCGACCAAACGCATATTTTCGACCTTAAAATCACACATCCGTTTTGGTCGGATCTTCCTGAAACATAGATTGTTGTAAAACACCTATAATTTTATCTTGTCATCAACCACAGTAGCCCTTTCAGTTTTGATCGGATACTCCTGAAACTTACACAAAGGCAGGCATGTCAAACTTTAACGGACATCCAGGTAACTGTTGTTGGTTAAAGTTAATACATAGATTTATATAGGAACTTGAGTATTGCCCTATAAAATAAAAACCTTTAGGAATATCTTTTCTGTGCAAGCGGCTCGTGATTTTACATTCTTTTTCGAATATCCACATATATTTTTAATGCAATTTTATGAACAACTTTTTAGTCCTTTTTACATATATTTGGAAGCACCCTCTAAATGTATAGAATATACAGTAAAACTACTGAATACTGCGACAAAAACTGATGAATTCATTTTCATAACGTTTTTGTAAATTGTTTTTTCTTTTCTGTGCCAGCGGGAGTAAAATTGCGAATTTATTGTGAACACATTAATACGGAACCCTGGAAGGGACATGATTTTTTTTTTATTTTATAAGTTGTGTGCACAAGATAATATCTTTTGCGGACAAGATATTATCTTGTGCGGACAACATATTATCTTGTGCCGACAAGATAGATATTATATTGTCTGCACAACATAGATCTTGTGCGCACAAGATATTATGTTGTCCGCACGGATGTGTTCGAAAACTGGCTAGGTCAACGTGTTACTCTTGGAGTTGCGTCCCCTTTATTGGTGAAACAGACTTGGTCTTGAAATTTTCATCAGCAACACTCCTTCAGTTTTGTTCAGATTTCATTACGAAAACACGACTATACAAATATATTGTAAGTTTTACCGCCAAAAAAATATTTTTTAGATGAAAAATTCTGATATTTTTCTTATTTCTGCTTAAAACATAGATTGTGGATACTCGTTAGAACCGCCTCGTCGAGGCGGTTCTTACGAGTACCCACAATCTATGTTTTTGAGCAGAAACACGAAAAATAATGTATACCCCTGCAAACCCCAGTTTTACTTTATAAAAGTAGGGTTCAAGGGGGTCAAAATTATTTAGGCGTGTTTTCGTTATGTTCCGTGAAACTTACATTCTGATTTTAGTAGGCTCGGGATAGCTCGGATGATTTGAAAAATGCGATGTTGCCCTATCAGTCATAGAGTTATGGCCCCTTGGTTACTGATAATGCATTTATTTGACTCTGTCATCAGCATAATTCATTGAGTGAAGAAATTATTGTCTAAATCGCGACGGAAGCAAGGGCGAGGATTGTGGCACCGTAAAATCGACTTAAGCACACACACCCCAGTGGAAGTCGTTTCATTGTCCGTTCCAAGGCGGTTCTTCTTTCGCGGTTTATTTTTTTTTCTTGAGTGTGTGTATCGTTTATAATATTTTGTTTTGGATAGCCAGTTGGTCATTCTGTGGGAAAGTAAGTTTCCTTTTATCTTCGCTGTTGACGTTTCCATTTTGGTCTAGTTGTTTCCTTTTGTGTTTCTTTCCCTTCGATGTCTCTGATGGGAGCTGTTGGTTAATTGTATCGATTTCTGATCGTTGCCTTCACTTCTATTTTATATATAAGTAGGCCGGGGGTATAAGTTTGGATGGGTTTAAAAACTGGCAAGGTCTGCCCATTAGTATTGAGGTTTAACGCGTTCATTGCTGAAAATGATTTTGACCTTGTTATTGGCATATGATCTTCCTGAAAAATTACATATACATAGACTGAGAGTGAAAAACTGGGATGATTAATAAAACTGGCTAGATCGACCTATTAGCCCTATTCATTACGAAAACTTGCCTGTACTAATACATTGTAAATTTTACCGCCAAAAAGTTGAAAGGTTATGATATTTTTTCTGATTTCTGTTCAAAACCAGTGCTTCAGCTGAAGTGCACGACCCGCCGGATGCTTTTAGCTTTATGAGTGTTACCATATATGGGTATGGCGGCCATTTTGGTCATGTGACCTGGACCTAAAACGGTCCCCCCAATAAATGCGCCTAAAATATATCTTATACTTTAGTACTGTATTCGGAATCGTTTGCAGGATAAAATGCATTCTCACATTTTCCAATACAAAAGCATATGTGTCAAAGTTTGACCTAGGCACAAAGAAGGTCAAGGTCAACCCAGGGTCACCAATTTAGCAATTTATGATGGGGCTACGTCCCAGATGCCATTTATCAAGTTTCGTGGAAATCTGCCCAGTGGTTCTGGAGAAGACTATTTTTGAAGGGTTTTTACCATATATGGCTTGGCGGCCATTTTGGTCATGTGACCTGGACCCCATTAGCAAATTTTCGTTTCCCCCATCCCATAGAAGCTCCTTGTGAAATCTGACTTCAATCGGCCCAACGGTTTCCGAGGAGAAGCAGTTCGAAAATTTTCACATTTTTCGCCTCTGCGAGGCTATTCTAAATGGAATGTAATATTTCGCAAGTTCATTGGTTAGATCTCATTGATATCTATTAGTATGCCAAAAACTGTTTACATATTCCAAGCGGTTAGGTCGCTATCACCAATTTTCACAAACGGGTTACGGACGGACAGACAGACAGACCATATATGGCTTGGCGGCCATTTTGGTCATGTGACCTGGACCCCATGAGCAAAGTTTGGTTTCCCCCATCCCATAGTGGCTCCATATGAAATTTGACTTCAATCGGCCCAACGGTTTCCGAGGAGAAGCAGTTCGAAAATTTTCACATTTTTCGCCTCTGCGAGGCTATAGTAAATGGAATGTAATATTCCGCAAGTTCATTGGTTAGATCTCATTGATATCTATCAGTATGCCAAACATTGTTTAAATATTCCAAGCGGTTAAGTCACTATCATCAATTTTCACAAACGGGTTACGGATTTTTCGCCTCGGCGAGGCTATACTAAACGGAATGTAATATTTCGCAGGTTCATTGGTTAGATCTCATTGATATCTATCAGTATGCCAAAAATTGTTTAAATATTCCAAGCGGTTAAGTCACTATCACCAATTTTCACAAACGGGTTACGGACGGACAGACAGACAGACCATATATGGCTTGGCGGCCATTTTGGTCATGTGACCTGGACCCCATGAGCAAAGTTTGGTTTCCCCCATCCCATAGAGGCTCCATATGAAATTTGACTTCAATCGGCCGAACGGTTGTGAGGAGAAGCAGTTCGAAAATTTTCACATTTTTCGCCTCTGCGAGGCTATACTAAATGGAATGTAATATTCCGCAGGTTATTGGTTAGATCTCATTGATATCTATCAGTATGCCAAAAATTGTTTAAATATTCCAAGCGGTTAAGTCACTATCATCAATTTTCACAAACGGGTTACGGATTTTTCGCCTCGGCGAGGCTATACTAAACGGAATGTAATATTTCGCAAGTTCATTGGTTAGATCTCATTGATATCTATCAGTATGCCAAAAATTGTTTAAATATTCCAAGCGGTTAAGTCACTATCACCAATTTTCACAAACGGACGGACAGACAGACAGACCATATATGGCTTGGCGGCCATTTTGGTCATGTGACCTGGACCCCATGAGCAAATTTTGGTTTCCCCCATCCCATAAAGGCTCCATATGAAATTTGACTTCAATCGGCCCAACGGTTTCCGAGGAGAAGCAGTTCGAAAATTTTCACATTTTTCGCCTCTGCGAGGCTATACTAAATGGAATGTAATATTTCGCAAGTTCATTGGTTAGATCTCATTGATATCTACCAGTATGCCAAAAATTGTTTAAATATTCCAAGCGGTTAAGTCACTATCACCAATTTTCACAAACGGGTTACGGACAGACTGACAGACTGACAGAATGACCGATTGACCGAATGACAGAATGACACGGTGATTTTAGGGCACTCTTAGAAAATCAACCGACCTCAGTCGGTCGCTTTTTCAGCGGGTCGTGCAATATAGATTGTTGGTACTCGTTAAAACCGCCTCGACTGCTCAAATTATAGATTGTTGGTACACGTTAGAACCACCTAAACGAGGCGGTTCTAACGAGTACCAACAATCTATATCTATATTTTAGAGCAGAAATAAGAAAAATAAGGTTTACCCCTGTAAACCCCAGTTTTACTATATAAAAGTGGGGTTAAAAGGGGTCAAAATTATATAGGTATGTTTTCGTGATGAACAGTGCCCAGCTGAACAAGACTACCCCTACCTCTACAAGCAGTGTAGATTCAGATCAAATTGCTTCTGAAGAAGCACTTTGATCAGGCTGTACTCCGTCATTCAGTTTGGGAAATGAACTTAAACATTTTATCAGATAATTTGATTGTGGATAGTCGGAAATGGGTGTGGCTAAACAGTTTATTCATCAGGATAAAGGTTGAAGTTTTGGATAGTCAATTGGCCATTTTGTAGGAAAATGACTGCCCGTTTGGCTTTCTGTTATTCCTGTTTCCTTTAGGGTCTAGTTGTTTCATGTTTTTGTTTCTTTCCCTTCGGTGTCTGTGATGGGATCTGTAGGTTAATTGAATCGATTCCTGATCATTGCCTTCACTTCTATTTTTAGCTCACCTGGGCCGAAGGCTCCAGGGGAGCTTATAGTATGGCTGGTCGTCCGCCGTCCGTCCGTCCGTCACCACATTTGACCAGTTATATCTCTGCAGCCTGCAAGCTGATCTCAATTATTTCTTAGCTGTAGCATGCCTTGGATGGGGCAACGAAGAATTTAGCTTTTTATCAAAATTGAATAAAAACTTTGGTTGCTATGGCAATCCCATAAACTTACAATGGGAAAATGCTTGTCATCACCGTAGAGCCTTCAGTTTTGATCGGATCTTTCTGAAACTTATATGTAAGGTGGCTGGGGATATGACTCGGAAGTGTTCGAAAATCGGCAAGGTCGGCCCATTTATCATAGAGTTACGTCCCTTTGGTTGCTGAGATTGCCATGGGTAGAACTGCGGTCACTTGTGATGGCTGAATATTGATCAGACTGCATGGATGCGCACGTCAACCTGGAAAAACCGTCGATGAAAGGTGGGTGCGTGTGTTATTCCAGCGACTGCCAGTGTATTCATAGGCGAAAGGCTCATCAGACATATTACGCATGTGCGAAAGCACACGCAAAGTTTCGAAATGATCGGGGTAAAACTGCAAGAGGAGTTGCGATGACAAGGGGTACCTATCATATACCAATTGAAGGTTAAAATGACTAAGTTCACAATGTGGAAAAAGTGATAAAAAAAATGATCCGACCATAAAGTCCAAACCACATGCGCATCCTCATACCATAGCGAAAGCACACGCAAAGTTTCAAAATGATCGGTATAAAACTGCAAGAGGAGTTGCGATGACAAGAGGTACCTATCATATATCAATTGAAGGTTAAAAATGACTAAGTTCACAATGTGGAAAAAGTGACAAAAATTTATCCGAAGTTAAAGTCCAAACCACATGCGCATCCTCATACCATGGCAAAAGCACACAAAAATTTTCAAAATAATCGGTATGAAACTGTAGGAGGAGTTATGATGACAAGAGGTACCTATCGTATATCAAATGAAGCTTAAAAATGGCTAAGTTCATAATGTGCAAAAAGTGGAAAAAAAATAACCTTGTCATCACCGTAGCCCCTTCAGTTTTGATCGAATCTTTCTGAAACTTATATGTAAGGTGGCTGGGGATAAACCTCGGATGAGTTCGAATACCGGCCAAGTCGGCCCATTTTTCATAGAGTTACGTTCCTTTGATTGCTGAAAAGGCCGATTTTTGACCTTGTCATCACCGTAGCCCCTTCAGTTTTGATCGGATTTTTCTGAAACTTATTTGTAAGGTGGCTGAGCATAAAATCTTGGATGAGTTCAAAAACTGGCCAAGGCGGCCCATTTGTCATTAAGTTACGAACCTTTGATTGCTGAAAATGCAGATTTTTGACCTTTTCATCACCGTAGCCTCTTCAGTTTTGATCGAATCTTTCTGAAACTTAAATGTAAGGTGGCTTCGGATAAAACCTCGGATGAGTTCGAAAACCGGCAAAGTCGGCCCATTTTTCATAGAGTTACGTCCCTTTGATTGCTGAAAATGCCGATTTGTTACCTTTTCATCACCGTAGCCACTTCAGTTTTAAACGGATTTTTCTGAAACTTATATGTAAGGTCGCTGGGCATAAAAACTCGGATGAGTTCGAAAACCGGCCAAGTCGGCTCATTTATCATAGAGTTACATCCCTTTGATTGCTGAAAATGCCGCTTTTTAGCTCACCTGGGCCGAAGGCTCCAGGGGAACTTATAGTATGGCTGGTCGTCCGTCGCCTGTCCGTCACCACCTTTGACCAGTTATATCTCTGCAGCCTGCAAGCTGATCTCAATCATTTCTAATCTGTTGCATGCCTTGGATGGGGCAACGAAGAATTTAGCTTTTTTATCAAAAATGGATAAAAACTTTGGTTGCTATGGCAATCCCGAATTCCCATAGACTTACAATGAAAAAATGCTTGTCATCACCGTAGCGCCTTCAGTTTTGATCGGATCTTTCTGAAACTTTTATGTAAGGTGGTTGGGGATAAAAACTCGGATGAGTTCGAAAACCGGCCAGGTCGGCCCATTTATCATAGAGTTACGTCCCTTTGGTTGCTGAAAATGCCGATTTTTGACATTGTCATCACCGTAGCCCCTTCAGTTTTGATCGAATCTTTCTAAAACTTAAATGTAAGGTGGCTGGGGATAAAACCTCGGGTGGATTTGAAACCGGCCAAGTCAGCCCATTTTTCATAGAGATAAGTCCCTTTGATTGCTGAAAATGCCGATTTTTGACCTTGTCATCACCGTAGCCCCTTCATTTTTGAACGGGTTTTTCTGAAACTTAAATGTAAGGTGGCTGGGGATAAAACCTTGGATGAGTTCGAAAACCGGGCAAGTCGGCCCATCTGTCATAGAGTTACGTCCCTTTGATTTCTGAAAATTCTGATTCTTGACCTTGACATTGTAGCCCCTTCAGGTTCGATTTTTCTGAAACTTATATGTAAGGTGGCTGGGGACAAAAACTCGGATGAGTTTGAAAACCGGACAAGTCAGCCCATTTTTCATAGAGCTACGTCCCTTTGATTGCTGAAAATTCTGATTTTTGACCTTGTCATCACGGCAGCCCATTCAGTTTTGATCGGATCTTTCTGAAACTTACAGGTATATGTAAGGTGGCTGGGGATAAAACCTCGGATGAGTTCAAATCCCGGCCAAATCGGCCCATTTATTTTAGAGGTACGTACCTTTGATTCATGAAAATGCCGATTTTTTACCTTGTCATCATCGTAGCCCCTTCAGTTTTGATCGGATCTTTCTGAAACTTATATGTTAGGTGGCTGGAGATAAAAAAAACTTGGATGAGTTTGAAAACTGAACAAGACGGCCCATTTATCGTAGTGTTATGTCCCTTTGATTGCTGAAAATGCCTATTTTTGACCTTGTCATCACCGTAGCTCCTTCAGTTTTGATCGGATCTTTGTGAAACTTATATGTAATGTGACTGGGGATAAGAACTCGGATTAGTTCGAAAACTGGCCAAGTCGGCCCATTTTCATAGTGAATGAGTTTGAAAAATGGTGAGGTCAGCCTATTTATCATAGAGTTACATTCTACTTGATTTGCAGAAAATGCTTACCGTGTCATCACATTGTCTTCCCATAAATCCTTCAGTAAAGGTTGGCACCTCCTGAAACTTTGAATTTGTTAGCTCATGTGAGCGATATAGGACCATCTTGGTCCTCTTGTTAAATGACGGCGTTATTTATGTCCGTTTGATGGCTAAAATGCCTTTATAGACATCATTCTCAGCATAACTCTTTCACCGTTTATCATCACTTTTCTGAAATTTATATAAGTAGGTTGGTAAAAGTGAACAGATAATTGACTTGATCTACTTTGGATATTAATCAAAGAGCCATATCACCTTCGTATACGGGCCTCCGTGACCTAATGGATAAGAGCGCTGACTCTTAAACATTAAGCCTCTCACAACTGTGTTTCGAGCCTATCTCGGGTCATGTATGTGAGACGCCAAGTTCTGCAACGGAAGGTCAGGTGTTTTTTCTCCGGGTACTCCGGTTTTCGCCCACCTTTGATTAACGATCGACTCGATATAAGTGAAATAATCTTGAACGGGCCGTAAAATCCAAATAAAAACAATGTCCCCTTCGTTGCAGAAAAATAGAAGTGGATGCAATGACCAGGAATCGATACAATTAACCCACAGCTCCCACCAGAGACACAAAAGGGAAAGAAACACAAACACGAAACAACAGACCCCAACGGAAACACCAACTATGGAAGCCAAAAGGACAGCCACTTTCCCGATAAATGGCCAAAGTGAAATAACATAAAGGACACAAGCACCCAAAGACAAACCATAACAAAAATAAATTGCGACAGAAGAACCGCCCCGGAACGGCCAGCGTAAACGAACCCCACTGGGGGTGGGAGGGGGGGGGGGGGCTTTAAATCGATTTTACGTGACCACAATCCTCGCCCTTGCTTCCGTCGCGATTAAGACAAATAATTTGTTCAGTCCGCATGAAAGCGTCCTAACTCGTCAGTGCAACATCTCCGTGAACACAAAAATCAAACAACCACAGAGATGAAACAACGGTGAGGACTCGACAGCAAGAAACCACTGAAATGCTGGAGCAAAAGAAAACCAACAGTTATATTCAGATGGGCCCGACCAGAGACTGAGCATCAGGTTCCAACGAACATAAGCCTTTACGCTGGAACCGTCATAGAATCTGGGGCCTGACCCACCGACGTGCAATTAAAGAGGGAAGCAAAGTTGTCATCCGTAATTGGGTTAACTACCATTCATGCAGTCTGTCGTATAACATTTATGTTGTACCCAATCTTTTTATATCGAAGAATGATTTTACGAAATTGGGTGCTGAAGTCATTGCGGTTATATATATTTTTTTCTGAATTTATATACTAAGTAAACATATAAGCCTATTTGCAGTTTTGATCAGACCTTCCTGTAACTTTCATAAGTAGTCTGAGGATAAATATGTTCTAGAAGGGTTATCCTTTGGAAGCAAGGAATACACAACAGAACTGGAAAATATGGAGTGTACATGTTTTCTGGGCCAGGCTAGCTAGTTTTGGCCAATTAGGCCTCATCAGTGACCCTCAAATATTTTCAAAATTCAACAATGGAATCAATGATCCCAAAGGACAAGAAAATACAAACTACACTATGATGTAAGGCAGGGAGACTTTTTACGGCCGCCACACAATCCCAAACACCAGCTGTAGTGACGTTAAATATGTTCTAGAAGGGTTATCCTTTAGAAGCAAGCAATACACAAGCTAGGATGAGTTTAACAACATGCTAGGTCGGCCTATTATGTTAGTACTGTCCTCTTGGCTGCTAAAACTGCCTAATTTTGCCTTAGTATAGTTGTTTTGATCATCCTGAATCTAGCATATAAGATGGACATGAACAGAACATAACACAAGTTGAAAAACTGGCTAGATTGAATTGTCTGAGCGTTATATGCCTTTTGCTGTTGAATAAGCTTATCAGTATAACTTCTTTATGTTTGATCAGTTCTGAATGACACTTGCAAAGAAGTTGGATGGTGACAAGGGGTTTTGTAAACTGACCAAAGCATGGTTGTTGGTCATCTGTTTATCTGTCTGTCAGTCAGTCCATCCTTCCAGTCCTTCCATTTCGCCATTAGCACTTTTGACTAGTCATATCTCTGCATGCTGAGCTCAACCTGTTGGGTGCCGAAATGCATAGACTAATGACGTAGTCCATCTTTGCTTACTTTGCTTTACACGTTCCTTGACTGCTTATTACGAAAACACGCCTATACAAATACATTGCCACCTTTATCGCCGAAAAATGAAGTTTTTTAAGATGAAAAATTACGATATTTTTCTTATTTCTGCTCAAAATATAGACTGTGGGTACTTGTTAGAACCGCCTAATCGAGTACCCACAATCTATATTTCAGACCAGAAGTATGAAAAATAAGTTTTACCCCTGCAAACCCCAGTTTTACTATATAAAAGTGGGGCTCGAGGTGGTCAAAATTATATAGGCGTGTTTTCGTGATGTGAACAGCCTTTAGAGGAAACCCTCTCTCAGTTTTGTGCATGAACATCTATTATGTAGTAATGGTTTGATTTAGAAAATGTTTGAAAACTCACACAACACTGTGATACATGGAATTACGCCCCACGATTGCTAAAGTTGTCTGTAATAAATCTTCTTTGCTGCATAGCTCCATCTGTTTTAATTTTAATTGGGTTTTCTTTAAAATAGAAGTGAAGGCAATGATCAGGAATCGATACAATTAACCCACAGCTTCCATCACAGACGTCAAAGGGAAAGAAACAACAAGGCCCTAATGGAAACATCAACAGCGGAAAGCCAAAAGAACAGTCACTTTCCCACAAAATGGCCAATTGGCTATCCAAAACAAAATAATATAAGCGATACACACACTCAAAGACAAACCATAACCAAAAAAAACCGCGACAGAAGAACCGCATTGGAACGGTCAGTGAAACGAATTCCACTTGGGGGCGTAAATCAATTTTACTTGGCTACAATCCTCACCCTTACTTCGTCGCGATTTAGACAAATATTTTGTTCAGTCCGATTGAAGGCCTCCTTGCTCATCAGTGCAACATCTTTGGAACACATAATTCAAACAACCACAGAGATGAAATAATTGTGAAGACTCGACAGCAAGAAACCACTTGAATTCTGGAGCAAAAGAATACCAATAGTTAGACTTGCAGATAGGGAGAATGGATATAATAAGAATAATATCCTCCATATTGGAGAACGTTATAGACACTGAGTGACCTTGACCTACTTTTTAGCACAGGAGAGCATTAAGAACCACCACGGCTTTCGGTAGTAGCTACGTCAGTCGGATGTTTGTCTGCCTAGGGATTAGTAGGTCGCGGTTTCGAAACCTGCAGGGTCGACAACATTCTTTCTTACATGCTTTTCAATGAAATATATAGATTTCTCAGTGAAATCGAAAACGATGTTGTCACTGTTTCATACAGTGACAGATATCAATTTTATTTTTCACTGTTTCGGACTACTTTTTTCTCGACATCTAATTTTGTGGTCACTCTTTTCATTGTCAGATGATTGAAAATTAATGAACTGTATTAAAATTGACGCTAAGCCCGTTCACACGTCACGAGGACGTTAATGGCGTCATTTTCGATACTGGCGTCATGTATTTTATCGCGCGACGTTAGATCCGTCCCACCTTCTTTGGGAAACTAATCTCTCAATTATTTCAGTAACCATTTATAGAAATGCCATCCCAGGCTATTACTTAGGTGCAAACTTTCAGTTTACACCCAATATTATACCCAGTAAATACGTTGGACACCATCAAATTGATTCGAAACGAGCAGGAACAAGGTTAGTTTTCTCTGAGGGTGAGTGACGCAATAAGTGAAGCTAAATATTGCCGTTTTGAAACATGTAAGAAACAGAAAATTTTATTTTTTTAGTGTAAGATCAAATTTTATTTCACTCATGAACACCAAAACTGGATATTTTCACTCGTGGCTACGCCACAAGTGAAAATATTGGTTTTGGTGTTCATTTGGTGAAATAATATTCGATCTGACACTGAAAATATAAAATATCCTCTATTTCTTGAAGATAGATCATGAAATCTTTTCTAATGTTATTCTCTCCCTTCCGCTGATTCAAGAAGGGCAGTTGTATCTTTCTGGCGAAAGAATGTGTGCTGTGCTGCTTAAACGTTTATGTATAAGCCTGCCCAGAAAAAGTTTGATAAGATAAACTGAACGGTTCGAATGAACTATATAGTGTTGACAAAATCATAAAACTCAGAAATCTTATAAACGCATTATCGAAGCCGCGTATGATGGTGCATTGTGGTCACAATTTCACCCAGCACGAATACACTGTTGCAGCAACGTTAAAATAATATTGTTTAAACGTCGAGTCAACATGGATTCATAGATTACGAATGCATGGTATATTTTGTGAACGATACATTAGTAGTGGAACATTTAATAGCTTCCAACAAATCCATTCATTAACATATCACCAATAAACATACTCGTGCAATAAATAGGATGAAAGTGAAACGTTTGTCAGAATACAAGATGTCAAAATCGTCGAAGCTATCACATCTCTCAAAATTTGCTTATGTTTAAAATCACTATAATACCTTAATGTTAACAGGCTAAAATAAGTCACAGATATAGTAGAACACTATATTTACAAAAAAAAAATGTTTGACAGAAAAAACTTTCGAGTAATGTAGCTGGTGAACCTTTTGTATGTGTCTTTTCGGCTAGTTTTGAATGTTATTTTAACATGAAACTAATGTCAGTAATTGTGTGTATTGGCATATGGGCCCCGTCAAGCGATTTTGGTACTTATCGCCTATGCGAGCAGCGAAAGTTCAGGCGAGCCTGCGCATCCGCGCAGTCTCGCCAGAACCTTCGCTGCTCGCTCATACAAGCAGTGAATTAAGAGGAACCTTCAGACAGAAAGCCGTATCCCTGGCCCCTCTGAATGGCTGGGCATGCGCAGTTAAAATTTGTCATGACAGAATGCTCGAAGACACAAATTCGCTTGGCCGGGGCTCATATATAAAATAAGTCCTAAGAAGCTCCAGAAACATTACGTTATATAGTGCACTCTTTCATATCTCCAAAACGTCTTTATATTTTGTTTTGATAACATATGTGGTATATAGAGAATACCAGGTGAGTGTCTTTTGATATCAAGTTTATCAGGCAAGGCTTTGAGAACGCTTGTAGAATCGCGAGGCTTGCCGAGCGATTCTACATGCGTTCTCGAAGCTGAGCCTGGTAGACTTGATATCAAATGATACGAATCTGGTATTCTATTTATCAGTTTATCCCCTTGTACACTCTTAAATTATCAATTTACGTTCAGTTATTGATGGTCCTCAGTGCGTCCCAACAGTCTGGCGGTTGATATATTTAGTATCAGCTGACCATATTTTTCCTATGATATTTTTTTTTCAAGCAATTTATACATTTTTCCCAGTAACAATAACATTTTTGTCATTTTCCAGTAGTCCAGGCAATTCATAAAAGTGCGACGTCACGTTGACGTGATAAAGCTCACTTGTCCTGAGATAGCATATCTTTATCAGGTCAATGCGTTACAATGCAATGTATATAAGGAGTAGCTGATAATGTTGATTATTATACCCTGAATATAGGGTGTCGGTGCTGCGGTTCTAACAAGTACCCAACATATATGTCTTGAAACAAAAGTAAAAAGATAATGCATATTCCTTTAAACCCAGTTTTCTTTATACAGAGTGAAGTACAAAAATAAATATCGCTGAACTAAAAGCCAATTTTATTACGATCAGTAGTTTACTTTTAATATATTTTAAATATTTTGATACTGGCAAAAGGGAATACATTGCGGTTGTCTTCAATATTTTGTTGTCTCACTACACTGTTAGTCTGTATCTTTTTACAGCTGATTTCCCATAAGGAAAACCGCTATATTGTAAAGTGTTCAGATTGCAGATCTCGTTAGCACCGTAGAACCGCCTTAAATAGATAGTTCTTACGATACCAATATTTTTTTAAGTTTTTAGAACAGACAAAAAACAATAACTGATGACTGTTTAAATTCCACTGATCCCTGTATTAGTGTTCGCAAGGAAAGGAGATCTTGTTATTAAAGGCATTGTCCAAACGTTCACATCATTAAGTTATCAAATCCATGTAAGTAAAAACATGTAAACCTCACTTTGTGTAGAGAAAATTTGGAGTTAAATATTTTCTAGAAAGGGTTATGTTAGGGCGAGGATTGTGGCCACGTCAAATGGATTAAAGCCCCCCCCCCACCCACCCCAGTGGAGTTCGTTTCCGCTGACCTTCCAAGGCGGTTCTTCTGTCGCGGTTTATTTTTGTTATGGTTTGTCTTTGGGTGTTTGTGTCGCTTATATTATTTTATTTTTCATAGCCTATTGGTCATTGTGTGGGAAAGTAACTGTCCTTTTGGCTTTCCGCTATTGATGTTTCCATTAGGGTCTGTTGTTTCATGTTTGTGTCTCTGATGGGAGCTATTGGTTCATTGTGTTGATTCCTGATCATTGCCTCCGCTTCTATTATCCTTTGAAAGCAAGGAATACACCACAGAACTGGAAAATATGGACTGGGCCAGATCAAATTCAAGTCTTTTTTTCTGTTCCAAGACAGGGGTTGCGGGAAATTACTGTGCACCAACAACTTGCGATTTGGGTAAAAATAAGAACAAAATACAAGTGGCAACAGACAATTAACCGTTTTGGGAGATGAAAGAATGCACAATGTCAAAATATTTGTTATAATGCATTTTATGTATCTAAATTTCGTTTGGATGATGAACAACGATTTCAGCAGGATCTGGGGTAGTTGTATAATTTTCTGGTTTCACGTAAACACCTTGCAATGTCTCCCAGTCTTTACCGTGAATATATACTTTGTTGATATGGTCAAAGCATAGAACAGAAAATTTGTCCTTACAAATGACTGAGAGTGGTACATCGATTCCATCTGTCATATACAGTTCGCTTCCCCTGTCGGAATTATGGGTTGACTGTTTCTTGAATAACGTTTTATCTAGGCTGAAAACTTTCCTTTTCCGTGAAGATGGGGGTCGTGATGTCTTAGATATACGTTTTGTGGCTGAAACAGCAAAAGGCTTTTGACGCACAGAGTTATTTATTAAATTGCTATTAATATTTTTATAACCCAATGAAGATTCAACATTTCTGTTTTCTTTGTTTGATCCTGATATCCGTTTGATGTGCTCGCCGTTATTTCCGCGCCATGAAAATAGAGGATTTAGAAAACCTGGTTTTCCTGCATTCCGAGAGTCAGACACGCCTTTATTAAACGTTAAAACTTCTGGAATATTTTCCGTTGTTATATCGACTGTTTTGACCCGTTTTTGCTTTATCTTATCTGCATATGACTTTCTCTCGCTTGTAGTCATTGTCTTCGGTACAGCGTTTTTTATTGATGGTGAAATGTCATAAACATGTCTCTGTGCTGAAGATAAATCTAGTATATTTCCCGGTTCTGATGGATTCTTCATCCAATCAACTGAATTCCTGGCGTCATCGGTGCCTTGAAAATTTGAGGGATATCTATTATCCAGCACGGTTTGATCATTATACAGTGATGTTCTTTCTGTCCCACTAATCTTTTTATTTGACACCCCTATGACTGTCATTGCGCGTCGTCCTATTTTCGACTGCATAGGAACCTCACCTTCGCGTCTAACGTTCGTCAAATCTCTGTCTTCCTTCAGTTTGTTTTGTGTGGCACGTTCTGAAAGAAATTCGGTACCCGGTACAAGAGGACTAACGGTTTCTGGATCATTTCCCTTTCCTGAACTTTTTATTTTTAGTTCTAGTGGACTGTCTCTATTGAATTTTGAAGCAGGTGAGATTTTTTGTTTCAACGAACTGCCATCTGTAACTGTCTTGTCGATAGGAACAGACAATGAGCGCATGTTATTCTCAAGCGTATTCTTTAATGATTGTTTGTCATGATAGCCGTCAACGAACATGTTGTCTCTTTTTATTCCTATTTTCAAATTGTCTGGTATCTCTGGTTTCGAAAGGGTTCCAGAAGTACTTAATGTTTCACCTGATGAAGCTGCAGGCAAATCCATTGCATCCTTACTAATGATGACAGCATTGCTTGCTTTGGGAGCAATGGGATCGGTATCTATGTTATGACTATCTTCAACAAGCACGCCTTTGTCTGTTTTGATTCCGATGTTGGGATTCTCAGTTTCTGATTTTGCAGAATGTCTTTCTGCAAGGTTTTGATTTGGAATGGTTTCAGTTAATGAATATACAGGCAGATTCATACCACTGTTACCAGTAATTGCATCATGTGTTGCTTTGTACGCAACAGGGGTTTTAGCTGATGCATCTTGTGGTTGGAACAGACCAGAGTCAGATCCTGCCGCATTAT
Source organism: Lucinisca nassula (assembly GCA_963580285.1). Taxonomy (NCBI): domain Eukaryota; kingdom Metazoa; phylum Mollusca; class Bivalvia; order Lucinida; family Lucinidae; genus Lucinisca; species Lucinisca nassula. Next base: position 90,529,713 of record OY757011.1, on the reverse strand, counting down.
TTTGACTGTTATGATCATTTGTTGTTTTAAAGGTTGTTTCCTGATTAGTCAGTTTATTAAGTTTTACATTTCTATCTGTAGTTATGTTATCCTCAATGGCAACATTAACTAACGCAAGTTGTTCTTTTGTGGGTAATCTATCAATCATCGTATCAGATTCAGAAAGTTTATAATTGTTTGCTGGAGTGCTTACTTTTATTGATGAAGATTCTTGTTCAATTTTGCTTTGTTTGATCGGCTCTTGTACTGTTTCAGACATGTGTCCATGTGTTAACAATTTGTTTTCAATGTTAGCTTTCAATAATGGAGTTGTAATATCTGGAGTTGTTAGCTGGTCATAAACTGTCTGGAGAAGTGGATATGGCCCTTTATTACAGAAATCTCCCCAGAAATCGTCAAGGTCTAAAGCCCAGACCGCTACACCTCCGAGCTGTTCAGCCTTTAACCATTTAATCTGTAAAATATCCATTTACTAAAGCAGTTTGTAAGATACTTATGTAATAACACAGAAGCAAAATCTTAGTAATTACTACAAAAATTCACGTGAGACAGACCACAAATTATACGCTTCACCGGTATGTTCAATACATAGAGAAAGGAATGTGTTACGGGTAAGGAAAATATACGAGCGAGAATGAGTTCAGACCAAGTATTCATTGGTATATTTATAAGTTCATGTACCTTGTATAAAAACATCAATATTTGAGTGAGTGGGGGAGTGTTTGAGTTTTACGTCTGACCAACAGCTAAGGTCATACAGAGACGGGACCTCGGTTTAAAGACTCATCCGAAAGTCCCTGCGATCCCTGGTTTACAAGGCGAGTAAGCTTAACCACTACACCACGAATACTTCTAATCAATAGGCAATTACAATATTGATTCATCAATATTTGTATTCTTGTTGCTTTTTGTTCACATTGCACTTTGTTTGCAGCATGATTAGTCTAAATGGAAGTTTTATTGACCATTCTGCATGTTCTTTCCGTACCTATATGTAGCAAAAAACTGACTGAGATGTGGGTTTGCTGTTATCACGTTAACGAGTCCAATGAAAATATAGACCATCACGAAGACACACCTATACACTTTTGACCCTCTTGAACCACACTTTTATAGAGTAAAACCCTTATTTTCTTATTTCTGCTCTAAAATATTTTTTGAGCAGAAATAAGAAAAACATCACAATTTTTCACAGTCGTTTTTTCGGCGATAAAGTTTACAATTAATTAATAATAGGCGTATTTTCGTAATGTCAACTATGGGAGGTGCTCCAATAATAAGACAATATCTTCCACTTAAAATGTCTTTAAATCGAGAAGCAATGGAGCGGTATGGCGTTCTATCATTTTTTTTTATCCCCGTCTTCTATATATACCGTGGCAATCTTAAGAAATGTCTCGTAGCAAGTTTTTAACGCGTACGCAACAAGTTTGAGCAATGGAAGTTCACTTTCCTTTACAATACATCTTATTTATTGGAAAGGTACCGTTCTATTGTTTATTATTTTCTGGCTTATATAGCACAGTGGTCATTTTTAGACACAGTTACCTTTTCTTCAATGCTTTCTGTATCATCATATGCCACCCATGTTGTTTCATTAACAAGGTAAGGCGCTTGGTGTTCATTGTGCCATCTTCGGTCTGCTCCACCGCTTAGCATCTCACAAACCTAATGAAAAGGAAGATTCGGTATAAAAGTGAATATGTATAATAAAGGTATGTAGGATCGCCTTAAGCTCAGTGTATAAATCTTTTTGAGTTTTAGTTGTAGGTATTGAAAACTTTTATATTCCTAGCGATAATCTAAGCTGCCTGTGTTTTAGCTGTCATCGAGGCGGTTATAACGAGTACCCACAATCTATATTTTAGAGCAGAAATAAGAAAAATAAGTTTGAGATGTCATTTCATCTCAATGTCGGGTAAAAGTCCCACGAAATTGGAAGCAACGTCTCCAAAATGACCTTTACAGTGTTGACGGGGACGTTAAACCTCAAATCAAACAAACAAACAAAAAATACTATTCAGAAGGTCATTTTGAAGACACTGCTTCCAATTCTGTGGGACTTTTACTCGACAATGAGAGGAAATGACCTCACAAGCCCTGCCAAAATGCGTGTATGCACTGGTATATGCACCGCTTAAGTATAAAAAGTAGAAGTAAAACGAATTGATACAATTAACTTACTCCACCCATAAAAGACGTAAAACAAAGATCAGGAATTGATACAATTAACTTACTTAAGTCTGCCAAGGAAAAGTGTGGCTAGGTAAACTGACCGGCTCAAAAATGACCTAAAATTGTTTTTTTTTTTTTCTAATTTTTGCTCCAAAACATAGGTTGAGGGTACCCATTAGAACCGCCTCACTGAGGCGGTTCTAACAACACCTACAGCTATGTTTTGATTATAGATAATAATAATATCACAAATATTCATCCGAAAAGTAACCATTTTGGATATATAGAGGAAACCGCTTAGTCACACGGGTGTGTGATCATAATGTAAATGAACCAAAAGCGGGATTTACAAGGGTATAGAATAGTGTCCGTATTGCGACCCAAACATAGATTGTAGTTACTTGTTCTAAACGACTGAATGGTGTCTAAAATTTCGTTCTACGGCGATGCGCCAGTGGAGCCGTAAAAAAAATGGCGACCGTTAAAATCGCCGATTTGCCTCTCCGAATGACAGTTTTAAAAACAGTTGTCCCTATTCTAATGGACGGCTCTAGTTGTTTCGATAAATTGTATTATTATGTTCAAAGCTGGGTGAAACAAATGCCACCCAATGAAAAGCGACGTTACGCGCCCAACCTATCGCAGCTCTGAGAAATAGATTGGGCTGCATTGTGCTTCCGCGCAGAGCTGAAACCGACCGAACTTGAGTACAGGTTAGCCGTATAGGTCTAAACCTGCACAGGAAAGTTGTGAAAGTCGGAGCGCTTTTTAAACCTGAGCGGTTTCTTTGTGCGGTAGGGCGTGAGATGGTATTTCATCTCAGTGTCGGGTAGAATCTGAAGCAGCGTCTCCATAATGACCATAATATTGTTTAAGGGGGATGTAAAACCCCAACATAAACAAAACAAACGCGACGTTACATGATGCCCTCGGCTGTCCGACAGTATATTGCACGATGTACTGCAGCATATCGTTGAAGTTATTGAATCAGACGTCGCGTTACATTCAGATTTGCATTAAAATGCTGTACAGTTGCATGTCCTTGTGCACATCAATTGGGTTACTTTTCTACTTAAGCTGAAACCACATTAATTTATGCACTTACCTCATAATATGACATGAAGCCCCTTTCCAGCGTGTATAGGCCAGCTGGTCCGACGCCTCTGTCTGGATCACCAAGGTTTGTTTGACCGGGAGTCAGTGCCATAAAGGATCGCCCGTAGAACGGAATTCCAACCAGTAGTTTCTGTTTTGGTGCCCCGAGAGCCAGCCAGTGAATCATAGTTTCGGCCTGAAAACGATATTTCACCCTAAATTAAAATTACACATCAACCATAAGCATCACGAAACACGCCTATATTACCTTGACCCCCCTTGAACCCCACTTTTATACAGTAAAACTTGGACTTACAGGGGTAAACCTTATTTTTCTTATTTCTGCTCTAAAATATAGATTGCGGATACTCGTTAGAACCGCCTCAATGAGGCGGTTCTTACGAGTACCCACAATCTACATTTTGAGAAGAAATAAAAAAAAATATATCAATTTTTCAAATATCTTAAAATTTTCTTCTTTTTTTCAGCGATATAGGTTACAATGAATTTTGTATAGGCATATTTTCGTAATGCGATTATGTTTGAGCAAAGCATTGCAACCGTCATCAAATGGTTGCCTTATAAGAATCAAAACTACTCGTGCTTTGATACATCGTTTAGCATTTTGTATAAGGGACACCACTGCTATTTACAAAAACATAACTAATTTCGCTACAGATACAACAAGTGGATGCTTTACCATATCAGAATTCTCTATAAAAAGTAGAAGTAAAACAAAGATCATGAATCGATACAATTAACTTACTCCACCCATCAAAGACACCAAAGGGAAAGAAACACAAACATTAAGCGACCAGACCATAATGGAAACCTAAACAAAGGAATAAAACTCTATAAAACTGCAAGAACAAGAAACACGATTGAGCCTACAACTGACTGTACAGCACTGCCAAAAGAAACAATCGAACAGTTGTCCTTAAAAAAAAGACGTACATTGTATTTGCAAACAATATTGATTCTGATCATTAACTGACCATGCAGTCTGAATATCGAATGTGTTTCTGTCATTTAGAGTCCTTTAGAACCCCAAAAGATCAGTTAAACGGTTAGAATACTGTAGACCAAGGAGCTTATGGCACAGTGTTGAGCGCTTGTTTAGACTCATATATGGCGTATTAAAAGGCAATCTTTTTTAAACAAGCACTATAATATGGAACTGAATACTGTGGAAAGTACAAGTCTGGGCCAGACTCGCGAGTTTCGACCAATCAGGTCTCATCACCTTCGATTAATTTTCAAATTCCGAAATGTAATCAATGATCCCAGATATTAAGAAAATACAACCCGAACTACGAGGAAGGGCGGGTAGACATTTTACGGCCGCTACACATTCCCTTAACACCGAAGGTGGAAAAGTTAACTGTTCTATAAGAAGGAAAACTAGAAGCGGGGCCAATGATCAGGAATCAATACAATTACCCTACACGTCCCAAAACACCAGAGAAAGAAATTCAAACATAAAATAACTTCACCATAATAGAAACATTACAAGCGGAGAGTAAAAAGGACAGTTTTTTCCCACAAAATGACCAAACGGCTATCCACAGTAAAATATACATGTTTCTACATGTAACACAGCGCGCCTATAAAGGCAATGGAAAATAACTGTTTTATTCTGCCACAAGTCACGGCTCGGAAGAGCGTGACGAGTGACGTCATTAGAAACTGTCAATTTATGACATCACTAGTCGATTTCCTTTACGTTAGACGGTGTAACGTCATTTTCTCGCATCGAAAACGTTAGAAAAGGATATAAATGCATGTTCTTCCGTTGATAATTTTAGCGGGATTTCTTCTAACACTGGCGACGTCCTTAATCACTGCACCACAGAGGCATTCCCATTAAAAGGATGCTCATATAGCGCATATAAGGCTATCCGACACTGCAGTACACAGTGCTGGATAGCCTTATATGTAGTATAGCCTTATATGTAGCAGTGCCGGATAGCCTTATATGCGCTATATGAGCATCTTTTTAATGGGGATGCCTCTGTGGCGCAGTGGTTAAGGACGTCGCCATTGTTAAAATCATGAAATTCATGTTCTGTTTGAACATAGATTTTTATGCCCCCAACTTCGAAGAAGTTGGTGAGGCATATTGGTTCTGTCTTGAACGTCTGTCCGTCTGTCTGTCCGTCTGTCCGTTACGCTTTCCCCCTATAGGAAACTCAAGAATGGTTTGAGCTAGGATCTCGAAATTTCATATATGGAATGTGCATGAAAAATAAGCGGACACGTATTTTTTTCGCCGGACTTTTCTTTGCAGAGTAACACCCCTTTTCGGACTTACGCATTGTGCCTATGGGGAAACCTTGTGAGCAAGATATCTGGAGAACCACATGAGCTAGGCTCATGATATTTAGTAAACAGTTTGGGTCTAAGGTGGAGAAACGCCCCTTTTCGGACTTATCTGTCCGTTACGCTTTCATCCTGTAGGAAACTCAAGAATGGTTTGAGCTAGGGTCTCGAAATTTCATATATGGAGTGCATGAAAAATAAGTGGACACGTGTTTTATTTTTTTTTTTTTCGCCGGACTTGTCTTTGCAGAGTTACGCCCCTTTTCGGTTTAAGGCATTGTGCCTATGGAGAAATATTGTGAGCAAGATATCTGGAGAACCACTCGAGCTAGGCTCATGATATTTAGTAAACAGTTTGGGTCTAAAGTGTAGATGACCTGATTAACTTTTGACGAAATTCCGAAAATATTTAACAGAGTAACGCCACTTTTCGGACTTATGCATTGTGGCTACAGGGGCACTTGTGAACAAAATATCTGAAGAACCGCTTGAGCTAGGTTCATGATATTTAGTAGAGAGTTTGGGTCTAATGTGTAGATGACCTGATTAGCTTTTGATGAAATTCCGACAATATTTAATGGAGTAACGCCCCTTTTCGGATTATGCGTTGTGACCGAATGGGGAAACCTTGTGAGCAAAATATCTGGAGAACTGCTCCAGCTAGGCTCATGATATTTAGTAGACAGTTTGGGTCTAAGGTATAGATGACCTGATTAACTTTTGATGAAATTCCGAAAACATTTAATTGAGTTACGCTCTTTTTCGGACTTACGCATTGTGGCTATGGGGAAACCTTGTGAGCAAAATATCTGGAGAACCGCTTGAACTAGGCTCAATATATTGATTTCCAGACACTTCGGCCCCACTACCACCTCGGCCCCTAGACAGGTCGGCCCAAAACCAAGTCGGCCCTAGTCACCTCGGCCCTAGACACCTCGGCCCCACTGTCACCTCGGCCCCTAGACATCTCGGCCCCAAAGACACCTCGGCCCCACTTTTGATATTTGTTAGGGTATGCGCATTAATATCATGTTAAAATCGGCCCCGCCCATCGGGACTTCAAGAAACCGACAGCCTGTGGCATGAGTACTGGTAAACCCGCTTAGAGGTTCTAAGCCTGGGAAGAAAAAGCGGTGCGAGTCGGACCCTTCATACTTATAAACCTTATTGGTTTCATTGGGCTGCAGGGCTTGAGCTGTCATTTCATCTCAATGCCGGGTAAAATTTCCACAAAATTGGAGGTAACGTCTCCAAAATGACCGATGCAATGTTGATTGGAGCGTTAAACGTCAAATCTAACAAACAAAACATCATGCTAACAAACCCGTGTAATGAAGACCCCGCTAAACCCCAGTTTATATGGGGAAAACTGTGGCTCATGTGGGCATACATTATTTACATCACGAAGACACGCCTTTATAATTTTGACCCCCTTGAACCCCACTTTTATATAGTAAAATTGGGGTTTACAGGGGTAAACCTTATTTTTCTTATTTGAGCAGAAAACATAAAAATACCACAATTCTTCCTCTTATAATGTTCATTTTTTCGGCAGTAAAGTTTACAATGCATTTGTATGGGCATGTTTTCGTAATTCTTATTTCTGCTCCAAGATACAGGTTGTGTGTTATATAATTTTGGTTTTACGGAATCTTCTATTAAGTTGTTAGGAAACAAGATCAAATTATTTTATTGCTATTTTTATTTCATATAAAAATAACAAATAACCAATGAGACGTTTATAACAAACATAACAACGCATACACGACATTTTCAGGTAAACTTGGACTACACTCTTAAAGACAACTAATCCCCCGCCGCCTTCAACCGTGACGTTGACCTTGAGTCAGCATCACGAAAAGTGGGGTTTAGCGGGTTGTTCTAATTGTGAATATTTGATACTGAAAGTCAAGGAGCCTTTTCTACAAGAATATATAGGGCCATGAAGACTTTGCACTCAGTGCACATCCAGATCCATCTGATCTGGATCTACACTGTCATTCAGTTTGCGAATTTTAAATGAATACCATATACATGTATGAAGTAATTTGAGGGTCTGCTAGTCAGAAATGTGACTAATAAATAAAGTAATTAAATAAATAAATTATACAGTATACTTGTTACTGTCCGTCTTTAAATATGAGATGAAATGACAATCAAATAGGAATTTCTAAATGTGTGAAAATTGATAACAATGGAAACATACTGAGTAATTCCTACAAAAAATACGAACAGTGAAGACTTTGAACACAGTCCACATCCAGATCAACACTGTTTGCCACTAATATATACATATAGTACACATGTATCAAGTAATTTGAGTGGCTGATAGTCAGAAATGTGACTAATAAATAAATAAAAAAAATAAATAAATAAAGTATACAATATACTCGTTAATGTCTTAAATAAGAGCTAGAATGATAATCAAATGTGTGAAAATTGATAACAATGATCTGTTTATCATCAAGCATCTCTTTATTGGGGTAAAGGGATTAGTAACGCCTGGTTGTTTATTGAGCTTCACACTTTACTAATTTAAGTCAATAATTAATTGTTCTTGTAAAAACTTTTTGCTTAATAGTGTACTGACCTGAAATTCATTAATCCTTACCCCGCTGAACACGATTCTCCTTAGCTTTGCAAACAGTGTAGATCCTGATCAGATTGCTTCTGTCCTCTGAACCGGATCTGCACCGTTTTTATGCAGTTTTGTGAATTGCATGCATACATTATATTAATTGGTTTACTTACGAGGATAATTCTTGTTCAGCGAACCTGAACACTGATGAGTACCTAATAAATAAATAAATAAATAAATAAATAAATAAATTGTTTGTATTGGAGTTTAACGGCCCAGTAAACACTATTTTAGTCCATTTTCGAGCCGGTCAGTTTACCTATCCACACTTAACCTGGGCAGGCTTATAAGTAAGCGGTTAACCATTAGAGTGCACATTTTTTTTGCCAGAAAGGGACAACTGCCCTTCTTGAATCAGCAGAAGGGAGAGAATGGCCGAAGAAAAGATTTCATAATCAATCTCCACGAAAGAAAGTTGCCGACCCCGGTAGGTATCGAACCCGCGTCCTCCCGATCACCAGTCATACGCGCATCCGACTTAGCTACCGAGGCCGGATAAATAAATAAATTAATAAATAAATATACGAGTATGTGAACAAATATAAGATTATCCCCCATTAACACCATGGAGGACGAAACCGAGGAATGATATATATATATATATATATATATATATATATATATATATATATATATATATATATATATATATATATATATATATATATATATATATATATATATAATATAACTATGAAAAAATTAAAGAAACACTGGAATAAAAGTTATTTTTCCTGTATTTTTAACAACCGGTTTCATCCATGATGGAATTTTCAAGTTAGCATCATTAACTTGAAAATTCCATCATGGATGAAACCGGTTGTTAAAAATACAGGAAAATAACTTTTATTCCAGTGTTTCTTTAATTTTTTCATAGTTATATATATATATATATATATATATATATATATATATATATATATATATATATATATATATATATATATTTTTTTTTTTTTTGGTTTTACGGCCCCATCCACCGATCCATCTAGATTTCCATCCATTTAGTAAGGATAACTTATTGAAATTAATTTAAAAAGTATTTCAGCTGTGTGGAATTATTTCGGATAATAAAAAAGCCTATACATGATCAAAAGAGCAGAAAAGTAGAAAAAAGAGCCTGCTCTAATGCATGCCGCAATGCAATTAGAATTATACATTGAAATAAAAGAGGGAAATTTTCAAATGTATCTTCCATTCTTCTAGTAAATTAACATATTAGATTTTCTATTTAGTAGCGTTATAATATATAATAAATATATATATTATAGGTTCAAATATTCTTGGCTCCCTATCAATATAATCAAATCAGCAAATAAAAATTTAAAAAATCTCATCGGGCATCCAATCCGATCTCTTATTTAAGCGGAAGCCCCGTGAAAAGCAAAGTGGGGCCGAAGTGTCTAGGTATATGGGGCCGACGTGTCTAGGGGCCGAGGTGTCCAGGGGCCGACCCGTCTAGGGTTTCAATTTTATGTGGGGCCGAGGTGGTTTTGGGGCCGAGGTGTCTAGGGGCCGAAGTGTCTAGGGGCCGAGGTGGTTTTGGGGCCGAAGTGTCCTGTTACCAATATATTTAGTAGACTATTTGGGTCTAAGGTGTAGATGACCTGATTATCTTTTGATGAAATTACGAAAACATTTAATGGAGTTATGCCCCTTTTTTTGACTTATGCATTTTGGCTATAGGGAAACCTTGTGAACAAAATATCTGGAGAACCGCTTGAGCTAGGCTCAAGATCTTTGGTATACAGTTTGGGTCTAATGTGTAGATGATCTGATTAACTTTTGACGAAATTCTGAAAATATTTAATGGAGTTATGCCCCTTTTTGGACTTATACATTTTTGCTATAGGGAAACATTGTGAACAAAATAACCGGAGAACCATTTGAGCTAGGCGCATGATATTTGGCAGTCTGTTTGCTGCTAAGGCATAGATGACCTGAATTGTTTAAAATCTGTTAATATTTGACAGGTTTATTTTTAATGGATATGATCATGAGGTACTGTTTACTGTCCCATTTATGCACAAGCATATGGTTGGGGGCATAGTGTTTCCCAACACAATTTCTAGTTAGCTTTTGATATCACAAGATGGGCATTGGTTTACGTTACGTAGAGAGATGTAACGTTATCGGTCTGGGCGTAGCGTTTTAAAGTTATAAAATGACGTCAGAGGGTTACTTTGTAAAAGAACATTCTGAACTAGGCGACATGTTGGTTTGTCAGTCGCAGTTGAAGAGTTTGTATGGGTGTTTTACGGAGCGTTTGTGCCATTTTCGTCAAAATTTGCTTTCAGAATCGTAAGTTATGCAAGAACAACGATCATCCACGGTTATTTCATTGTATTAACATTTCCCGGATTCCTCGGAAGATATTAAAACATTCGGCCTGGCGATCTCAAGTCCAAACAGCTTCCTGTGGACCCGGCAAATGTTAATGCATGAAAAACCATGGTTAATCCCAATATTCTTACATACAATCCTATGAACATAGCTGGTTGAAGCTTTACTGGAATGGACCAGAAACCGTGTTCAAACAACACACCCATGTTCAAATCATGAAATTCACGTGTTGTTTGAACATGAATTTTGAGCGTCTGATATCACAAGATGGCCCTTGTTTTTACGTTAGGTTGAGCGACGTAACGTTATCGCCAAGAACATTATAGTTTAGAGAATTTTATGATGACGTCAGAGGTCCTTGCGTAACAACGTCGTTGTCGTAACAACGTCGTTGGAAAAGCCGTTATGTTGGTTTGCCGGTCGTGAAAATTCTGACGTTTTCAACACCCTCGCTGAAATAGTTTTGGTATTCATCTAAAAAAGTAAATGTCCTCTGTCTCTCATTGCGTGGCTCATATGATGTTACATTGGAAATCATTTTAGTTTCGGTCGTAGTTTTTTTAGAATGACATAAAATGTGTATAATGTAGGGGATGACTGTTCTCAAAATTGTCATTTGGGGAGGCAAATTGGCGGTTTAACGGCTCCGTATTACGCTTTGAGACTCCGCGTCACAATACAGAATCCCCATGTAAATGCACTTATTCACTTGTTGTATCAATTTTGTGTGTTTGTTTGTATAGGAGTTTAACGGCCTTTTCAACACTATTTTAGGGCATTTTTGAGCCGGTCAGTTTACCAATCCACACTTTTCCTGGGCAGGCTTATACGTAAGCGGTTAATCAGTAAGGTGCACATTCTTTAGCCAGAAACTGACAAGAGCCCTTCTTGAATCAGCGGAATAGAGAGAATGACCGTAGAAAAGATTTCTTGATCAATCGCCACGAAAGGATGTTGCCGATCCCGACATGCATCGAACCCGTGTCCTCCTGATCACAAGTCAGACGCGCATCCGACTGAGCTACCGAGGCCGGCTGTTATATCAATAAAATCTGCTCAAAGTGGTAATTGCTATAAGCTACATTAAACAAGAAATACGACATGACGTAATGACATCGGGTTTCCGAACATATGTCGCACGTTATCCAATCAGACATAGCGTTACATTTTGCAAGCGCATTTTACTACGTTGCAATGGCGAAACATACAATTACAATTAGTTAAAGTGGCCACATCTTTTTATAATATGACACTCATTGATTTTCGTAAACTACCGGTATCTATAGTGAACTTAGAAAAACTCGAACATCGGTGGTCCATCTACCATAGCTTATTCATCACTTTAGCACCAGATTACAAATATTTAGAAAAAAATAGCGCTTAGGTCGAATGTTTGTCAATCGACCCGAGATCAATTGTTTGCTATGCGTTCCAAAGTTATAAAGTGCAGTAGCTTTTCACTGTTGAAGTCCACGTGACTATCACTGACTTGTAGAAAATCCAGGTAACGATTATTTGGGCCCCGTCAAGCGATTTTGGTACTTTTCGCCTATGCGAGAAGCGAAGGTTCAGGCGAGCCTGCGCATCCGCGCAGTCCAAAGCCATATCCCTGGCCCCTCTGAATGGCTGGGCATGCGCAGTTAAAATTTCTCATGACGGAATGCTCGAAGACACAAATTCGCTTGGCGGGGCTCATTTATCGACGAAAAAGTCGCGCTGTTCTTATTACTGTGAGGTCCGTGTGTTATGTTAGAGGGGTTATCTATAAAAGCTGGACCGGAATCATGTATGTGGGATCGCAAACAGTGAAGAACCAGATCAAACGCCGCGTCTTTAACGTTAACGTTAAGCTAAACAGTCTGTCCTCGTTCAGGACTATTTTTTCAGCCTTCACTCAGAAATAATCGACGCATCATGGTAGCCAGTGCTTTGATTTCATTTTGTCAGATAAAGGTATATTATATATATTCATATCAATCACCTCTACGAAGCGATTCTAATGAAAACAAGAGGCTCATGGGCCACTACGCTCACAAGAAGTAATGTTGTTTTCACCATATACAGGCATGGCACCCATCTTGGTCATGCGACTACAATCCCTTTAATAACTTTTCATTGCCTCATCGCATAGAGGCTCTTCGTGTAATTTGGTTTCAATCAGCCTGGGCAGTTTTTGTGGAGAAGCAGATAAAATACTGTATCTATGTCATCCAGGGCAAAGGTTAGCAAAGGACCTTGACCTCTGAAATTAATAAACTTATATCTTCAGCTGATTGCAAATATTAATTCTGATGCCACAGGCTGCAATAGAATCACTAAAAACCACTGTTTTGCCTTTTCTCCATACAAATTTCTCAGTAACCGAATTTGACCTTGACGTAAAACAGGTCAAGGTGAATTTGAACACATTTGGTGGAACCCAAGTCCCTAATTCTATATACCCTGTCTGAAGGTCACTGGGTTCCGGTGGAGAATATATTTAATGTTTTTTTTTGTTTGTTTTTTTTTTACCATAAAAAGGCATGGCGACCATATTAGTCATATGACACGGTCCTTACGAAAAAACTTTCGTTCGCCCTTCCCATAGAGGCACCAAATGTAATTTCTGTTTCAATCAAGCAGTTTAAGAGGAGAATAAGAAACAACACTGAACGTGAGTCATCCAGGAAAAAGGTCAGTTAATGACCTTGACCTTTGGAATCGATAAACTTCCTTTCAGCTGATAGTAAATATCATTTCTGGTGCCACAAGCTACCATGCAATTAGACAAAATCCACTGTTCTGCCTTTTTCCATACAAATGTCTAAGTGGCCAAATTTGACCTTGACGTAAAACAGGGAGAGGTCAACCAAATGTCATCATTTGAACGAACTCGGTAGAACCCGAGACCGCGATGCTGTATACCAAGTTTCAAGGTCATCGGCCGTTTGGTTGCCGAGAAGAAGATTATTAAATGTTTTACCATATATGGGCATGGCGGTCATACATTCGAACAAACTTTCGTTCCCTATTTGCATAGAGGCTCCACATGTAATTTGGTTTCAATCAATTCAGCAGTTTAAGAGGAGAGGAAGCTAAAAATACTGAATCTGAGCTACCCAGGATAAAGGTCAGTCAATGGCCTTAACCTTTGGAATTGATAAACTTCCACTCAACTTTCACTTATGAGTCTACAGGTTACCATGAATCAGAAAAAATCACTGTTTTAGCTTTTTTTCCATACATATGTCTATGTGACCAAATTTGACCTTGACATAAAATAGGTCAAGGTCAACCAAAGGTCATCATTTGAACAAATTTGGTAGGATCTGAGTTTCCGATGCTTCATACCAAATTCCAAGGCCATTGGTGAATCGGTTCCTGAGGAGAATAGTTTAAAGGTTTTTACCATATATAGGCGTGTTGGCCATCTTGGTGATGTGACCAAGATCTCAAATGGACGTTCCACGTGTAATTTGCTTTCACTTGACACAATGGTTTCAGAAGAGATGTTTAAATATGTTAACGACGACGCAGACGACGGACCACAGCGTATACTATAAGCTCCCCCCGGAGCCTTCGGTTCTGGTGAGCTAAAAATACAACATATCTATATTTTACAGAAGATCGGAAAAATATCGCTATTCCGAAACTATTAATTTCATTAGGCCTCTTTACCCGGTGCTGTCACTAACATTCATCAGATCAAAGTACCCCTATCTTTGACACATTTCGATAGTCCTAAATGTGTTCCAGTCACTGAAGTTTTCGACCTCATCATGAACGCATGCCTATATAACTCTGAACCCCTTGAAGCCAACTTTTATACAATAAAACTTTGGTTTACCATGTTTACAGGGCTAAAACTTATTTTCTTATTTCTGCTTGTGTGTACTCCTTAGAACCGTGGTTCTAACTTGTACACAATCTATATTTTAGTCTTATTTTTTCTTATTTCTGCCCTGAAATATAGATTATGGGTACTCGTTAGAATCGACTCATCGAGGCTACTCATCGAGGCGGTTCTAACGTGTTCTCACAAACTCGATGAGGCGGTTCTAACGTGTACCCACAATCTATAGTTTGAGCAGAAATGAGAAAAATATCACAAACTTTCATCTTAAAATTTGGTGGGGGTTTTTCTGTGTTAAATTTGCATGTATTTGTGTTGACATGTTTTCGTGATGTAAACAATTTATGGGTACTGCTTACCACGTTCTTGTAACGTTCATCTCCAATCTGGTTAGATCTTGGAAACAATGCGCTGTGATGTTCAAGGGTAGATTGCCAAGGACCGTGAAGGTCAAAAGTCATCACATTGATGAAATCTAATAGTCTGAAAAAGAAAACTTGGGTAATTCGCTTCCCGTAAGTGAAACAAAAGCACCGAATTCTTTCCAAAGATTTTACTCTCAGTGTCGAAGATATTACATTTGTTTCACAGTTTCTGACACAATCAAATTCAGCACATCACAAAAACAAGCTTACATAATTTTGACCCCCTTGACCCCCACTTTTATTTAGTAAAACTGGAGTTTATTGGGGTAAACCTTATTTGTTGTTTCTGCTCTAAAATATACATTGTGCGTACTCGTTAGATCAATCTATATTTTGAGCTGAAATAAGAAAAATATCACATTTTTTCATTATAAAATTTACGAGGTTTTGTTTCGTGGTAATGTTTACAATACACTTGTATAGGCATGTTTTCGTAATAAGTCAAACACTTACTGCACTGGTGAGTCAATTGTCTTCGACCCAACGCTGAGAGAATGGTCCTGAGAGTAGAGCGTGATAGTTTAGTTTAACTCTATTTTTTGTATTTAAAGCAAACCGTGTATATCCTGATCAGACGCCTCGAACTGCATTAACACTTTTTGCAAGTATCCCAGAAATATGGTCCCAGTCCATGTTTTACAAATAACGATCTTTACATTATACGCTTGATATACAAGTAAATTACCAGTACCAGGCTGTTGAACATAGCCAGCGATAGTCACGCGGGAATCTTCTAGTGTATTGATAACTTTGGGTCTCATGATAAACAATCGTCCGAACAAAGCGACCTCATCTTCACATCAGCATCACTTGCATGTTAGAGTGGCTGGATACTCCTAGAAGATATCCTGTCTTTTTGTAACAAAACTGCTGTTTTGACTACCTTTTTTCATAAAACTGTTGGTGCCTGATGTTATGTCTTTGGTCTGAATCTCTGTAGCTCTTGGGTATTTCCCAAGAGCCCTCATCTTTGTTTCATCACAATGGTTTAAGTTGATGTACTTGTTTTCTTGACTAAGCCCGCAGCCGGACCAAACAAATGCATCTCCGAGGTCGGAACGTCTGATTGCTTGCGTTATAAAGCCGCTATGGTATAAAACTGCTTTGAACAATGTGAACAAAGTACACGGGGGAACTTTTGGGCCTGCAAAATCGATATTTAAGTACTGCTGATCGTTGTAAGGCGATGCTTTCGCCTGTTCAGAAGCCATTAATGCACATGGTGTAATCAAGCCGGTTATGGTGCTCACCAGGTCCATCTTCTGGATTGTTTGTGGGGTGCTAGAGTGTCGATCAGTGTACCAGGTTATTGTAGGTGGCACATTCCAGGAGACTGAGTCATTTCAGTCTGCATGAGCATTCTAACCTACCTTGGAATTTCAGTCACTCTGTAAAATAAGCACATTCTTCTTAGTGGTCTGGTCGATGAGCCCCTGACGTTACTGATCGATGAAAATACTTGTATTGTAGTGATGTTACAGGCAGATGCTCGCAAACGAGTAGAGGTTAGTCGACTGGACACTTGCTGTCTTTACGATGTCCCGGTGAACTAGAAAATCTACCCTTGTCTCATCTGTCTACCTTTCAACTATAGTAGACTATGTTTCCGTCGTTAGTATCAAAACATAAGTGAGAGCAATGACCAGGAATCGATACAATTAACCCACACCTCCCATCAGAGACACCAAAGGGAATGAGTGAGTGTTTGAGTTTTACGTCTCACCAACAGCTAAGGTCATACGGAGACGGGACCTCGGTTTAAAGACTCGTCCGAAAGTCTGGAGAAGACAGGGATCGATCCTGCGACCCCTGGTTTACAAGGCGAGTAGCATAACCACTACACCACGGAGGCTTCTGACACCAAAGGGATAGAAACAAGAAGACCCTAATGGAGACATCAAAAGCGGAAAGCCAAAAGGACAGTTACTTTCTGACAAAAAAGCCAATTGAAGGGGCCAGTACAACAAGGGACTTAAGCCAACTTTTGGGGCAATATCGAGTTAACATTATACCATGCAGAAATCCCAATTAGTTCACTTTGACCACATAATTGCTGCAGACAGTCGAACTGAATAGGTTTAAACGAATTACACAGAAGGCCTAACTCCATTTTGGAGTTGTTGTTTTTTTGTTGTTGTTGTTTTTTTATTCATTTTTCTCGAAAAAATGAAAACTTGACTCCAAAAAGTATTTAAACTTCCTAACAGAGGCTAAGTAGGTCCCATCATTATCTTGACATCTCATGTGTCAGTTCTACTAGTTTCCCGTCCCGTTTCAGGGTTTCACATTTCAGCCCCAACTGCCATCCAGATCTTCCCTCAATTCTAGAAGGCACCAGCAGCATGCGTGTTGTCCAGCAGAAGGCGCGGTCCTTTTGACCGGCCGGGGGCTTCGACAGATCCTTGTTCTTCTTTGCCATGATTCATAGATGTTTGTAGCCCATAAAAAAGAAAGCTCAGCTGAGCTCGTCCCTCTTCAAGCTTTTCTACCACAGCAGAGAGGCATGTATTATTATGGTTTGCCTTGGCCGTTGAATTCATTTCCATTTCGCCCGCCCTGACCATTGACTTCGTTAAGTAGGCATCCGCCCTGTGATACCTTGTTAAGCTCGCACTATTTTATTCATTCAATGAGGTCTCGAATAAAGAAGTACGCTGTCTTGTTTTGCACTGATTTGCCCTTATGAAGAGCTCCTCCCTACAGTAATTATAGCTTATAGCTGCCACTCTTTAAGCATGTCCTTCTCCTCTTGAGAAGAAAGGCATGACAAAACTGCACGAAGTCCTGTGCGGCAAGCGAATACTCATACATGTATCAGCCTGCAACTTTGAGCAGAATTGTTAAAGTCCTCGCTTTCCGTTGACTTATACAGCCCCTGTGCTATCTCAACCCATATATGCCTAGCAGCCGTTTTCTGGGACACTGACAAACAGTGCAGACCAAGATCAAACACCACAGAACGCGGCGTCTGATCTTGGGCTACACTGTTTTCTATAAGAACATTCATTTTTGTAAAATTTGCCACAAACAAAAACAAACCTGACATCCCTATAATCGGAAATGGACCACTCCAAACTCACTATGTGGAAGATTCCATTGCCATATATGGGTTAAGGAAGACAACTGAAGATGCTAGTCAGAATAAGTATAGTCTTCGCTAGTCGCACAGGTCAATTTGAAGATTTGTTGTTCTTGCCCACCAGATAAGAAAACCCATAGTTTTAGCTTGGGAAAAAAATTCCTGGTCTAACCCTGGTGTTCTTACCCTTAATCGAATATTCTCGCGTGTTTGATAAATGCACTGGTTGAATACGATCTCAAATGCGCCGTCGTTAAGGTTGGCGTCACAGCACGTTACGTAACGTCACTAAACATTCCTGTAGTGTCATCACAATATGGCGAGCGTCGGTAACCGAAGTGACTGCAACATAAACACACGATATGAAATGGAAGGTATGCAAGAAAAAGAATCCTATATGATGGGTGTGAGGGGTGGATAGAAAAATCCGCACCCCCCCCCCCCCCCGGATCACTGTCCGGCATCACTCGGCAAGCCTCGTGATGCCGGACAGTGACCCTCGGGACGGATTTGTCCATCCACCCCTCACACTCATATAGGATTCTTATATGCTTCGTCTGAAATATATCTTTATACTCAACCCAGAAAGTTTTGGCACGTCATATCGAGTATCTTCTTCTGCTCTGTCGGGAGAAACTGCAGCAGTCAGAAGAAGTGGCTCGTTTCCAGAAACGTTCGCTTCTTTGTCAAAGCCATGCCTCAGTTCCTGTAAAAATAAACCCATATATGCCTGTTACAGCTGTATATATACGCAGTACCTGGCCCCCGCCCATCGGGGCTTGAAGAAATAGATGGACTGCATGATGCTTCCACGCAGAGCTGAAACCGACCGCATACGAGTACTGGTAAACAGCTTAGAGGATCTAAGCCTGCCCAGGCCAAGCGGTGCAAGTCGGACCGTCCATGCTTATAGAACCTATTGGTTTCATTGGGCGACAGGGCATGAGTTGGCATTTCATCTCATTGTCGGGTAAAGGTCCCACAAAATTGGAAGCAACGTCTCCAAAATGACCTATACAGTATTGACGGGGACGTTTAATCTCAAATCAAGCAAACACAAGGCTGCAAAGAATTTTATTTTCAGTAACGCCAATAATCATAGTTGTACTACAGTTAAGACTGTGTTTAAAGGTTAGTGTTATTGCAATATTACAGTTAGTCACATACTCTCGCGCAATCCATATTAACGTATTTCGATAAGCCTTTTAATTTTCAAGTACCGGAAAGGGTTTGATGATTACAAAGGAAATTAAAATATAAACTTTATTGTGGACAGTCAGGCCTCAGATTCTATGACAGTTCCAGCGTAAAGGCTTACTGGGATTGGAGAGTATCTAATTTTATGTAATGTTGGTTGGTGCTTGCTGCTCTGTCTCTGGTCGGGTTCATCGGAGTCTAACTGTTGGTTTTCTTTTGCTCCAGCATTTCAGTGGTTTCTTGCTGTCGGGGCATCACCGTTGTTTCATCTCTGTGGTTGTTTGATTTTTGTGTTCACGGAGATGTTGCCCTGGTGAGTTTGGAGGCCTTCACGCGGACTGACAAATTATTTTTCCAAAACGCGACGGAAGTAAGGGCGAGGATTGTGGCCAGGTAAAATCGATTTAAGCTCAACAGTGGAATTCGTTTCACTGACCGTTCCAAGGCGGTTCTTCTGTCTCAGTGTGTGTATCGCTTATATTATTTTGTTTGGCTAGCCAATTTGTCATTTTGTGGGAAAGTAGCTGTCCTTTCGGCTTTCCGTTGTTTGTGTTTCCATTGGGGTCTAGTTGTTATATGTTTGTGTGTTCTTTCCCTTTGGTGTCTAATGGGAGCCGTGGGTTCCCAGCCAGCAAAGAATGCCGGGCCAACGTCGGGCCGATAGCGGTACGTCGTACCGCTATCGGCCCGATGTTGACCCGTTGTTTGTGCTGGCAGGGTTAATTGTATCGATTCCTGACCATTGCCTTCACTTCTATTTTGATGAAGTACGATTGAACGTCTACCATCCCAAAACAAGACAAACACTAGATGCAGTGAAGAGCTATAAAGCTTGGCCTCTAGGGATATTATCATCAGTCTAAAAGAAGAGTGTGCTCAATGCATTGATGTAAATGGGGACTTTGGTGAGAAAAAAACAACATTTCGATAACACACACTGTGCGACATAAGGCATTTTTTTCACATCTCCAAAATGGCTATTTTTATGGTGAAACTTGATGATATTTTCCTTATTTATACTTGAAACATAGATTGTGGGTGCTCGTTAGAACCGCCTCGATGTGCTTGTTAGAACCGCCTCATCGAGTTGTACCCACAACCTAAGTCTTGGAGCAAAAATAAGAAAAATATTGTATACCACCGTAAACTCCAGTTTTCTCTATATAAAGTGGGGTATAAGGGGGTGTTTATTTCACGGACTTGTTCACGTGATGATAAAACAAATTATGGTCTGCTATTGCAATATATACCTCGTTCTTTGAACTATTTACTTCTACTCGTAATTCAGCGTTAAACGTCGGCCTCAGCAAAATCGAATAAAGCGTTCAGTTTTTCTTTCGAAAGTTAATAAAAAAAAACTTTCAAACAAAAAAAAAAACTCTTAAGTTCAAATATTGAGGTAGAATCAATCCCATTTTGAGATCTGAAAATATCTGAGGGTACTGAAAAGGCCAAAATGGCCGAAACTAGCTAGTCTAGTCCGTAACACTTTAAAAGATTTAATTCTTTGTTATACTCTTGGCTTCCAAATGATAACCTTTAAATAGAGCATAAGTTGGATATGTCAGTTTGTGAAGTATACCTCACCTTAACAAGTCCGTGAAATGAACACCCTAAACCCCACTTTATGTAGAGAAATCTGGGGTTTAGGGGTTATACATTATTTTTCTTATGCTGCTCCAATACATAGGTTGTGGGTACTCGTTAGAACCGCCTCAATGAGGCGGTTCTAACGAGCACTCACAACCTATGTTTGCAGTATAAATAAGAAAAATATCACAGATCTTCATCGGAAAAGTAGCCATATTGGAGATGTGAAAAATTGCACTATGTCGCACGGGTGTGTTTTCATAATGATATGTTTAATTGCTGAAGACTTGCATGTCAAAATAATACATATTCACGGTGACCTCAGACAATCACATTTTTCTTACGAAAACATTCAAAAAAGAAACCAGCTATAAAAAATGTCCATACCCTATTTAGAAATCTTAACCTAATATGTCAAAGTAAATTACTCGTACAATGCAACTCATCTCCAAGATACGCACGTACGTATCGAGTTAAACCAATTTTTTTAAGAAGAAACCACAGAAATTGCACCAAAAATAAATTGCTATTTATTTATTTGATTATCTTTATTTAGTCACTTAATCATTCCGTTATAATGCATCACATTCCTTTAGTACTTCCCTTGGTAGTATTATATATTTTGAGCAGTAAGTGCAATTGAATTCACATCACGTGAACAAGTCCGTGAAATGAACACCCCCACTAAACCCCATTTCTAATAGAGAAAACTGGGGTTTACGGGCGTATACATTATTTTTCTTATTTCTGCTCCAAGACATATGTTGTGGGCACTCGTTAGAACCGCCTTAATGAGGCGGTTCTAACGAGCACCCACAACCTATGTTTGCAGTATAAATAAGAACATATAGTTGATTTTCATTAGAAAAGTAGCCATTTTGGATATGTGAAAAGTACACTATGTCGCACGTGTGTGTTATCATTATGATTAGTAATAAGGGTACATATGTACTTAAGGCACAGAAGGCACGCAATGGCGAATACCGTCATAGAAATTATTAAGAGAAAGACGATCAAAAACTGATACAATCAGATCCCAAATTCTTCCCACAATATCCCTCGAGAAAGAAGTCGAAAAATGGAGTGACGACAGTAAACAAAACGAACAACAGGTAAAACCGAGCCAGCACCTTTTCCCAAACAGGTGGTGACTCAGAATATCCAAACCTAACTAAAAAGGAGCAGTATACAAAAGGGGGGAAAGAATCAGAATCACAAATGACAAACATTAAACTGGAAAGACAAACGTAACTAAAACTGAACAACAAAAGGGGGAAGAATCAGAACCATCAACGTAACAACATAATATGATTAGGGAAAGAGTCAGAACTACCAACACAAAACATGAAGGAATCACAGCAAATGCACCGATACTTGGAACGGTGATTAGGGAAAGAGTCAGAACTACCAACACAAAACATGAAGGAATCACAGCAAATGCACCGATACTTGGAACGGTGATTAGGGAAAGAGTCAGAACTACCAACACAAAACATGAAGGAGTCACAGCAAATGCACCGATACTTGGAACGGTGATTAGGGAAAGAGTCAGAACTACCAACACAAAACATGAAGGAATCACAGCAAATGCACCGATACTTGGAACGGTGATTAGGGAAAGAGTCAGAACTACCAACACAAAACATGAAGGAATCACAGCAAATGCACCTATACTTGGAACGGTGATTAGGGAAAGAGTCAGAACTACCAACACAAAACATGAAGGAATTACAGCAAAAGCACCGAGACTTGGAACGGTCAGTAAAACTTACTGGTGGGTTTAAGTTAACTTTAAGGTAGACATACGTCTAACCTATTCATCACGAAAACACGCCTATATTATTCTAACCCCTTGAACCCCACTTTTATATAATAAAACTGGGGTATGCAGGGGTAAACCTTATTTTTCTTATTTCTGCTCTAAAATATAGATTGTGGGTACTCGTTAGAACCGCCTCATCAACCTTATTTTTCTTATTTCTGTTCTAAAATATATATTGATGGTACTCGTTAGAACCGCCTCGATGAGGCGGTTCTAACGAGTGCCCACAATCTATATTTTGAGCAGAAATAAGAAAAATATCACAATTTTTCATCTTAAAATTTTCATTTTTTCGGCAATAATGCTGGCAATGTATTTGTATAGGCATGTTTGCGTAATGTAGTTGGCTACGCATGAGGAACTGAAGTATCTAAGTCAGAGAAGGGCAAAGGTACTTTTCTCGTGTGTTGGCTCAAGTATTACATACACGTACAACTGCTTGAACGCGTTGCATCCTGGGCATTATTTACAGCCGACGACATTTTGAAATAGTTTTCGTATTTTTCCCTGAAAATAGGTTTGACATTTCATGCAAATTGTCTCCGTTTTTTCTTTTATTTTTTGACAAAAACAGAGTTTGTGACATTTGCATCTTAATTGTCTGCCTTTCTTATTTTCGAAGAGAACAGGTCTTGATTTTTCATTCAAATTGCCTCCAATTTTCTCATTTACCAAGAAAACTGGATTTGATGTTTCATGCAAATTGTCTCCGTTAGAGTCAGTTTGCATGAAATGTCAAAGCCTGATTTCAGAGAAAAATAATAAAAGTGTCAGCAATTTGTCGCCTTCGCCTAGAGAATTGAAAATATTTTAGTGTATTATTCAGTATAATGGTTTGACGCGCACGTTTTAGCCTTTAAGGTCTATATTCTAACCGAAACATACGACTTTGTACTTTAGACGACTTCTGCGAACGCTGCTGAATATTTTACAAACACATTCATCATTTTGATAGTATTATGCAACTTATAGTATCTGAAAGGTGAATGAAAGAGATTCGGCAAAACATAAGAACTTGACAACGTCAGCTATTACTTTCATTGGGACGGTTCTAACGTGAACCCGTAATATTTTGTTTGTTTTGTTTGATTTGAGGTTTAATGTCCATGTCAACACTGTATGGGTCATTTTGGAGACATTGCTTCCAATTTTGTGGGACTTTACCCCACATTGAGATGAAATGACAGCTCAAGCCCTATCGCCCAATGAAACCAATAGGGTTTATAAGCATGGACAGTCCGACTCGCGCTGCTCTGACTGGGCAGGCTTAGATCCTCTAAGCGGTTTACCAGTGCTCGTGCATAGCTCTGCGTGGAAGCATCATGCAGCCCATCTATTTCTTCAAGCCCCGATGGGCGGATGCGAGAACCCGTAATATAAATAAGTAGTTTGCCACAAAATATTATTCATAAAAAATTTGAAACGGAAACGTGTTATCACAGGTTGTACTTTTATCCAAATGAGGTACACTAACCACTGAAATAAATAAAATATAATAATAATAACGAGGGTAACATTAAAATATCCCTAAAGAAATTCGAAAGCGCAATAATCATCACGTAAACACGTCTACAAATAATTTTGACCCCCTTGGACTCCACTTTTATAAAGTAAAACTGGGGTTTACAGGGGTAAATCTTATTCTGCTCATTTCTGCTCTGAAATATAGATTGTGGCTACTCGTTAGAACCGCCTCGATGAGGCGGTACTAACGTGTACCCACTATCTATATTTCAGAGCAGAAATAAGAAAAATATCACAATTTTTCATCTTAAAATTTTTGATTTTCGGCGATAAAATTTATAATGTATTTGTATAGGCGTGTTTTCGTAATGCTTAGATAAACAAGCGTAAGTCGTTATGCATTAGTATCGATTCAATTACTTTACGTTACCTCAAGAAGTTTTGTGAATATCTCTTTTTTAACGGGTCGAACCCGTCTAGCGGTTGGTAGAGACCAGTTGAGTTCAACGCCGTCGAAATTCCTCCGACGAAGAAATTCTATTGTTGACTCGATGAATTTGGAACGAAAAAGTTCGGCATTTGGCCAGTCTGTCAGCAGGTTAACTGTGTTCCAGCCGTTTAAACCCAAAAGGATCTTGAGATCAGGATTTATATGCTTCAGCGATGTCACTTTCTCGTACCTAAAAAACACACACAAGAGAGCCCTGAATCGCTCACCTAATTCCAAGAAGTCACAAAACTTCAAAAGGTCGAGTGGATAACTGACAGCAATCTTATTCTCTAAAGCTTAACCGTTGCATTTAGATAGATGGTTGAATGAAATTGGATCAAAGATATAGCAGAAATCAGCATTTAGAAGTGTTTTTGTTGTTGTTGTTCAGTCAGCTATTTTATCCATAGGAACTAAACTTTTAAGCAACTTTTGCAGACGACGTTCACCTAAGCAACAATCCTCCAAATTTTGAATGAAACGGGACCAAAGGTGTAGATGGAGTCGTCATTTAAATGCTGTTCATCGAAGCTGAACGATTTTAGCTATTTTGCTAGGGAGCCATCTAGGCAACATTCCTGTGCAGTTTGAATTAGGAGTTCAAATTTAAAGCAAATTGTTGAGGTTTTTCTATTTGAGCTCTGGCGGCCGATTTGCCCTTCAGAGAGCAACCGTTTTATTCATTTCCGTAGAGGGTCACCTAAGCAACATTACTGTGAATATTGAATGAATTTGGCCCAAGAGTATTCGAGATGTTGGTGTTTCAATATTTTTTTCTTATATTTTTTACCTCCAACAGCTACCTTGTTCATCCAAGCGAAACGAACTTAGGCAAACGGATATTGTGAGAGAGCTACGTACCTAGGCAACATTCGCCCCCGCCCATAGAGGCTTGGAGAAATAGATTGGGCTGCATGATGCTTCCACGCAGAGCTGAATCTGGCCACACACGATAACTGGTTAACCGCTAAGAAGGACTAAGCCTGGCCAGGCAAAGCGGTGTGAGTCGGATCGTCCAATGCGTATAAGCCTGCTGGTTTCATTGGGCGGCAGGGCTTGAGATGTCATTCACCTCAATGTCGGGTAAAAGTCCCACAAAATTGGAAGCAACTTTCCAAAATGACAAAAATAGTGTTGACAGGGACGTTAAGCCCCAATTCAAACAAACAAAATAAAACCTAGGCAACATTCCTATGGGGTTTGAATCAAATTGGCTTTAGGGTTTAGGAGGAAATCGCATTTAATCAGTTTCGATTTTTCTATTTTTAGCTCTGGTGGCCATTTTGCTCCTTAGAGCAAATCCGTTTTAGGGTCACCAACGAAACATTCCTGTGAAGTTTGAATGAAATTGGCCTAAGGGTACAGGGGAGGTTGTCATTTGAATTATTTTTCTATTGTTAGCTGCGGTGGTCATTTGTTCATCGAACTGGAATGACTTTAGCTATTTTGATAGAGAGCCACCCAGGCAACATTCCTGTGAGGTCTGAATCCAACTGACTCAAGGGTTCAGGAAGAGTTTGCATTTAAAGCAAGTTTCAACATTTTTTTTTTCTATTTTCAGCTCTGGTTGCCATTTTGCTCATTGGAGCGAAACCGTTTCAGATATTTTAGTAGAGGTTTATCTAAGCAACATTCCTATAAGGTTTGAATGCATATTGGGCTAATGTACAGGAGAAGCTGTCGTTTAGATATTTTTTTTCTATTTTCAGCTCTGGCTGACATCTTGTTCATCGAACCGGAAAATAATCGGCTATTTTGGAAGAGAGCCACCCAGGCAACATTCCTGTGAAGTTTGAATCCAATTGTCACAAGGCTTTAGGAGGAGTTTGCATTTGAAGCATCCCCAACATGGCTACCTTTCTGATGAGAATCTGTCACTTTTTCTTATCTTTACTCCTAACATAGATTGTAGGTGCTTGTTAGAACCGCCTCATTGAGGCGGTTCTAACGAGTACCCACAATCTATGTCTTTGAGCAGAAATAAGAAAAAATAATGTATTACCCCTGTAAACCTCGGATTTCTCTACATGAACTGGTATTTTATGGAGGTGTTCATTTCACGGACTTGGTCACATGATGGTTTTAGAGCACGTATAACAAATGTAATGTTTACCCC
Organism: Lucinisca nassula; assembly: GCA_963580285.1. NCBI lineage: Eukaryota > Metazoa > Mollusca > Bivalvia > Lucinida > Lucinidae > Lucinisca > Lucinisca nassula. The sequence goes on along the minus strand of OY757011.1, from coordinate 90,503,128 downwards.
TGTAAAGCCAAGTTTTCTTCATTTAAAGTTGGTTTTATGGGGATGTTCATTAGAAGGCCTTTTTAACATAATGTAGGAGACAAACGTGTCTTTCTTTTCATCTCTTTTATCTGGTGGTTTGTTTTTATCATGAGCATTTTTCGAAACACACCCTTTTCATCAACTTACAATAAAGTATCTCATCATCACAAAATCACGCCTATATAATTCTGACCCCCTTGAACCCCACTGTTATATAGTAAAACTGAGGTTTACACGTGTAAACCTTATTTTCCTTATTTCTATATTTTGAGCAGAAATAAGAACAATATCTTAATATTTCATAACGCAAACACACCTATACAAATGCATTGTTAACTTTACCACCGAAAAAATGGATAATTTTAAGATGAAAAATTGTGATTTTTTTCTTATTTCTGCTCTAGAATATTGATTGTTGGTACTCGTTAGAACCGCCTTATCGAGGCGGTTCTAACGAATACCAACAATTTTTATTTTGAGCAGAAATAAGAAAAATAAGGTTTACCCTGTAAACCCGAGTTTTACTATATAAAATGGGGTTCAAGGGGTCAATATTATATAGGCGGTTTTCGTGATGTCATCTGATTATCTTTTTAGCTCACCTGAGCACGAAGTGCTCAAGGTGAGCTTTTTGGATCGGTCTTTGTCCGTCGTCCGTCGTCCGTGCGTCCGTGCGTCCGTCGTCAACTTTTGCTTTAAACAACTTCTTCTCCAAAACTGCTGGACAGATTTTGATCTAATTTCACAGGAATGCTCCTTGGGTGATCCTCTTCCAAAATTGCTCAAACTGTTCCGCTCGGATGAACAAGATGGCCGCCAGAGCTAAAAATAGAAAAACCTTTAAACGAGTTCTCCTGCTTAACCAGTGGATGGATTTTGAAATTATTTCACAGGAATGTTCCTTGGATGACCTTCTATCAATATTGCACAAACCGTTCCGCTCGGGTGAACAAAATGGCCGCCAGAGCTAAAAATAGAAAAACCTTTAAACGACTTCTTCTCCTTAACCAGTGGATGGATTTTGAAATTATTGCACAGGAATGTTCCTTGGGTGCCCCTCTACTAAAATTGCTCAAACCGTTCCGCTCGGGTGAACAAAATGGCCGCCAGAGTTAAAAATAGAAAAACCTTTAAAGGACTTCTTCCCCTTAACCAGTGGATGGATTTCGAAATTACTTCACAGGAATGTTCCTTGGTCGACCCTCTACCAAAATTGCCCAAACCATTCCGCTCGGGTGAACAAGATGGCCACCAGAGCTAAAAAAAAAGATAACCTTTAAACGACTTCTTCTCCTTAACTAGTGGATGGATTTTGAAATTACTTAACAGGAATGTTCCTTGGGTGACCCTCTACCAAAATTGCTCAAACCGTTCTGCTCGGGTGAACAAGATGGCCACCAGAGCTGAAAATAGAATAACCTTTAAACGACTTTTTCTCCTTTTCATCAACTTACAATAAAGTATCTCATCATCACAAAAACACGCCTATATAATTCTGACCCCCTTGAACCCCACTGTTATATAGTATTTGATTTTGAAATTATTTCACTGGAATGTTCCTTGGGTGACCCTCTACCAAAATTGCTCATACCATTCCGCTCGGGTGAACAAAAAGGCTACCAGAGCTAAAAATAGAAAAACCTTTAAACGACTTCTTCTCCTTAACCAGTGGATTGATTTTGAAATTATTTCACTGGAATGTTCCTTTAGTGAATCTCTACCAAAATTGCTCATACCATTCTTTTATAGGGAAAACCTTTAAAAATCTTCTCGTCTGAAACCAGAAGGCCCAGGTCTTTGATATTTGGTATGAAGCGTCATCTAGTGGACCTCTACCAAAATTGTTCAAATTATAGTCCTGGAGCCAAAAATGTCGCTGCTCAGAGACCCTTTGGTTTTATATAGGCTTATAAAGGGAAATTTTTAAAAATCTTCTCTGAAACTGCAAGGCCCAGGTCTTTGATTTTTTGGTATTGAGCTTCATCTAGTGGACCTCTACCAAGATTGTTCAAATTATAGCCCTGGGGCCACAAATGCCCCCCCCCCCACCCCGGGGCCCTTTGGTTTTACATAGACTTATATAGCCTGGTGCATAGGCTTATGTAGGGAATATCTTTATAAAAAATCTTCTTCTCTGAAACCGCTAGGCCCAGGTCTTTGATATTTGGTGTGTAGCTTCAAATTATAGCCTTTGTTTTTGTTTGGTATGAAGCTTCACCTTTAAGACCTCCCTCAACATTATGCACATTAAAGCCCTTCGGCCAATAATGGCCCTACCTGAGGCCCACTTGTTACACTATGGATCAGGTGAGCGATCCAGGGCCATCATGGCCCTCTTGTTTTATTGTTGTTGTTGTTATTTTTTGTGGATATGCGTTTTTATACGTTTTTCATGTGAATAGGCATGATTTCGTAATGTTATACTCACTGGCCAGGTGCATATTGTCTGCTTTCGTCATTCCATTCTGTGGGAAGGATTTGGTCGCCCACAATTCTGGCATAGGCAAATATGATATGGGTGCACAGATAGGGATCGATGTCCTCTGGTGTGAATCTGCCGCCCGTAGGCCTTGACTGGGACCAGTTTGTATAGTAGCATACCCGTTTGAAACTCGATACTGAAAAAAAAAAAACAATACAGTAAAATTCCTATGTTAAGGTGGTCTTAATGTAGGATTCACTAGGTGTAGAAAAACAAAGAAAGAACTACTGAAAACTTCTCAATAAGCTTTTAAAAAGCAGATTAAGTCTCAATTTTATGTGTTCTTTATAGTGGAATTGTACTGTACACATAACAATATATGATACATAAATAGATTCGGACAAGTGGACTATTCTATACTTGCAGTTGGATACACCTAAAGCTTCTTATTAATCAATTTTATTAACAAAATAGATAAAGGTTCCTTTTAAAAGGAAAGGCTTGCCTGGTTTTTAGGGTACGGTTCCTAGTGAAAATGTAGCCATTTTGCCGCCACATGGATGTACGAGATGATGTAGATGAAAGTACTGGTGAGGAAGCAAGTTGTACTGTTCTTGTTAATGGAACATAGACTTTTGATGCAGTGTACTCTAAGGCAATATATGGTTTATCTACACATTGGAATGGACAAACCCATGAGGTGTCAATTTTCTATGTGGCACTACCCTGACATTTATTTGAAGAACTATTTCAATGTTAAGGTAACTGAGGCATTGACATGTGACCCAATGATCACATTCTCACTTTTGACCAACTATGATAGTAAGGGACCATTGTGATGACCCTGTTTTATTGAAATTTGCTCAGTAGTATCTGAATAGTAGTTGGAAGAAGACATTGTTAACAGACAGACAGGAGGAATAATGGACTTATGGAGCACGGACGATATGCGATTTGGCAAGTAGAAATGGACAAACAAAACAAAAAAATGTCCCTAACAGATATATGAGAGACAATAATGTGGTAGAACAAATCATACATACTGTTTGTTTTGCTAGGTTTTACGCCCGTTCAACAATCTTTCAGTCATATACAGGCGGGTAGTTTCCTTACCATCGTTCCTGGAAAGTACCAGTACTAGACTCCGATCCTCCGACACAAACTACCAAATGTTCTCACATAAACGATCATGGCCGGTTGCGGGGCTCAAACCCATGACCCTCCAGTGATTACATGTCAGCGACCTTAATCACTGGACCACGGAGGCGGTCTTCCATACATACTGAGTATACATTCATGTCATGTGGCCAGTAAACATGTAATTGTTAGGTGACGACACAAATATACATAAAAGGGAGTATAAGACGAAGGAGGAAGAGACATTAAATGTTAACATCTTTTATTAGCAAAGTATAAAAATATTATAAACAAGAGACAACCAAAGTAAACAATGTTACCAATGGTAACAGTTTTTATCTGAAAGTCTAAAAAGAAATAAACAGTATAAAGCTATTTAAGGTGAATCTTAATCTTGATAAAAACTGGACCAATTGACTGTCAGTACGCCGTAAACTTTGTTCATTTATTGGTGGCAGTACCTTCAATATATCTAGAGCTGTCAGTGAAACTGACTAGTGCCCCGGCAGCGCTATCAGAGGAGTAGGAAAATGCTGATGTTAAAAAACTATAAAGAACAAGGAAATGAAAGAACATAGCTCAAAGAATAATTTGAACATGATAACTCGGTTTTAGAAACCAACCTGGGTTTTGCGCACAACACAGCCTCTCATGATGATTAACATTACTGTCAAGTTATTCTAAAATCAATCCAGGAATAAGAAAGATATTGATCGGACACGATAAAAAAGACGCAGCAGTTCAGTTGACTTACTCTAGTTAACACTTCTGACGTCAGGAATCTACCCTATAAAAATTTCAATGCTAGAAAAAGTGTCCATAGGACACGGATGCCCCCGCCAAATGCCATTCATAAAAAATATTACAAATGTACTTCAAATCAATCATAAAATATATGCATCAAGGGCAGATAATCCAAAAACCAAAAATGCAAGAGTTTTCTTCCTTGATCATGACACATCGTCTCAGTGTGATGAATGCATCTGTGAAGTTTCATGAATATATTCCATACGGTTTAGAAGTTATGGCCCGGACACGGTTTACTATATGGTACTAAGTCAAGGGCAGATAATCCAAAAGCCAAAAATGCAAGAGTTGTCTTCCTTGTTCATGACACATCGTCTCAGTGTGATGAATGCACCTGTGAAGTTTCATGAATATATTCCATACGGTTTAGGAGTTATGGCCCGGACACGGTTTACTATATGGTACTAAGTCAATGGCATATAATCCAAAAACCAAAATGCAGGAGTTGTCTTCCTTGCTCAGGACACATCGTCCCAATGTGATGAATGTACCTGTGAGGTTTCATGAATATATTCCATACGGTTTAGGAGTTATGGTCCGGACACGGTTTACTATATGGTACTAAGTCAAGGGCAGATAATCCAAAAACCAAAAATGCAAGAGTTGTCTTCTTTGTTCATGACACATCGTCTCAGTGTGATGAATGCACCTGTGAAGTTTCATGAATATATTCCATAGGGTTTAGGAGTTATGGCCGGGACGCGGTTTACTATATGGTACTAAGTCAAGGGCAGATAATCCGAAAGCCAAAAATGCAAGAGTTGTCTTCCTTGTTCATAACACATAATCTCAGTATGATGAATGCACCTGTGAAGTTTCATGAATATATTCCGTACGGTTTAGGAGTTATGGCCGAGACACGGTTTACTATATGGTACTAAGACAAGGGCATATAATCCAAAACCAAAAATGCAAGAGTTGTCCTCCTTGTTCATGTCACATCGTCTCAGCGTGATGAATGCACCTGTGAAGTTTCATGAATATATTCCATACGGTTTAGGAGTTATGGCCCGGACACGGTTTACTATACGGTACTAAGTCAAGGGCAGATCATCCAAAAGCCAAAAATGCAAGAGTTGTCTTCCTTGTTCATGACATATCGTTTCAGTGTGATGAATGCACCCGTGAAGTTTCATGAATATATTCCATACTGTTTAGGAGTTATGGCCCGGACACGGTTTACTATATGGTACTAAGTCAATGGCAGATAATCCAAAAACCAAAAATGCAGGAGTTGTATTCCTTGTTCATGACACATCGTCTCAGTGTGAAGAATGTACCTGTGAAGTTTCATGAATATATTCCATACGGTTTAGGAGTTATGGTCCGGACACGGTTTACTATATGGTACTAAGTCAAGGGCAGATAATCCAAAAACCAAAAATGCAAGAGTTATCTTCCTTGTTCATGAAACATCGTCTCAGTGTGATGAATGCACCTGTGAAGTTTCATGAATATATTCCATACGGTTTAGGAGTAATGGCCGGGACGGGGTTTACTATATGGTACTAAGTCAAGGGCAGATAATCCAAAAGCCAAAAATGCAAGAGTTGTCTTCCATGTTCATGACACATCGTCTCTGTGTGATGAATGCACCTGTGAAGTTTCATGAATAGATTCCATACGGTTTATAAGTTATGGCCCGGACACGGTTTACTATATGGTACTAAGACAAGGTCAGATAATCCGAAACCCAAATATGCAAGAGTTGTCTTCCTTGTTCATGACTCATCGTCTCAGTGTGATAAATGCACCTGTGAAGTTTCATGAATGTATTCCATACGGTTTAGGAGTTATGGCCAGGACACGGTTTACTATATAGTACTTAGTCAAGGGCAGATAATCCAAATACCAAAAATGCAAGAGTTGTCTTCCTTGTTCATGACACATTGTCTCAGTGTGATGAATGCACCTGTGAAGTTTTATGAATATATTCCATACGGTTTAGGAGTTATGGCCCGGATACGGTTAACTATATGGTACTAAGTCAAGGGCAGATAATCAAAAAAGCAAAATTGCAAGAGTTGTCTTCCTTGTTTATGACACATCGCCTCAGTGTGATGAATGCACCTGTGAAGTTTCATGAATATATTCCGTACGGTTTAGGAGTTATGGCCCGGACACGGTTTACTATACGGTACTAAGTCAAGGGCAGATAATCCAAAAACCAAAAATGCAAGAGTTGTCTTCCTTGTTCATGACACATCGTCTCAGTGTGATGAATGCACCTGTGAAGTTTCATGAATATATTCCGTACGGTTTAGGAGTTATTGCCCGGACACGGTTTACTATATGGTACTAAGTCAAGGGCAGATAATCCAAAAACCAAAAATGCAAGCGTTGTCTTCTTTGTTCATGACACATCGTCTCAGTTTGATGGATGCACCTGTTAAGTTTCATGAATATATTCTATACGGTTTAGGAGTTATGGCCGGGACACGATGTTGGGACGGACGGACGGACGGACATACGCATGAGGGATAAGTTGTGGGTTGCACAGCACAAATTCGGACAAATTTGCAACCCAGAATGTTGTCCATCATGGACACATTGGTACACAATCTACTACCGGGGTTTGTGCAACTCAGAACTCGATTCCGTACGTTCAGCCCCACAAGTGATGGTCAACCATGGACATTGTGTCCGAACTTGTGCGAATATGATGTTTGGGAATGACACCTATACCCCCCCTCTACCCCATGGAGGTAATTAGAAAATATCGACTTATGTGGTGCAACTCACAAGTCCATTTTTCCCCACAAGTCCGGTCGGTACATATGAATCAACTCACAACTACCCTCTCATGGGAGCGAACGAACGCACGGACGGACGGACAGGGGTAAAACTTTATGCCCTTTAGCTATTCTCCATATAGGCGGGGGCATAAAAACCCATCGAGTTTTGACCTTCGAGTGATTTGTAGACTGCTACACAGCTGATTTACGAATGTGGTCAGGTAAACTGTATTGACGGTAGTGCACAGCAGACCTTGGCCTAGTGGATAAATTCGCTTCGGTGTTTAGCTAAACTTTCGCACAGAAACGATAGCTCTGTCACTAGACCATCTCTCACTAAACTGGTACCCTGTATTCTATTAAAATATGCGAAAGCTATTGAGCTATAGGCCGAGGGAACCAGAACACCGGAAAAAGCTGACTGTATCTCTGATTTTTGTTTTTAAAAAAAACACCTGAGGATCCAAAATAACATAGAAAGAGAAGTCTAAAACCGGAACCACCTTTCCAATCTAAATGGCTTGCAGCCGTCGCTGCAAGCCAAAAATGCATGAAGTTTGATGAAATGCCTTGTTAATGGCTCATCGTGATCTGCGCTGTTTGCAGACTTGTCTACAGACTTAAAGAGTACTAAAAGAATTAACCCATATCCTACTGAACCTTTGCAAACAGTGTAGATCAGTGTAGATCAAGATCAGATGGCTTCAGAAGAAACCATCTGATCTGGATCTACACTGTCATGCAGTTTGTGAATTGAACGAGTACATTAGATCAAGTAATTTGACTGGTTCATTGACAGTGTTGGGTGCGGCTAAAGTAATTCATTGAGCAGAATTAGGTTTAAGAGTTAGTACTAAATGTTTACTAAATCGTTCTGTAGCTCAACTGTGAATTGTGAATCTTTATTAAGTATTGGCAGGTTTACTGTAGCCATCCATATTAGAACGTTGGTGAAAAACAGAAAAAAAATCTATTTGAAATTTCCTGAGTTCATTTATGATATATTTCTTTCTTTTTTATAAGTATTTCGAAAAACAAAGTTTTATTTCAAGTTCCAGTCTCTGGTCGGGCTTACCGGAGTCTAACGGTTGGTTTTCTATTGCTCCAGTATTTCAGTGGTTTCTTGCAGTCGAGTCCTCGCCGGTGTTTCATCTCTGTGGTTGTTTGAATTTGTGTTCTCGGAGATGTTACACTGATGAGTTAGGAGGCCTTCATGCGGACTGAACAATTGGTTGAATTCGTTTCACTGACCCTTCCAAGGTGGTTCTTCTGTCGTGTTTATGTTTTGTTATGGTTTGTCTTTGTGTGATTCGCTTATATTAATTTGTTTTGGGTAGCCAGTTAGCCAATGTGTGGGAAAGTAACTGACCTTTTTGGCTTTCCGCTATTGTTGTTTTCATTAGGGTCTAGTTATTTCATGTTTGTGTTTGTTTCCCTTTGGTGTCACTGCTGGGAGCTGTGGGCTAATTGCATCGATTCCTGATCATTGTCTTCACTTCTATTTTGCCATACACTAGGTGACTTCACTCCGACAGTCCCATATTTAGCAACAGGACGCTTTGTTCTTGCATATGCATTGCTTTGTTTGCATTACGTTAAGCGACGTAACGTTATCGCCCTGAACGTATATTTGCATATTTTGTTTAGTGACGTCATCACTGACGTCAACGGGAAATGCGTTTTATAAAACGAAAAACATATTGATTAAAGCAAACAGTGTAGATCATGAGTAATCCACAGAACGCGTTCTAATTTCGTTTATGTGACGCCAGGCATGTATCGATTGACACCAGATAATGACGACTCGATGTGAAGCCAAACATTAAATTCGAAGTAAAGAACGTGTCCAGCAAGCGCTCAGCCTGAACGTCATTGCAGCGTCATGACGTTACACTGACGTTCCTTCGACGTGGATTGGACTTCATATCACAATGGGTGACTTACCAGAATATACAAACAGTAAAAGTAGCGTCAATCTGTATAGCTTCATCTGAAAACAAAATAAAAAGCTATTTTATAAAGACGAAAAAAGATGGAAGGAACAGAAATACGAGGGATGTTCGAAAAGAATTGCTTATTGTGCTCTAGCTCGATATCCACGTGGGGCACGATCAAAACCAATACATACTTGTACATGTATGGGGCTATTCAATATCTACACAATGATGTATAAATGTACATGTTAAACTAAGTGTGAGCCATTTGAATACACGCAGTCATTGATCACTGGTAGAAGCGTCGACTAAAAAGATGAAATACGGGCTTACTTCAAAGCTTGCTAAAAAGTTGGTAGTTCTTAGAAGAAGCTGATGACTGAAATTTCTAATGCTTTTGGACCTTCTTGTGTGTCTTATGAAAAAGTTCGGCGGTGGAAAAAGAAATTTGAGTCTGGTGTAGATTCCATAAAAATGCACCGAAATCAGATAGGCCAAAATCTGCATCTCGTAAGAAATCGTTTCCAAAATAAAGGAAATCATTGAAGGATTTACAGTTCGTGATTTTGTACGAAAGATAGGCATATCACTTTAAACGGTTCACCTTATTTTGAAGAAGCATTTGAAACTCAGAAAGATTTCTGCTAGATGGGTGCCACATCTGTTTACTGACGAGCAAAAGAGGCAACGGGTTAAAGTGGTCTAAAAGCTGCTTCAAATGTTTCCAAAATATGACAAAAAGCAGTTTGCAAATGTCGTCACAGGTGATGAAACCTAAATTAGGTCCATTATTTTGAGTCCGTCAGAAAGGTTAGCAATAAGATCTGGGCCACTAAACACAGCAAACGCCCAATAATTTGCAAAACGTTCTTTGAGTACAAAGAAGGTTTTGTATGCAATCTTTTTCTCTGGTGAAGGAGTCGCAATAAAAGTGTTGGTGTAAAAGGGCAAAAGCATCACGGGAAAGTACCACAAAGACGTAGTACTGAAGAAACTGAAAATGTATTATCAGAAACGACGCCCTGCCAATGGTATTAAACATGTCCGTCTTCTACATGATAATGCAACCGCTCATACCTCTGCGTTTTTGAAGAAAGAAAATGTAACTGTTTTGCCTCACCCCACGTATTCCCCAGACCTTGTCCCATGTGATTTCTTTTTGTTTCCGAAATTGAAATCATTCCTTGCTGGGCGGAAATACCAATCCCGACAGGCACTTGGATCCGACATTCATTAGTACCCTATTACTGTGCCCAAATCAGCGTACCATGACGCCTTCAAGATACATCGGTTGAAACTTTGCATTTCTAGCCACGGGGAGTACTTTCAAATGAGCACGGTTTTGCTAACAGGAAATTTGAAGTCTCCAGATATAAATGAGCAATTCTTTTCGAACATCCCTCGTACATCTAGTATTTCAGACCTGAATAGATGGCCTTCGTCTGTGACCCTTAGACACGTTTGAACATATACAATAAGTCAGTTATAATAATTTACAGCGATCAAAACGGCTTGATGGAAGGCAACATTATCCAAAATGTTTGCAAGTCACCCCACCCACACCCTGAAAGGCAAGAATTTGCCCAAAGCGGCCGATTTAACATGAACTTAGTCCAGTAGGTTATCTGCCTAGTGATTTTGGCAGAAATGATGCCAGGTGAATCCGGTGAACTTAATCGTAAGTTATTCCTATACAAAAGACCAATAACCTTTATACATACATGTAAGTCTCTAAGGCAATGTAAGAGCATCTTCATACTAATTCATCCGCACTCGTGGCGTGGTTGGGTGAGGCAAATGTGGCGTATAGCTTGCGTCACTGGGGCGTCGAACTGAATGCCTGCTGTCCTTGCAGCAGGTTAGCGTTGTTATTTCTTCTTTCTTCTAATTCTACACTTCCATTCATTTTCCTCTTTTTCTCCCTTGTACCTCACTTTTATCTCCTCTACTGTCTCTTCTGTCTCCTTTCTCCCGTTCTTTGGGAGACGACACAAAATGACTCACAAGGGTTGTGGTGTCGTTAAACTCAAAACAATCAATCATCTGCACTCTGTTCGAAACACGGCGCTCTCAATGAGTCCTACTGTCAAATCCGTGTTTCGTTTTGTTTTTCGGCCCGGTCAACACTATTTATGGCATGTCAAGCCGGTCTGTTTATCAAACGACACTTTTGTTAGACATGCTAATGTCAAATCCTTATAGAAAACACACACACTTTAAGCGTCTCTGTCAATCGGTGCTTGGAAAATGATGCATCCGCGCAGAGCTGAGACCAACCGAACATTGAAGTACTGGTAAACCGGTTAGAAGTTCTATGCCTGCCCAGGCATAGTGGTGCAAGTTGGACCGACCCTTAAAGTCTAGCGGTTTCTTTGGGCGGTAGGGCTTGAGATGTCATACCATTGAGTAAATGTCCCACAGATTCGTTCGGGAGAAACGTCTCAAAATGAGCTAATAGTATCGACGGGGACATTAAACCTCAACAGAACAAACACACACACACACTTGTTAAATATTTTGCACAGAAACAGGTTTCTTTCTTTTCCGCTCACATACGTTTAGGCGATTCTAAACGTAATCCATGTTTGACAAATAAGATAGTTGTCCTGAGTTTATCAAATGGTGTGCTCAGATCCATGAAGGCTTTTTCCCACATGATTTTGTTTTCCTAAATTATCGAAAAAGTGATCTTGCGGGAATATACAGCCGATTTTAAGAGAAACCGGCCCGATTGAGACTCCTCATTACTTCTAGTATAGATTTAACAAAAACTGTTAGGTTTACGCTTAGCATATATCCCAGCAATGTGTTTTATACAATTAACTGTCTTTGGCAATAGTCTAATTGCCAGTCTGCACCCAGGATCCTGCCGACTGAAGTATAATGTCTGAAATGTGAACGTTGCAAATGCTATAATTTTTGTCAAAGGGTACTTCATGTGCAGCTTCAATATGCTTGTAGCGCCTTATCTAGTTGAATGCTTGAAAACTGTTTGAGAACTTAAGTAAACGACTTTCCTACACTTTATGAAAGACTACTTGAAGATTAACTAAAAACAATTGCTAACGACGAGGCCAGTTTTGGGATATGCAGTGGGATAGGCAGTGGTCCGTCATGGTCAAGATTTTGTTGATGTATATTTTGTATTGGCCTGTACAAATATGAGAAGCCTCCGTGGTGTAGTAGATAAGCCACTCGCCTCATAAACCAGGGGGTCGTGGGTTTGATCCCGGGCTTCTCCAGATAAGACTTTCGTATGTGTCTTTAAACCTAGGTCCCGTCTCCGCATGACCTTAGCTGTCGATTGTACGTAAAACTCAAACACACTCACACTCACTGTACAAATATGACAGCAAATATTGGCTTGTACAAAATGCTTTCTACCCGTGGGCCTCTTTTTGGTGTGAAAGTTTATACATGTACTTGTTATAGCCCGCTTTTCTCTTCTTCTGAAAGCTTATACTTGTTGTTGCATAGAAATAAAGGTCAGCCTACATTGTGGGCCACTAATGGTTGTACTTCCGTCTGCAACCCTTTTATAGAACATATTTAACATCACTACAGCTGTTGTGTGGGAATTTGTGGCGGCGGTAAAACGTCTCTCTGCCCTACATCATAGTGTAGATTATATTTTCTTGTCCTTTGGGATCATTGATTCCATCGTAGAATTTTGAAAATATCTGAGGGTCACTGATGAGGCCTAATTGGCCGAAACTAGATAGTCTGGCCCAGAAAACATGTACACTCCATATTTTTCAGTTATGTGGTGTATTCCTTGCTTCCAAAGGATAACCCTTTTATAGAATATATTAAAGTCTATAATATCTATGGGCGTAGACAATTACACAACCGTGCGATATATTATTTTTTTTTGACATCTCCAAAACAACTGCTTTTCTGAAGACAATCCGTTATAGTTTCCTTATTTATACTGCAAACATTGGTTGTGGGTGCCCGTTAGCACTGGCTCAATGAGGCGGTTCTATTGAGTACCTACATACAATGCCTTGGAGCAGAAAAGAAAAATAAAGTATATCCCCGCAATCCCCAGTGTTCGCTATATAAAGTGGGGTTTAGAGTGGTATTCATTACACGGACTTGTTAAAATAATGGTAGTTCCTTTTTCATGTACCAGAGCATTTGACATAGAGGCTGGCCCCCGCCCATCGGGGCGTGGAGAAATAGATTGGGTTGCATGATGCTTCCAAGCAGAGCTGAAACCGACCGCACATGAGTACCGCGGTACATGTAAACTGCTTACGGGGTCTTAGCCTGCCCAGGCAAAGTGGTGCGAGTCGGACCCTCAATATTGGTTTGGTTCTAAGATGTCATTTCATATCAATGTCGGGTAAAAGTCCCACAAACTTGGAAAAGACGTCTCCAAATGACCTAAATTGTGTTGACGGGGACGTTAAACCACAAATCAAACACATTTGTCATAAGAGGCAATAAAACATTTGTTCCTTTTACGTAAGCAATCAGTGTGACACTAATTATGCCTTATTTCACGACCTTGGTTTTGGAAAGAAACATTACCTTAAATTTGTAATTGATGCTTTGTCAATTAGTCAATTAATTTGACAATTAATTTATTAATTGTTTCTACGAAAAGTTCACATATCTTGCATATTAATTTGTATAAGGAAGCCCAAATGTTGTTTGCATCACATGATATCTATATAATGATCACCCTCTACACATGAAAACGTGTTATTGCATTGTGGCACTTTGGTTATTTGGGTAGATTGTTTGTTTTGTTTGTTTGATTTGAGGTTTAACGTCCCCGTCAACTGTATAGGTCATTTTTGAGTCGTTGCTTCCAGTTTTGTTGGACTTTTACCCGACATTGAGATGAAATGACATCTCAAGCCCTGTCGTCCAATGAAACCAATTGGGTGTATATGTCCGACTCGCACCGCTTTGCATGGACAAGCTTAGATCCTCTAAGCGGTTTACCAGTTCTCGCGTGCGGTCGGTTTCAGCTCTGCGTGGAAGCACCAAGCAGCCCATCTATTTCTTCAAGCCACGATGGGTGGGGGCCAAGATTGTATGTCAGTCGACCCAAAATTACTATATGTAAGCATGGTAGCTTTTCGTTGTTGATGTCCACATGACTAGCAGTGATTTTTAGGAAATCAAGGTAATGGTTATTTATAGAAAACAGTCCTATTATTCATTACGAAAACACGCCTTTACAAATACATTGTAGGCTTTACCGCCCAAAAAAGAAACTTTTGAGATAAAAAAATCGTGATATTTTTTCTGCTTAAAAGCATAAATAAGAAAAAATCAGGTTTACCCATGTAAACCCCAGTTTTACTGTATAAAAGAGGGGTTTAAGGGGTTCAAAATTATATAGGCGTGTTTTCGTGATGCTTTTCGCTGTGTGTTCAGAGTGTTGTGTAAAAGGGCTATCTATAGAATCTGGACTGGAATCAAGTATTTGGTTTGGCAAACAGTGTAGACCTAGATCAGTATGATCCTGATTAAGACTGCTTACTAATAGTACAGGAATTCAGTGGTTAATTGAAATAGGCCAAGTCCTCGTTTCAGGACTATTTCATCACGAAAGCATGCCTATATAATTTTGACCCCCTTGAACTCCACTTTCTTGTTTACATGGGTAAAAATAGAAGTGAAGGCAATGATCAGGAATCGATACAATTAACCCACAGATCCTATCAGAGACACCAACGAGAAAGAAGCACAAACATGAAACAGAACCCAATGGAAACATCAACAGCGGAAAGCCAGAAGGACAGATACTTTCCCACAACAAAATAATATAAGCGATACACACACTCAAAGACAACCCATAACAAAAATAAACCGCGACAGAAACCTTATTTTTCCTATTTCTGCTTTAAATATAGATAGTAGGTACTCGTTAGAACCGCCTCCATGAGGCGGTTCTACCAAGAACTCAGAATCTATATTATGATATAGATTGCAGGTACTCATTAGAACCGCCTCCATGAGGCGTTTCTATCGAGAACTCACAATCTATATTTTGAACAGAAATAAGAAAATATCATAACTTTTCATCTGAAAATTTTCATTTTTCATTTTTCGGTGGTAAAATTTACAATGCATTTGTATAGGCGTGTTTTCGTAATGTTGCCAGCCTACAATCAGAGACAGTCGCCCCACCAGTGCTGCCAGAGCTTTGATTATCTGGAAAGCAATGTAGATTTCAGTGGATTTGGAATATATAGAGGATCTTACATGAGTGTTCATGTATAATTGAATTTATTAAACGAGCTGAGGAAAAAGGATAAAATGCGAAGCCTCGTCGTCGACACACTTTCGGCATCATGAAAGCACACCTATATAATTTTGACCCAATTTAAACTCCACTATAGTAAAATTGGGTTTAACATGGGTATACATAATGCTGAAAAAACACAGATTCTTTGTACTTCTTAGATCCGCCACGCCGAGGTGATTCTAATGAGTGCCCACAATCTATGTTTTGTGCAGAAACAGAAAAAATATTTTAGCTGAAATTTTTCATTATTGGTGGTAAAATTGTCAATATACAAGTATTTGAATAGGCGTGTTTTCGTAATGGTTTCGGCACAAATGCATATATTTCATTCATTTGTTTGATTTGACGTTTAACGTCCCCGTCAACACCGTAAAAGTCATTTTGGAGACGTTGCTTCCAATTTTGGGGGACTTTTACCCGACATTGAGATTAAATGACATCTCCAGCCCTGTCGCCAAATGAAACCAATAGGGTTTATGAGCATGGACGGTCCCACTCTCGCACCGCTTTGCCTGGACAGGCTAAGATCCTCTAAGCGATTTACCAGTACTCGTGTGCGGATCGGTTTCAGCTCTGCGTGGAAGCATCATGCAGCCCATATATTTCTTCAAGCCCCGATGGGCGGGGGTTACTATTACATTCAAACAAGTAAAGTTTGTATTATTTTATTTCATTGTAATATACATGTCAAATTCGATGTTGGCAATCATCTGCCAAATTTTGACCGAGTTACATGTATGGCCCCGGCCCCCGCCCATCTAATTTTAAATATTTAGTAACTTGTCTATTTTGCAGGTTTAGTTAGGTTTTTACTACTTTTCATATTTATCACATCCCGGATAATTTGGCTTGGCATTTCTTTACTTTTGCACCGAAACATAACTAGTTCAGGTTTCGCGGCAGATTGATATTATGGTAAACAGTTAAGTTTAAATGTGATTTTTTTTGTTGATATTGCCCAACAGAGGAGACTTTCCCAGACACCACTTGATATTTATTGCCCTTCAGTAACCATAGAGTCACCAGGAAACCAATGATAATGAGTCATTTTGCATTTGACCTCCTCTTTGGAGTATGTTGCATGTTGTTGGCAACAAGACTTGCATCTCTTCTCAGTTGCAGTGGACAGGATCTAAAGGAAATCCCTGTTAACTTCTTCCCAGTTTATGCGGACATATGTGGTACAACAGCAATCGACCGTAACTTTGCATTTCATTTGCCCCATGTTTGTACAATATCAATCTTCAAAAAATCTCTAAGAATGAAGTGGTTTCCGGGTTCAAATAAACTTTTCTACTTGTATATATTTACAGTTGTTATAGGTAATGCTTGGGATGTTGAATCAAATCCTGGTCCAAACTACCGAAATGACAGTTCACACTTCCCTTGTGGACTCTGTCAAAAAAGTGTTGGTTACGAAGACAGGGGAATTTGTTGCGACACCTGCAATGTCTGGTATCACATAGGATGTCAAGGCATGTCATCAACTATGTATAGTTTTTACAACAGATCATTGAATAAAAATGTTGCATGGTAGTGTATGAAATGTGGGATGCCAAACTTTTTCACATCTCTTTTTGACACCTCATCTTCTATAGACACCTACAATCACTTTGAACCTTTATCTACCCTATCCGAGCCTGATAGTCAGATACCAGACAACATCGGCCCACCCAAGGCAGCTCCATCGCCCATTGTGCAGCAGTCGAAAGAAGTTAAACGAAAGACAAAAAAGGCGGTCCTTAACCATCCCCTCAGAATATTGATCATGAATTGTCAGTCAATAAAGAATAACAGGGCTGAACTTCATACAATTATCGACTCGGCGAAACCAGATATCATTTTGGGCAATGAGTCTTGGTTTACCCCAGAAATTTAAAACGCGGAAATTTTTTCCTGAATCCTTTGAGGCAATCCGGAAAGACAGAGTTGGGGATGCACATTGAGGTGTCTTCCGGGCTTTCAAGCGAGACCGACTCTGTACAGAAACTCCGGAGTTGGACACCAACTGTGAACTAGTTTGGTGTAAATTGAACATCATTGGATGTAGGACTTTGTACCTTGGTTCTTTTTATCGCCCACCAGATCAGATTGACCCAGAATATCTTGAGGCTTTTAATTCATCTTTGTCTAGGATAATGTCAAATGCAAATGCCCATATTTTGGTTGGTGGAGACTTTAATTGTGGTGACATTGAATGGAGCAACATGCAGGTGCCCCATGGGGTGCCTAAAAGGCAGACAAATCAACAACTTTTGGGCATAATTAAAGAACACTGCCTGGCCCTAGTTGTTAACATACCCACCCGACAAGAAAAGACCCTTGATTTATTGTTTACAAATTCTCCATCCCCAGTAAGCCGAGTTAAGGGAATGCCCCCGATTGGCAAAGCTGATCATGACATAGTCCTTGTTGAGTATGACATAAAAGCTAAACGAATCAGACAAGTCCCGCGTAAAGTTTTTCTTTACAAACGTGCGGATATGGATGGTTTACGAGACCATATGGCGCGATTTAAGGATTCGTTCCTTTCCTCTGACCTCTCGCACATGTCAGTTAATGACTTGTGGGTCAGTTTTAAGTCCGAATGAACCACGGCAATGGAAAGGTTTATACCAACGAAAATGACCAAAACAAAATACATGTATAGGGCACCATGGATCGATAACACGATCAAGCATCTCATCAGAAGACGCAATAGAATGTATTTTCGTGCTCGCAAGTCTAGCAACCCTGACGTTAAGAACCATTACAAACGGTTCAGAGCACATGTGCAAAAGGTTATAAGAGATGCATATTGGAAGCATGTTTCCAGCATCTTTACCTTTGAAGATGACAATATAGATCCCGATAGCCCCAAAAGAATGGTAAAATTAAAAAGTTTGGTCATTCGTAAAGTCCCTGAAAAAGGATGCGTTTGGGATCACTTCGCTAAGGGAAAATGGTTTTCTAAAAACAGATGCGCGCCAAAAAGTTTTGGTCATTCGTAAAGTCCCTGAAAAAGGATGCGTTTGGGATCACTTCGCTAAGGGAAAATGGAATTCTAGAAATAGATACGCGCGATAAGGCTAATATTTGCAATAAACAGTTTCAATCAGCATTTACGCGTGAAACTGATGGTGAGCTACCATCTAAAGGTGCAAGTCCGTTCCCCTCTATGGGGGACACAACTGGTTACCCAAATGGGGTCGCTAAACTGTTAGGTAAGCTCAAGATACATAAGGCATCTGGGCCCGATGACCTGAATGCCAGGGTACTTAAGGAATGTAGTGCTGAAATATCACCTGTGTTGGCCTTTATCTTCAATGAATCACTTGCCCAGGGCACTGTACCAGATGACTGGCGACAAGCAAATGTTACCCCGGTCTATAAAAAAAGGGGAAAATATGATGCAGCAAATTATAGACCAGCATGCTAACATGCATCAGTTGCAAAACCCTGGAGCATATATTAGTAAGCAACATCAACAAGCACTTAGCCTTTGAGTGATCTTAAAGGAACTCATTTTTTATTTTTATTTGAGAGCATTCTTCTTGACTGTCAACATGGTTTCTGGAGTCAAAGGTCTTGCGAAACGCAACTTGTTCAATTTTACCATAACATTGTGAGCAATCTGGGTGGGGCCATAAACCGTGGCCACAAACAGACTGGCTTGATCATCATGGACTTCGCTAAGGCCTTTGACAAGGTACCTCACAGAAGGCTATTACATAAACTGGAGTAATATGGGATAAGAGGATCCACACATAGGTGGATTAGCTCATGGCTCTCTGGACGCTCACAACAAGTTGTACTTGATGGCCAAGCGTCTGATCCAGTCCCAGTTTTATCTGGAGTCCCCCAAGGTTCGGTCCTTGGACCGGTCCTTTTCTTGGTTTTCATTAATGATCTCCCCGATAATATCAGGTAATCGATCCGTTTGTTTGCCGATTATTGTGTCCTGTATAGGAACATATATTCTCCTACTGACTGTCTTATTTTACAAGATGACCTTGATCAACTTGCACAGTGGGAGGCCGATTGGCAAATGAAGTTCAATGTGGCCAAATGTCACTCAATGAGGGTGTCACGACACCCTCCGGACAAGCAAATTAAGTTTGACTATACTCTTCACCAGCAAATTTTGGAGCATGTTCAATCCGCCAAATATCTTGGTATCACCATCACTGGCGATCTTGATTGGGGTCAACATATCTCTGAGATTACATCTAAAGCAACTAGGACTTTAGGATTCCTTAGACGGAACTTGGCTTTTGCACCTAGGCAGACAAAGGGTGTTGCATATAAACCATTGGTTCGCCCTCAACTTGAATATGCATCACCCATTTGGCATCCCTATGTTAAAACTCAGACTCAGCAGGTGGAGAAGGTGCAGAGGACAGCTGCTCGATGGACGTGTAGGCGATGGCGAAATAGAAGTAGCGTCGGTAACATGCTTAATGAGTTAGAGTGGCCGTCCCTGGAGGCCCGTCGTGAGCAGTCCTCTTTAACCTTCTTCTGCAAGATACGCTCTGATTCAGTGTCTATTGATAAAGATAGGTACTTGACCCCTGTAACAGTGTCGACCCAAACAAGGGCATCAAAAGTAAACGACTCACAATATCGTAGATACCAGTCCTATAGTGATGCCCTGAAGAACTCGTTCTTTCCTAAAACTATTCCCCAATGGAATAGTCTTCCCTCCTCTGCGGTGAATGCCACGTCCGCAGAAGAGTTTAAAGCCCGCACAGTGTAAGATTGGGACTCAGAGGTATTCGTTTTAGGATACCTCTGTTATGCAGATTGTAAATAGTTTTAAGTTCGCATCCAGTGCCTCTCTCTTTTTTTCAGCTAAATTCTAAATTAAGCCACCCAATCAACTGAGATAATGGCTAGATATGACCGACTCAGTATAAGAAGATAGATAGCTTTTGACTCAAGAGTTGAAATTTAGAACGGTTTTTGCACGATGGGTCCCGCATCTCATGACGAAAGAACATAATATTACCCGTGTAAAAATGGGGAAATATCTTTTGAAAAAGTACAAAAATGATTGTTACATGTAATCATCTGTACATTTGGCCATGTTATGACCCTTTTTACTTTTTTTTTCATGTAGGGATAAAATAATGGGTATAGATATTGTTTCCCTCAACCATTTTCTGAAGAATACCGAGATTTCATTTGAAGTTTGCAGAATGGTACATTATTATAGCAACTATGTCATTTGATTTTGGTAATCATCCGAAACACTCTGGTTGAATTATAGCCCTTTTCTCAGATACAGTTCTTTTTATATATCAAAGGGTTGCGGAGCTTGAAGCAGGCGACAGATCCCATCCGGTTATCGAAATTCTAGTTATGCTAAGACATTATCCTCTCATCACGAAAACGTGCCTATTTAATTCTGACCCCCTTGAACCCCACTTTTATATAGTAAAACTAGGGTTTACAGGGATAAATCTTTATTTTACTTATCTCTGCTCAAAATATAGATTGTGGGTACTTGTTACAACCGTCTCATCGTGCTTTAAAATAAAGATTGTGGGTAGTAGTAAGAACCGCGTGATAAGGCGGTTCTAACAAGTACCCACAATCTATATTTTGAACAGAAATAAGAAAAATATCACACTTTTTCATCTTGAAAATGGCAATTTTTCAGCGGTAAAGTTTACAATGTATTTGTATATGCGTGTTTTTTTATGTAAATACAGCAACAACGACGTTATATGATTTAGAAAGTTATCAAGCGTGTACATTGTAATTGCCTGTCAACAACAGCGGTCATTCGTGTCAAAGAACGAGTGCTGTAGAGGTGGATAGTAAATGATCGCGAAATCAATCGTTTTAATTGTGCATAACGAAAACACGCCTATACAAATACATTGTAAATTTTACCGCCGAAAAAATAAAAACTTTCAAATGAAAAATTGGGATATTTTTCTTATTTCTGCTCAAAATATTGATTGTGGGTACACGTTAGAACCGCCTTGGTTATATTTTTCTTATTTCTGCTAAAAAAATTGATTGTGGGTAAACGTTAGAACCGCCTTGGTTCTAACGAGTACCCACAATCTATAGTTTAGAGCAGAACACGAAAAATAAGGTTTACACCTGTAAACCCAAGTTTTTCTTTATAAAAGTGGGGTTGGAGGGGGGTCAGAATTATATAGGCGTGTTTTCGTGATGGATTGAACTAAAAAGCTATATATGAATTTTTCTAAAAATAATGAAAGGGCATGTCAGGTATGAAAGAGAATTCTTCCTGAAAAAGGGGTGTGTGTGTTGGGGGGGGGGGGGGGGGGGGGCTTGAATCGAAGCTAATTCTTATACGAAAGGATTTGTCCCATAGGGAGCAAATGCAATCTGTTAAGTGTAGACACTTGGTGAGAAAGGATGCAATGCTTTCTGTGCAAGCCTGAGCAGCCTCCTTTTTACAAGTACCCATTTACCTTTATATAGTTCCAGCAAATTTGACCATGGGCATTCATCACAGCAGCAAGACCATGAAATGAATATCTCTCTAAACCAGACTTTATATAGAGAAAACTGTAGTTTACAGGGGTATACATAACTTTCCTTATTTCTGGCCCAAGACCCAAGACAAAGGTTGTGGGTACATGTAATCATAGGTTGTTTGTACTCGTTAGAACCGCATCACTGACGCGGTCCTATATAGCAATCACAAACTACGTTTGGAGTATAAATAAGAAAAAATACACAAATATTATTCGGAATAAAATAGACATTTCAGATGTCTAATCGTAATGAACAGCTCTTGCAATTCTGACCATAAACATTGAACATAGTTGTCTCAGGTACGAAAACACGCCTATGCAAATATATTAACAATTTTACCACCAAAAAAAAAAAAATATCTGATATTTTCATATTTGTGCTCAAAACATAGATTTTGGGGACTCGTTTCTAATGAGTACCCACAATCTTTTTTTTCGAACAAAGAAAAGCAAAACAATGTATTCCCTGTAAACCCCAGTTTTACTTAATAAAAGTGGTGTTTAATTAAAGGGGTCAAAATATTTGGCGTGTTTTCATGATGTAAAAATTTTCACTATTGTGTGTGGCACTCGGTAAACCTGATAAGTCGGGCATAGTATTCCCACAGTCTGCGCTTCCTTTAATTTTCGATTTCTGTTTTACATTCATATCTTTAAACATGGTATGTATAATTAATAATTAAATTCGCAAAATATACATTCATCTTTTCAAAGGCGCTTGCTTTGATGCGGTAAGACTTATAATTCAATGCTTACCATGTCTTCTTAATCCAGTGACTGTCTGCCTGGTCTAAGATTTTGGCGTATGAGTCAAAAGATTTATACTGTATCAAAAGAATTTTCCTTTTATTTCTAAGACACATAAGTAATAATTTGTTATAATAATATGACAGATGTGAAAGTATAATGAACGTAATGATTCGTCAAATATTGAAATTATCATTTTTAGTATGTCAGTTCGTTTGTACGCCACATACTCGTAAATATTTGATTTTAACCCATTTAGTACCAGAAACCCCAAAACGGTTACCCTGGCAAACAGTGCAGGCCTAGATCAGACGCCTAATCAGGGCCTTCACTGTTTGCAAAAAGTTCAGCTATTTTCCAAATCTATTTTGAAGAAAACACAACCTGACACCCCTAAATTTTGAAATTGACTCCTAATATATATAAGGAGGAAGATTCCATTTGGTACAAAAAGGGTTAATATATAAGTTTCGGAACTTGATAAGAAAGGTTTTGTTAGTTCGTTAAACTCAACAGCATTACTGAGTAAAGTATATAACGTTTTGTTGATTCATTGAAATTAATAGCATTGCTAAAAATTGATGCAGATTCTTATTTAGTTTTGTACAAAGGACCCTCGTTACATCATGTGGACAAGTCCGTGAACTTAATGCTCACTCCCCCCCACCCCCAACTCCTAAATCCCAGTGTATATAGAGAAAACTGGGGTTTACTGGAGCATATACTATTTTTCTCATCTCTGCTCTCTCGTAGGTTATGGCTTCTGAGCACCTACAACCTTTGTTTGCGGTATACACGCATTTTCATCAGAAAAGTAGCCATTTTGGAGATATGAAAAATGCATTATGTCGCACGGGTGTGTTATCGAAATGACAACGACAGTATTTGTTTTCTATCATTTTACAAGCATATAGAATTTGGCGCTTTAGGTGGTTTATTTGTTTGCCGAGTTCTACGTCCCGTTTTTAGCTAAGGTAATGCGGAGACAGGACCTCGGTTTTAAGACTTACCCGAAGGAAGAGAAGCCCAGAATCAATCCCTAGACCCCTGGTGCATGAGGTGATAAGCTTAACCACTATACTACTGAGGCGTCTAGTCTAATACGTAATAATAGCCGGCCTCGGTAGCTCAGTCGAATGCGCGTCTGACTGGTGATCAGGAGGACGCGGGTTCGATACCTGCCGGGGTCGGCAACATTCTTTCATGGAGACTGATCATGAAATCTTTTCTACGGTCATTCTCTCCCTTCCGCCGATTCAGGAAGGGCAGTTGTCAGTTTCTGGCGAAAGAATGTGCACTGTACTGGTTAACCGCTTACGTATAAGCCTGCCCATGAAAAATGTCGATAAGTAAACTGACCGGCTCAAAAATGACCTAAAATAGTGTTGACTGGGCCGTTAAACTCAAATACAAACAAACTAATACGTAATAAATAATCATTTTCCCTTAATTAGCCTCAACAAATGTTAAGAAACAAATGTTGTGGTTATTTGAATCGTCTTGATGATGATATACCAACAGATGTCCACTTACTTCGTTTCATATAAAGGCCATTTTGGAGACGTTGCTTCCAATTGTGTGGGACTTTTACCCGACATTGAGATGAAATGACATCTCAAGCCCAGCCGCCCAATGAAACCAATAGGGTTTATAAGCATGGACGGGCCGGTACGCACAGCTTTGCCTAGGCAGGCTTAGATCCTCTAAGCTGTTTACCAGTACTCGTGTGCGGGTCTGTTTCAGCTCTGCGTGGAAGCATCATGCAGCCCATATATTTCTTCAAGCCCCGCTGGGCGGGGGCCGTCGTTTCATGCATTTGCCATTAAATATCTCCATTGATCCGTTTCATCTTGAGCTATGGGTTCTTTCCATTGAAATTGTCGTTATAACGGAGTTGGTTATAACGTGTTGTCGTTATAAACGGGCTAGACTATATACAGTAAAACGTCGATGGCTCGAACTCCGATGACTCGTTTACCATGGATGAGTCGAACCCGTTCTTGAGTCCGCAGGGAGTTCCTCCAAATACGATATAGGGGTATTTTAGGAAGATTTTCTTCATTTATCTTGCAAATGTATGCTGTGTGTACTCATTAGAATCGCCTCGATGAGGCGATTCTAATGAGTACACACAACGTACATTTATAATACAGAACACCGAAAAGATATCCACAATTATCTCCATTATGCCTCCTGGTATGGCACTAATAGTATCCCTCTGTGGCTCGAACTACCGCTGTCTCGAACAAATTTTCATGGCCCCAAAGTGGATCGAGCCATCGACGTTCGACTGTATTCATAAACTGCCGTAAAAATCCTTACAATTCGGACAGCTTGAGACTTGCTGCTATTCTTCTAAAATTTTAACAAAAAATTTTCAGGACCCAGCAAGGAGTCCAAAAATGCACGTTATGGCAAACAGTGTAGACCCTGATCAGGCTGCTCCTGAAGGAGCAGCCTGATTTGGGTCTGCACTGTGTGCTTTGTCCAGTCTGTCCCAATACTTAGAATCATTAAAATATGGTATTTTATATGAAGTAAACAAAGGAGGCCTGATTGATTTTTGAACTTGATTATCAAAAATCTTCAAAAACTCCATGAAAACTTATGTAACTGTCTTTTCGATTTCAAAACAGAAGTGAAGGCAATGATAAGGAATCGATACCATAAACCCACGGCTCCCATCAGAGACACTAAAGGGAAAGAAACAAAAACATGAAACAACTAGACCATTATGCAAACATCAATAGCGGAAAGCCAAAAGGACACGATATAGTTACGTTCCCACAAAATAGCCAGTTGGCTATCCAAAATAAACAATACAAGCGATCTACACACTCAAAGACAAACCATAACAAAAAATAAACTGCGACAGAAGAACCGCCCTGGAACGGTCCATTAAACGAAGTCTACTATGGGGGTGTGGGTGATTAAATGCAATCCTAGCCTTTACTTCCGTCACGATTTTGACAAATAATTTGTTCAGTCCGCATGAAGGTCTCCTAACTCATCAGTGCAACATCTTCGAGAACACAAAAATCAAACAACCACAGATATTAAACAGTGGTGAGGGCGCGACACAAGAAACCACTGAAATGCTGGAGCAAAGAAAATCATCAGTTGGACTTCGATGGGCCAAACCACAGAGACAGAGCATCAGACACCAACCAACATTACATAAAATTAAAATGCTCAATGTACCTATTGTTTTTGTATTCAATGGAAGGTTATTTAAATTACATGGTTAAGATACTTCAGGGACTTATCGGATCGGAACCCAAAGCCTACCCAAAACATCAAAGTGGAAGACTGGCAAACACATTCTTAAGAAGATGCCCCATCCCCCCTCCACCCCCACCCCCACCCCCCCCCCCACCCATACACACACACTCAACCACATTGACTGGCGCAAATTATCGGGTACCGGCTCATTCTTTCACGTCCACTTTTTCGTCATTTTTCGATGCCTCGGTACGCGTGACCATACTCGCATATGTTATCCTATGAAAATAAAGTTATTACCATCATTTAATATAAGGACTGGCGCCGGGCCATTAACAAGCAACAAAATCACAGGCAACAAGCCGAGTTAGCCAGATGGCAACCCAGAAACCTTTACTGAACTAAATAATTAGGGCACACAGAGGTGTTTAAATGAAAACATTTAAAGGCATTTGTTCTTGTAACAGTGGGGCACACCGTTTGTTCATAATTGTTTTATTGCCCCTTATGATATACTCGGGCACAAAGAGGTATTTAAATGAAAACATTTAAAGGCATTTATTCTTGTAATAGTAGGACACACCGTGTGTCCATAATTGTTTCATTGCCTCGTGTGATATACTCGGGCACACACAGGTGTTTAATTGAAAACACTTAAAGGCATTTATTCTTGTAACAGTAGGACACACAGTGTGTTCAAAATTGTTTTATTGCCCCTTGTTTTATACTGTCTAAAGCAGATCAAAGAACACCCTTAATTTGGTGATTAGTAGCTCTTGTTGAATCCCCTGACTTGTTTGTTTGTTTGATTTGAGGTTTAACGTCCCCGTCAACACTATTGCGATCATTTTGGAAACGTTGCTTCCAATTTTGCGGGACTTTTACCCGACATTGACATGAAATGACATCTCAAGCCCTGTTGTCCAATGAAACCAGTAGGGTTTAAGTACTCGTGTGCGGTCGGTTTCAGCTCTGCGTTGAAATATCATGCAACCCATTTATTTCTTCAAGCCCCGATGGACAGGGACCTTGACTTTGGCGCGTAAGAAGAAAATCAATAACGTACACACTATAGTCAACAGTTAGTAAACCATTGCTTTTCCCCAAGCATGCCCCTTACCTGTTGAAGACAGAGGCCTTCTCTTCAATCAGCACTGATACAACGCATAATGAAGTAATGTAGTAATTTCTTCATTTTGGAATTTTTACTTCATTAAGCGTTGGCGTAGTCGACGCGAAATGAAGTAAAAAATTATTTCATTTCGCGTTGATATGCACCATATCGACGCAAAATGAAGTAATGATGGGAGAACATAACTGTCTACGAAAGGAGACCAAAGACTTAGGACGCAATACAGGTAAATTCCAATATAAAGACCACATTTGAGACAGCTAAATGTTAAACCTCGATTCACAGAAACAAAAATTATTAGACGGCAGTAGGCCTACGCAATAGCTCATCACATGAGCTCTTGGCCAACGTCATAACGACTGGCTTCTTGAACTGCATACTTTTATATAAACTTCTCACCACATGTTTTCGACATTCCTCGCTCCTTTTCTGTTAATAATGCACCGTCATTCTACTTATAAAAGTCTCCACATGCATGTTTTAGCCTTAAATATTTGGGTTACTTTTGTTTCTGTGATGTTTGAAAAAGTGTGCCATCTCTCAAAGCAAAATACATGTGCATTTTTTTTTTCATTTAGAACCGACCTCATACTGTCGACGCATATTCGCCCCGCCCATCGGGCTTGAAGAAATAGTTGGGCTGCACGATGCTTCCACGCAGAGCTGATACCGACCGCACATTAGTACTGGTTATCTGCTTAGAAGGTTTAAGCCTGCCCAGCAAAACTGCTGCGAGTCGCCCCATCCATGCATATAAACCCTTTTGGGTTTAATTGGACGGTAGGGATTGAGATGTCATTTAATCTCAATGTCGGGTAAAAGTCCAACAAAATTGGAAGTAACGTCTCCAAAAAGACCTAAATAGTATTGACGGTGACGTTAAACCTCAAATCAAACAAACAAACTGTCGACGCATAATGAAGTAAAATTAAGTATGCCATCAATCACCGCAAAATGAAATAATTCTTTCATTTTGCGCAGACATCTTAGTATCGACGTATAATGAAGTAAAAACTACATTATATTTCATTTCGCATCGACTATGCCTACGCATAATGAAGTAAAATTTCAAAATGAAGTAATTACTACATTACTTCATTATCGGTTGTATCACAGCACTAAGCCGGCCTCGGTAACTCAGTCGGATGCGCGTCTGACTGGCGATCAGGAGGACGCGGGTTCGATAGGTGCCAGGGTCGGCACCATTCTTTCGTAGAGATTGATCATGAAATCTTTTCTACGGTCATTCTCTCCCTTCCACTGATTCAAGAAGGATAGTTATCAGTTTCTGGCGAAAGAATGGGTCCTTTGTCATAGATGGGTCAGACCAATTGATTGGCGAACAAGTATTAAAATTTTAAAGCTTTTTTTTTTATGACAATCCGCTATTATGTTATTGCGGAACAGTTTTGTAAATGGTCTTATGCTATGAAAGACGAAAAATCAAAGTACTAACCGTACCTTAAATCCTAATTTATAAATAGATTTATCCCCCGCCCATCGGGGCTTGAAGATATAGATGGGCTGCATGATGCTTCCCACAGTTCTGAAACCGAAAAGCACACGAGTACTGGTAAACCGCTTAGAGGATCTAAGCCTGCCCAGGCAATGCGGTGCGCGTCGGCCCGTCCATGCTTGTAAACCCTATTGGTTTCATTGGGCGGCAGGGGTTGAGATGTCATTTCATGTCAGTGTCGGGTAAAAGTCCCACAAAATTGGAAGCAACGTCACCAAAATGACGTTTACAGTGTTGACGGGGGCATTAAACTTCAAATCAAAACAAAACAAACAAATTATAGAGAGATCACATTAATTGATTGATTGTATGGGGTTTCACGACACGATAATCCATGTGGGTAATTTGTTGTCGTCTCCCAGAGAAAGAGACTGTATCCTTAATGTATCCTGACAGTTTTCCCACTGTATCCTGATTGAATCCTGGCTATATCCTGACTGTATCCCCTCTGTATCCGCACTGTGTCTTGACTGTATTCCCCGTGTATCCTTACTGTATTTTTATATACAACGTATAACAATATACATTGTATGTAATGTATACGGATTGCCATCATGTCAGTGAGCTCATTAGGAAAACATGACCGTGTGAAATAATGGCGTCCAACATGGTGTCAGAAATGACACATTTTGGGTAACAATGATAACATCTTTCTTATTTCCGCTTTCAACATAGATTGTGGGTGTCCATTAGAACCGCCTCAAAGAGGCGGTTCTAACGAGTACCAACAATCTATGTTTTTGAGCAAAAATAAGGCAGATAATGTATACCCCGTAAACCCCATTTCTCTATATAAAGTTGGGTTTAGAGGGGTCTTCGTTTCACGGACTTGTTAACATGATGTATTCAGAAATCCCTTGCTATAAGAATATATTTAAAGCTGCAACAGTCCTGTTCAGAATTTACGGTTTCTATTACCACTACTGACGATATAACGCCCCTTGTGATCGGGCTGAACGTACAAGTATCAACTTACAAAAAAACTAGGTACTAACAGAATCGTAAATACCATTTGGTCTATGAAAAATCAAAGTACTAACCGCTCCTTAAATCCTAATTTACAGAGAGATCAGATTGATTGATTGATTGATTGATTGATTGATTGATTGATTGATTGATTGATTGATTGATTGATTGATTGATTGATTGATTGATTGATTGGGGTTTAACGACACGTCAATCCTCACTGTATCCCTGTTTTATTCTGGCTAAATACTGGTTGTATCATTTCTGACTGTATGCTTATTGAATGCTAAGAGACTAAGGACGTAACCTCCAACTTCAAGCTCATTCTCCCTCCTCCTTTTCCCTCTGCTGCTCCTCCTCCTCCTCCGTAAAGCCCATTTCTCCTCCACCGCAAAGCTCATTCTTCCTCCACTGCCAAGCTCATACTTCCTCTTCCTCCTACCCCTCCAAGCTCACTCCTCCTCCTCCTCCACTCCATGCTCGTTGCTCCTCCAAGCTTTTTCCTCCTCCTACTCCTCTAAGCTCTTCCCACCTCCTCCTCCTCCTACATGCTTGTTCCTCCTCCTCCTCCTACTCCTCCTTCTCCTCCTCCAAACTCATTCTTCCTTCTCCTCCGCCAAGCTCACTCATCCTCCTCCTCCTCCAAACTTATTCCTCTCCTCCTCCTCTTCCTCCTCCTCCTCCAAGCTCATTTTGTTCTCATCCTCTGCCTCCATGCTCGACCCTCCTCCTCCTCCTCCAAGCTCATTCATTCTCCTGCTCCTCCTCCTTCTCCAAGCTAATTCCTCCTCCTATTCCTCCATGTTCGTTCCTCCTCTTCCTTCTCCTCCAAACTCATTCTTCCTCCTTCTCCTCCTCCTACTAACTGATTCCTCCTACCTAATTGATTCCTCCTCCTCCTCAACCTCCAAGCTCATTCCTCCTTCTCCTCCTCCTCCTCCAAGCTCATTCTTCCTCCTTCTCCTCCTCCTCCTTATCGAAGCTAATTCTCCCTCCTCCCCCTTCTCCAAAGCCACTCCCCCTTCAAGCTCATTCCTTTTACTGCACCTCCTCAATACACTGCAGCCGTGAGCAGATGCCGAAGGCATCCGAGGCCCAAATGGCCTTGGCGGCTCACGGCCGAGAAAGATATCCTGACAGCCAAAACACTTGGATTGTAACAATCTACTGAAACTCGTATGACAGAGTAGTACAAAGTTATACATGTTAAGCTTTTCAATGCGGAAGTCCACGTGATTATCACTCACCTCGAAGAAGCGGTTCTAACGAGTACCCCCAATTTCTGTTTTAGGAGAAATTAGAAAAAAATGTATACCCCTCTAAATCTCCGTTTTACAACATAAAAGTTGGGTTTAAGACGGTCAAAATTATATAGGCGTGTTCGCCTGTTGGAAAAAGTTTGTCTTCTTTCTTAGCTTATGAAAGAATCGAGAGCATTTTTTCTCCAGAGCCAATGGTCCAATTGCTTTGAAACTCAGTATGTAGTATTGGGGGTCTCGGACCCATCATAAGTTCTTTAGATAGTGACTCTTACTTAACCTGACCCAAATTACCTCAAGGTCAGAATTAGTTGTGTAGTAGCCTTTTATAGGGGAAATAGTGGACATTGTTTATTTTTAGAAACCATTATTCCATGTTAAATTTAAAAAATTTGTATATGTCATCAGCTAAATGAGCTAATGAATGTACATGAGTATCAAAGACCAAGGTCACTGATTGGTCTTGGACCAAGATCACTCTGATATCAAAAATAAAACTTAATATTCATTAACACTGCTGGGCATATTGAAGTCAAATTTCACACGAAGCTTTTATGGGCTGTAAGGAAATAAATTTTGTTTAAAAGGTCCAGGTCAACTGACCAAGATGGCAGTCATGAACATATATGGCAAACAATCTTCAAAAATCTTTTCTCTTGAACCAGTGGGCCTATTGCCTTGAAACTTGAATATCGCCTAGGGGACTTCTAATTTATTTGAAAGCTGCGTCAGAGTTGACATTGACCAATCTTACACAGATGTCAAATTTTGTTACTTGTGTTTTTGCATAGGAATCAAAGCACTGAGAGTACTGGTGGGTCGATTGTCTCTGAGTGAGGTTGGGAAAATAGTCCTGAACTGAGAACCGAACTGACCATTTAACCCTTAATATCCAGTATTTCAAGCAAGCACAGTAGCCCTGATCAGACAGCTCTTATACAAATTTAAGTTCTTAGCAGAAGTGCAAAAAGTTGTACAATCGACTCATCGACTCTATCTAACAGTTTTATGAATGGAATGCTTTTTTGTGTGGGGGGGTGGTTTTACGGCCATTTCAAGATTATGTCACTCATATCGAGCCGATCGTTAATCAGAGGTGGGCGAAAACCGGAGTACCCGGAGAAAAACCTGACCTTCCGTTGCAGAACTTGGCGTCTCACCTGTGACCCGAGCGAGGCTCGAACCACAACGAATTCTTCGAAAGCCGTCACGTGATGACGTGGCCTAGATTAAGATATTGTTATTGTTTTCCTTTAATTACGTAAGCAACCTGACATTCTTATACTATTTCATTTAACCCTTAAATGGCACTTTTTAAACAAACAGTGTAGTCCCTGTGCAACCGGCTGATCAGACTCCACATTTCGCAGCGTCTGACCTGGGTATTCGGTGTTTGCCAAACCCAGCACACGATTCCTGTCCAAACTCTATAAATAGCCCTGACCTGCATGAAACTTCGATAGAAATAGCGAGACTTTTTCTATTAACAATATTGGTTTTCCCAAATCAGTGATGGCCACGTGGACAACAGCATGATTTCGGATTTTGCCATTTAGTAAATTAGGATCGATCGTTTACACAAAAGGTTTACAAAATCGACCCAAAAATGTGGAAAATAATAATTTTCGGAAACTATTATTGCCTGTGAACTTGCATGGTACAAACAATCAGCTAAATGTATAACGAAGCTGCCTGAGTACAAAAGGCCAACGATACTTTACTTATTGACCTTGGTCCAGGGTCACTAAGATATAACAGAAATAGATAAAAATAAAAAAGGAACGTGGCAAATTTAAGCATTTAAGCCAACTTTCATTTGAAGTCTTTATTAGTGGGATTGCCAATATCTTGTGTACGTAGTTTTTAATGACAGATTCCATCTGTCTGTTCTTGCTGTGCTGCACGTTCAAAGTAATTCAGGCTTTTTCGTCCGGCTTTGACCGCCATAGAAATATGAGTCCGCACAAAATGTAGTCCGGTTTGGCGCAGTAATCCAATTGTACAAGCGTATTAGTTATCCTGTAAGCGTAATACAAACTTCTGAAGCAGACGACTTGACGATTCAGCATTTCATATGAATCAGCTGCATCATGCGACGGGTGTACCCAGATCAATGCGGCGTCTGCTCAGCAGTCTACTCGGGTTTTACACTGTTTTCTATCAGTGCTGTCAATATTTAATCCTTAAAGACCAGCCTGCTGTTGGACCAGGTCAGCTGTAGACAAGAATATTAATGGGTTTTCTTTCTGACTTTCGAGGTCAAGTTTAGGTCAGTTACAACTTAGGTGTATATTGACTTTGCTTGGAGAAATTGAAAAGAAAGGCTATCCCTTTCAACCCTGGAATATGGTATAGATACTTAGTGTAGGTCCTGTGATATAAGTCTAGGTGCCATATATTTAGCAGAATGGACGAGCCCAACTTCAGTGATGGAAGAGTGCACTCCAGAAACCCAAGGCAGTGAATGAATCAAAGCACTGACAACACTCATGCCGATTGTCTCTAAATGCAGACTGATCTGAACGGGGACTTGGACTGATTCGTTTAAACTTAAGATGTCTCAACTACCTACTAATAAGCACTGACACTGATTGTCGCCCTTATGCGATGCACGTTTGAGAGCTAGACGTCCCTGTTATGACCAAAGTTAACGCGTCGACACAGTACGGAACACTTACGCTAGTGCATGAAATACGTAAATTGGCGTCTAGCGACTGACATATGCGTTTCAGTGACAAATCGCACTTCAGCGTGAATCACGCCGGTTGGCGTTTCCGGGTGTTTCAACGTATAGGTGTAAGGTATGCCGAGGCGACGCGTGCGTAACAAAGCATGACATATCGGGTGAAATAAGCGTAATTGTGTGGCGAGCTATTGCGTGTAGTTAGCGAATGCAGCTTAGTGTCATTAAGAACATTCAAGATCATAGCTGAGACGTGGATTGAACAGCGAGACGTTGCATCAATGAAATGCTTCGGCCTCACATGGTTCCATTTATTTGTTTACGCTCAGAATCCGGGATATCTTATCCAGCAGGATTACGAGCGGGCTCATAGTGCTGTTCTTACTCAAAGATGTCTTCAAGCCAATGGAATTCATGTACTGGACTAGCCAGCCTTTCTCCTCCGATCTCTTTCCCATAGAGTATCTTTGGGTACAGGTGTCCACAACCGACCAGACAAAATCTGTTACTTATGGACAGCAGCATTGTTCAAACTTGAATTTTAATGTTTGGTTTTGATAACGTAAATAGTTTCTTTCAAAAATTTCAAACATCGAATGGCGTTTCAAAATACCACCCGTCTATAGACATCTGCAAACATATCATATATTGGAATTTGCAGAACTACCTTTCTAAATTTTAAGCTCTTTTAAGAAAGGTTTTCTGTAAGTTTTCACAGTGTTATGATTTTCTCATAGAATCTGTCATTTCAGTGCCTTTGGCGCTTTGATTCTTAGGCGGTATTGGGTTTACTGGCTACGAAAGCCACGTAGGCTCAAGTAAGAGAAAATAAAATACTGTAAAGGCGTAGTAACGCGAAACAAAAGGTTATTAACGCAAAAAAGGCGTAGTAATGCGATAAAAGTCGTAGTTACGCGAAAAAGGGCGTAGTAACGCACAAGAAAGGAGTAGTAACGCCAGGAAGGCATAGTAACGCAACAGAAAGGCGTAGTAATGCTAATCAAAAGGTGTAGTAACACGGAAAAAACGTATTAACGCAAAAAGAAAGGCGTAGTAACGCGAATCAAAAGGCATACATTGTAGTTATGCGAAGCAAAAGGCGAAGTAGCGCGAAAAAGGCGTATTGACGCGGAAAAAAAGCGTAGTAACGCAAAAGAAAGGCGTAGTAACACGAATCAAAAGGCTCAGTAACGCAAAAAAGGTGTAGTAACACAAAAAGAAAGAATTAAAAGGCGTAGTAACGCTAATCAAAAAGGCGTAGTTACGCGAAACCATCGGGCAAATGGTCTTGAACCGCTCACCAGAGTGCTGAGTGTTTGCTGAGCCATTTGGTTTCTGAGAAGAAGCTGTTTGAAGGGTTTTCCCATGGCATCCATGTTGGTCAACTGACCGAAACCATTTGAAAAAAAAATTGACCTTGAACGAATAGTCATTTGATTTATTTGCTTATTTCGCTTACTGCATCTGCAAATTTTAAGATCACGGACTGCAATAGTTTCCGAACAATACATGGTTTTGACTTTTTTCTGCAAAAGCCGATGTCATCGAAGTTGACCATGGCCTGAAATCGGAACAAGTCCAGTGGTTTCTGAGAAAAACATTTTTTAGTTTTCATATCTGAATGACCCTGGGTCAAGGCCAAGGAAATGAAATTGACCGTGAAGACTCATGTAATTTCTTTTGCCAATTTCGCTCACTGCATCTAAAATTTTCAGTTCACAGGCTGCATTAGTTTCTGAAAAAAAATAAAATAAAATAAAAAATAAACAACATTTGTTTACCTTGTTCCCATGCAAAAGCCTATGCGACCAAATTTGATCTTGGTATAGAATATATCAAGGTCGTCCAAGGCTCATCATTTGAACAAACTATGATTGGCTGGAGTCTCCAATGCTATAACCAAGTTTCCTGGCAATCGGCCAACTGGTTCCGGAAAAGAAGATTTTTAAGTGTCTTTATCTTATATGGGCATGACCGCCATCTTTGTCATGTGACCTGGATCCCGCGAAAAAACTTCCGTTCCTCCATCTCATGGATGCTCTACATAAAATTTGACTTCAACCGCCAAGGTGGTTTCAGAGGAGAAGATGTTTGAAAATGACAGACAGGCAGATGACAGACAACGAACCCTGGCCATACTATAAGCTAACCGCTGAGCCTTCGGCTCATGTGGGCTAAAACAGGCATAGTAACGCAAAAAAAGGTGCAGAAACGCGCATCAAAAGGCGTATTTACGCGAATCAAAAGGTGTAATAACGCACAAGAAAGGCGTAGTAACGAGAAAGAAAGGCGTTACTACGCCTTTTCGTTTGCATTACTACCCATTTTGGTTCGCGTTACTACGCCTTCTGATTCACGTTCCTACGCCTTTTATCGCCGGCCCCCGCCCATAGGGGCTTGAAGAGATATATGGGCTGCATGATGCTTCCACGCAGAGCTGAATCCGGCCCGCACACTAGTACTGGTAAACCGCTTAGAGGATCTAAGCCTGTCCAGGAGCCGCGGTGCGAGGCGGACCGTCCATGCTTATAAACCCTATTGGTTTCATTGGGCGACAGGGCTTCAGATGTCATTTCATCTCAATGTCGGGTAAAACTCCCACAAAATTGGAAGCAACGACTCCAAAATGACCTTTACAGTGCTGACGGGGACGTTAAACCTCAAATCAAACAAAAACAAAACGCCTTTTATTGCGTTACATGTA
Source organism: Lucinisca nassula (assembly GCA_963580285.1). NCBI lineage: Eukaryota > Metazoa > Mollusca > Bivalvia > Lucinida > Lucinidae > Lucinisca > Lucinisca nassula. Next base: position 90,467,078 of record OY757011.1, on the reverse strand, counting down.
CTACTCCTTTTGATTTGTGTTGCTACGCCTTTCTTGAGCATCACTACGCCTTTCTTCTGCGCTACTACGCCTTTTTATCCCCCGACCGAATATGTTCATGGGATACAGCGATCAGCCTGGCGTCCGTTCGTCCATCCGTCCATAGACACAATTTTGTTATCGCCATCACTCAAATACCCTTTGACAAATATTGATGGTACAAAGTATAGTCGTACATGAAGTCAAGAAGACGTGTCATAAGCAAGAAGACGTTTCAAAATGCCAGACAGACAGACACCAGACAACGGACCCTTGCCCTATTATAAAAGCACCGATTATCCTTCGGCTCAGGTGAGCTAAAATGGCATAGTAACGCAAAAGAAAAGCGTATCGTAGTAACTCGAATCAAAAGGCGTAGTAACGCGAACCAAAATGTGTAATAACGCAAAAGAAATGCGTAGAAACGCGAATAAAAGGCGTTATTACGATTTTGGTTGGCGTTACTACGCTTTTTGGCTCGCGTTATTACGCCTTCTGATTCGCGTTACTACGCTTTTTTTCGCGTTACTACTCCTTTTGCTTTGTGTTACTACGCCTTTCTTGTGCATTACTACGCCTTTCTCCTGCGTTACTACGCCTTTTTTATCCCCGACCGAATAGGTTCCGGGGATACAGCGATCAGCCTGGCGTCCGTCCGTCCACAGACACACCATTGTGATAGCAATCACTCCAATACCCTTTGAGATATTTTGTATAGTTGTGTACGAGGTCAATAAGGCGTGTCATAAGCAAGAAGATGTTTGAAAATGACATACAGACAGACAGACAGACAGACAGACAGACGACAGACAACGGGCCCTTGTCCTACTATAAACTCACCGATGAGCCTTTTGCTCAGGTGAGCTAAACAGACATAGTAACGCAAAAGAAAGACGTAGTACATGTAACGCGAATCAAAATAGAAGTGGAGGCAATGATCAGGAATCGATACAATTAACCCACAGCTCCCATCAGGGACACCAAAGGGAAAGAAACACAAACATGAAACAACAGACCCTAATGGAAACATCAATAGCGGAAAGCCAAAGGACAGTTACTTTCCCATAGAATGGCCAATAGGCTATCCAAAATAAAATAATATATAAGCGACACAAACACCCAAACACAAACCATAACAAAAACAAACCGCGACAGAGAGCCGCCTTGGAACGGTCAGCGGAACGAATTCATCTGTGTGTGTGTGGGAGTGGGGGGGGGGGCTGGGGGGGGGGGGCTTAAATCGATTTTACGTGGCCACAATCCTCGCCCTTACTTCCGTCGCGATTTAGACAAATATTTTGTTCAGTCCACATGAAGGCCTCCTAATTCATCAGTGCATCATTTCCGTAAACACAAATGATCAAACAACCACAGAGATGAAACAACGGTGAGAATTCGACAGCAAGAAACCACTGAAATGCTGGAGCAAAAGAAAACCAACAGTTAGACCCCGATGGGCCCGGCCAGAGACAGAGCATCAGGCAAGAACCAACATTACATTGAATTAGATCTCTCTAATTCTCAATAAGCCTTTACTCTGGAACCGTAATAGAATCCGAGGCCTGACCTACCGGCGTGCAATTAAAGAAGGAAGCAAAGTTGTCAACCGTGGTCACAATCCTCGCCCTTACTTCCGTCGCGATTTAGACAAATATTTTGTTCAGTCCACATGAAGGCCTCCTAATTCATCAGTCCAGCATCTCAGAGAACACAAATAATCAAACAACCACAGAGATGAAACAACGGTGAAAACTCGACAGCAAGAAACCCCTGAAATGCTGGAGCAAAAGAATACCAACAGTTAAGACTCCGAATGGCCCGGCCAGAGACAGAGCATCAGGCAAGAACCAACATTACATTGAATTAGATCTCTCTAATTCTCAATAAGGCTTTACTCTGGAACCGTAATAGAATCCGAGGCCTGACCTACCGGCGTGCAATTAAAGAGCGAAGCAAAGTTGTCAACCGTGGTTGGGTTTACTACCATGCATACAGTTTGTCGTATAACATTTATGTTGTACCCAATCTTAGTAACGCGAACCAAACGTTGTAGCAACGCAAAAGAAATGCGTAGTAACGCGAATAAAAGGCGTTATTCCGCCTTTTGGTTTACGTTACTACGCTTTTTGGTTCGCGTTACTACGCCTTTTTTATTCGCGTTACTACGCCTTTTTATTCGCGTTACTACGCCTTTTTTCGCGTTACTACGCTTTTTGATTTTGTTACTACGCCTTTCTTGTGCATTACTACGCCTTCCTTCTGCATTACTTCGCCTTTTTATCCCCCGACCTAATAGGTTCAGGGAATATAGCGATCAGCCTGGCGTCCGTCCGTCCATTCGTCCGTAAACACAACCTTATGATCGACATCACTCTAATACCCTTTGGGATATATTGGATGTTCTAAGTATAGTTGTTCATGAGGTCAAAAAGGCGTGTCATAAGCAATAAGATGCCATACTATAATCTCACCGATGAGTCTTCGGCCCAGGTGAGCTCAAAAGGCATCGTAAGGCAAATTAAGGCTAGTAACGCCTTTCTTTTTCGTTAATACATGTTTTGGTTTGCGTTACTACGCCATTTGATTCGCATTACTGCGCCTTTTTTCGCATTACTATATACGCCTTTTGATTCGCGTTACTACGCCTTTCTTGTTCATGACTGCGTCTTTCTTCTGCGTTACTACGCTTTTTTATCCTTCATGGGATATAGCAATCAGCCTGGCGTCCGTCCGTCCATTGACACATCTTTGTGATCGCCATGACTCCAATACTCTTTGAGATATATTAATGGTACTATGTATAGTTGTACATGAGGGCAAGAAGGCGTGTCATAAGCAAGGATTACAACTCTGGATGCCTTTGTAGTTTATATTCTCCCCTGACAATGTGGCTTTGTGATCACAATAACTCCAATAACCTTTGATATATATTGATAGGACTGAATACAATTGTATGCACGGTTTTACCTTGTCAGCATAATTACTCCAGCACACTTCGTGTATTGATGGTAGTTGGTTTAGTTGTAAATGAAGTACAGAAGATATGTCATGAGCAAGAATCACAACTCTGGGTGTACTGATATTTTAGTTATCCCCACCACCACGACAATATAACATTTTGATCTCCATAACTCAAATACTATTTCAGATATGTTGGTGGTACTTGGCACAATGGTACATGAGGTTTAGAGAGCGTGTCATGAGAATAAGCAACAACTCTGGGTGCCATGGTTTAAGGTTACACGCCCGACAATATAATTTTGTTATCGAAATAACTTCAATACCCTTTGAGATATATATGATGGGACTTGATACAATTGTGGACGAGGTTAGCAAGGTAATTCATGAGCAAGAACAACAACTCCGTTAGCCATGGTATTCTAGTTATCTCCCTAGACAATTAACTTTGTAATCGCAATAACTCCAACATCTTTTGAGATATGTTGCTGGTACATGGTATAGTTATGTCTCCCCCGATTTTTTTTTTCGGAGAGACATATTGTTTTCCGCCGGGCGTCTGTCTGTCCGTCTGCCTGTCGGTCCGTCTGAACTGAAATCGTGTCCGCTCTATAACTTGAAAACCGTTCAAGCTATCTTCACGAAACTTCATATAAATATTAATCAATATTAGACGATGTGCAGAGCGCAAGTACAACAACTCTCGCTCAACAAATACTTTTTGAGTTATCTCCCTTGGAAGTTTGTCGGTATGTATGGGCAAATCGTGTCCGGTCAATAACTTTCTTATTTTCAGATGGATTTTGAAATTACTTAGCAAAAATATTAACCACCATGAGCTGATGTGTGGCGCGCATGACGTTGGTCGGTATCTCAAAGGTCAAGGTCATACTCAGAGGTCAAAGGTAAAAAGGGTGCCTTTTTTCGTGTTTGGTCAATAACTTTCTTATTTTTAGATGGATTTTGAAATTATTTGGCAGAAATGCTAACCACCATGAGAAAATGTGTTGCATGCATGACCCAGGTTGGTACCTCAAAGGTCAAGGTCATACTTAGAGGTCAAAGGTAAAAAAGGGGCCTTTTTTCGTGTTTTGTCAATTACTTTCTTATTTTTTGATAGAATTTGAAATTATTTGGCAGAAATGTTAACTATCATGAGACGATGTGTTGCACGCATGATTCAGGTTGGTACCTCAAAGGTCAAGGTTCTACTTAGAGGCCAAAGGTAAAAAAGGGGCCTTGTTTTTTCGTGTTTGGTCAATAACTTTCTTATTATCAGATGGATTTTAAAATTGCTTGGCAGAAATGTAAACCACCATAAGACGATGTGTTGCGCGCATGACCCAGTTTGGTACCTTAAAGGTCAAGGTCATACATAGAGGTCAAAGGTCAAAAAGGGGCCTTTTTTCGTGTTTGGTCAATAACTTTCTTATTTGTTGATGGATTTTGAAATTGCTTGGCAGAAATGTTAACCACCATGAGACGATGTGTTGCGCGCATGACCTAGTTTGGTACCTCAACGGTCAAGGTCATAAATAGAGGTTAAAAGGGGCCTTTTTGTGTTCGGTCAATAACTTTCTTATTTTTAGATGGATTTTGAAATTGCTTGGCAGAAATGTTAAGCACCATGAGACGATGTGTTGCGTGCATGATCCATGTTGGTACCTCAAAGGTTAATGTCATACTTAGAGGTCAAATATCAAAAAAGGAGCCTTGTTTTTTCGTGCTTGGTCAATAACTTTCTTATTTGTAGATGGACTATGAAATTACTTGGCAGAAATGTTAACCACAATGAGACGATGTGTCTCCTGCATGACCCATGTTTGTACCTCAAAGGTCATACTAAGAGGTCAAAGGTAAAAAAGGGCCTTTTCTAGTATTCAGTCAATAACTTTCTTATTCCTGGATAGATTGTGAAATTACTTTGCAGAAATGTTAATCAACATAAGACGATGTGTTGCGCGCTAGATCTAGGTCGGTACCTCCAAGGTCAAGGTCATACTAAGAAGTCAAAAGTCAAAGAAATCTTTTTTTGTGTGTCTAGTCATTAACTTTTTTTATTTCTGGATGGACTTTTTAAAGTGACCTTGCAGAAATGTTCACCTTCATTACACGACGATGAGTCGTGTGCAACACTAAGGTCCATACCCCAAAGGTCATACCTAGAGGTCAAAGGTTAAAAAGGGGCATTTTTGTGTACAGTCAATAACTTTTTTATTCGTTGATGGATTATGAAATTACTTGGCAGAAATGTTAACCATCATGAGACGATGTGATGTTCATCAAAGGTCAAAGCCATACTTAGAGGTCAAAGGTAAAAATGTTTTTTTTGTGTGTACGGTCAATAACTTTCTTCTCAATGAACTTTTTAAAGTTACTTTGCAGAAATGTTCATCTTCATTAGATGATGTGTTGCACACAAGACCCAGGTCAATACCTCAAATGTCAAGGTCATACTTAGAGGTCAAAAGGGGGGAGGCATCTGTGTTATTGTAGAATAACAAATTCTAGTTGTCTGTTGTGTGTGGATTGTAAAAGAAGAACGTAGGTTGGTTGTCAGGTTTCTTATGAGCTATGGGAATGCCTTAATAATTCAGAGGTGCACACAAGACCCAGGCCAATGCCTCCAATGTCAAGTCCATACGTAGAGGTCAAAAAGGGGGTGAGATCTGTGTTTTTGTAGAAAAACAAATTCTAGTTGTCTATGAGGTTAAGAAAACATCATGAAAAAGAACCACAACTATGAATGACATGGTATTTTAGTTGTCTCCCTTCACAGTAAAACCTCGTGATCATCATTACACTTTATACAATATCTTACAGATGTCTTGAAGGTATCAGCAGCAAAAATATTGAGGATTAGCTGATGTGTTTTATTTCTAGTGCCCATTTTGCATGTGTAGAATCGACAGAATACCATACTGGCTTTTGATCGGAAGATTTCCAACATTTTCTGATGGCTATTTTTATGCGTTACTAACCCTTCTGATTCGCGTTACTATGCATTTTGTTTCGCGTTATTTACGCCTTTCTTTTGCGTCACTACGCCTTTTTTCTTTTTTAATTTTTCGCGTTACTACGCATTTTTCACGTCACTATGCCTTTCATTTGCGTAACAACAACTTTTGATTCGCATTATTACGCCTTTCTATTGCGTTACAACACTTTTTTTTCGCGTTACTAGGCCTTTTGATTCGCGTTACTACGCCTTTATATTTGCGTTAATACGCCTTTCTTTTGCGTTACTACGCCTTTTTGTTCACGATACTACGCGTTTTGATTCGCGTTATAACGTCTGTTGATTAACGTTATTACGCCTTTTGATTCGCGTTACTACGCCATTCTTTTGCGTTAATACGCCTTTTTTATTAGAGTTACTGTGCCTATATTTTGCGTTTCTTCGCGGTTTTTTTTTTTTTCGCTTTACTATGTCTTTCTTTTGCGTTACTACGCCTTTTTTCACGTAGCGTCGCCTATTGATTGGCGACCCTGCTCCTTATGTTTTGCGTTTCTACGTCTATTTTGCGTTATTACGCCTTTTTGTTTCGCGTTACGCGTTATTACGCCTTTATAGTATTTTATTTTATCTTACATGAGCCTATTAGTCTTTCGTAACTAGCGGCTATGAAACTTGAGACTAAGGGTGTTTTATTACAGTTAATTAAGAGATAAGTGGTGAGAGATAATGATTTTATGATAATTGGAAAATGATGCACTGGTGGGAAATCAAACAACAGCATATCTGATGTGCACTATCGGCACATACGCATATATGAGAGTAGGTAATAACGAAGATGGACCCAATTTCCATAAAATCACTAATTATCATCTATCTCCCAACGGTAGTAAAACGACTAAATACATTCAATTCCGCCTTAGTAAAATGTCACCAATTGCCTTCCGTACTTGTCACTTTCGTTCCTTCCATACATTTATGTATGCATCCTTGTTGTTCGAAAATGAAGTAAAACAGGTTTTCACACCGCACGGCTCATATGTCATTTGTTTATGTGCGTTTTTCGATACCACTGTTTCGATTGGTCACTTACACATAGTAACATGGCTTTGGACGTTAACCGTCGCGATTTTTGTTCTGCGTTTTTCGTGTGCAATACCTTCTCATACCTTCTCATATGTTGACTGATGGTTCATCATGTGAGAGACTCATATACAGTGTGTGTGTGTGTGTGTGTGTGTGTGTGTGTGTGTGCGTGCGTGCGTGCGTGCGTGTGTGTAAATTCGGGTTTAACGTCGCTTTCAACAATTTTTCAGTCATATTACGACGGTGTCTGGTTGCGACAGGGAACTCAATGCTCACTTTTATAGTACTGCCTCACTGAAGTATCTTGTCCCAGACAAATTACATGATACCACACCCAGTCACATTATCCTGACACTGGGTCGACCAGTCCTAGCTCTACCCCGTAACTCTGAGTGCCAAGCGAGGAGCAGCTAGTTCCATTTTTAATGACTTTGGTATGTCGCGGCCCGGGATCAAACCCGTGACCTTCCGTTCCCCGGAGCGGACACTCTACCAACTGAGCTACCGGGGCCGGTTCCATATAGAGTGAAATTCCGCTATTAAGACCATCTTAAATTAAGATTAATTCTGCTATAAAAAGCTTATTTAATTGGCTGCAGTTATTCTTTCTTTGTGATTGCTGTACACAGTGTCCTCTGGTCAGGAACCACCTTTTGGAATGTTCAAAAGTGGTCTTTAAGACCACTTTTGAACAGTCCCAATGGTGGTCTTAATATAGTATTTTAATGTAATCTTCTTTCAGGGAGTCAATTCTTAAAAAATACTCTTATCTTACTTTTCAATCAAGGGTTATTTATAAAGGAAAGAATTTGAACCGCAGGCGAAAAAAAATATTTTCATAGTAGACCGCTGTCTTAACATGGCCGCTGACAGGAATGTTTCACCTTACTAGTTTGGAGTTGTCCATTTCCAATTGGAGGGGTGTCAGGTTTGTTTTGTTAGCGGTACGTTTTGCAATAATTTATGTACTTTCAGCAAACAGTGTAGACTCAGATCAGACGCCGCATGTTGGGGCGTCTGATCTGGGTCTACACTGTTTGCTAACGCCCCAAAAAGGGTCGCTAGGCATATATGGGTTAATTAAGTTTTCACACAATATATCAGAAATGCATCCACAACCCTTAAATAGTTTCATCATTTCGCTCCCTCCACATTTTTGCGCCAGCTGTTTTATACCAAATTTTACCTAATTAAGACTAAAATTAATGCATTATGTATGTCGCCTTACTTACAAAGTTCAGCTGATCCATCACCTTCACGCTCGGCATGATGGGTATTTTTCAGCAGACGACAAGTAGTTTTGCCTGCCTGTATAGGGGTTACTATGTTAAATATTGTATAACTCAAACACTTTCAACATATGTTACAACGCATAATGTAGTAATGTAGTAATTTCTTCATTTTGAAATTTTTACTACATTATGCGTTGGCATAGTCGACGCGAAATGAAATAAAATGTCGTTTTTACTTCATTATGCGTCGATACTAAGAGGTTTGAGCAAAATGAAAGAATTATTTCATTTTGCGGCGATGGGTGGCATACTTAATTTTACTTCATTATGCGTCAACAGTTTGTTTGTTTGATTTGAGGTTTAACGTTCCCGTCAAGACTATTTAGGTCATTTTGGAGACATTGCTTCAAATTTTATGGGACTTTTACCCGATATTGAGATGAAATGACATCTCAATCGCTGCCGTCCAATTAAAAGCAATAGGGTTTATATGCATGGATGGGCCGACTCGCAGCAGTTTTCCTGGACAGGCTTAGACCTTCTAAGCAGATTACGAGGACTCATGTACGGGCGGTATCAGCTCTGCGTGGAAGCATCGTGCAGCCCATCTATTTATACCCCCGGCATACGAAGTATGCAAGGGGGTATATAGTTTTTGTCCATTCTGTCTGTCTGTCTGTCTGCCTGTCTGTCTGTCTTTTGTTTGATTTGTTTGATTTGAGGTTTAACGTCCCCGTCAACACTATTTAGGTCATTTTGGAGACGTTGCTTCCAATTTCATGGGACTTTTACCCGACATTGAGATGCCGCCCAATAAAACCAATAGGGTTTATATACATGGATTAAGACCACCTAAAATTAATACAAATTTTGTTTTTAAAGCATATTTGGAAGGTTAAAGCTACATTTTCTTTGTGATTTTGACCTTCAGTGTGCTTTTGTGGAAGACCGTCTTTTGGACTGTTCAACTGTGGTCTTAAAGACCACTTTTGAACCGTCTCAAATGTGGTCTAAATTGTAGGAATTTAACTGTATTGCTTCCTAAGTCTTTTCGAAGACAGCTATGTTCTACCATCATTACTTCATTATGCGTCGATATGGTGCATATCAACGCGAAATGAAATATTTTTTTTACTTCATTTCGCGTCGACTATGCCAACGCATAATGTAGTAAAAAAAATCAAAATGAAGAAATTACTACATTACTACATTATGCGTTGTATCAAACATAGAACTTTAATAAATTGCAGTTTTAAATAGCTTAAATGTGTGTCTTTTAATACATGTAATAGTTGGCCAAAAATGTCCTTTGGGAAACATAGGCCTATCAATTAAACAACTGATGGTGAGAATGAAGATTTTGTAACGTAAACAACACAACAGAACGTTAAAATATTAAAAAAAACTCTGGAAGAAATAGCTAAGAATGGCCTAAAATCAAAAACATTTGGGCCCCGTCAAGCGATTTTGGTACTTATCGCCTATGCGAGCAGCGAAGGTTCAGGCGAGCCTGCGCATCCGCACAGTCTCGTAAGAACCTTCGCTGCTCGCTCATACAAGCAGTGAATCAAGAGGAACCTTTAGACAGAAAGCCATATCCCTGGCCCCTCTGAATGGCTGGGCATGCGCAGTTAAAATTTGTCATGACGGAATGCTCGAAGACACAAATTCGCTTGGCGGGGCTCATTTGAAGTCTTATGTAGTTTTTTTTTTTTTTTTTTTCAAGACAACAGGATTTGGCATTACATGGCATTGCATATTGTGGCTCTGCTAGGAAGACAATTTTCATGAATACATGTTTTCTGAAAAATACGAAAAATACAGTAAATTTCTGTATTAAAACCACCTTTGGGACTGTTCAAAAGTGGTCTTAAGACCACTTTTGAACAGTCCCAATGGTGGTCTCTAATTATGAGACATTGGGTATAGAAAACACAAAGCAAGAATGACTGAAACCTTCTCAATAAGCTTTTAAAGGCAGATTTAGTCTAAACTTTAGTTGGTCTGAATAGCGGAATTTTATTATACAAACAATTTGTAGTCTGCTGACTTGACCCAGAGAGTGTTAAAGGTTAAAAAGGTCATTATGTGTCATATTCGCAGTCCAATAAAGTTAAACAATGGTGTTGCATTACTTACCATATAAGTCATTGTCGTACTAAGTATAATTGTATATAAATCATTTTTTGTGTATGATTGAGCGAACCATTTCTTTGATGTTTGACATTGATGTCAAAAGATCTCAGTTCTTTAGATTATAAGGGAAAGGGATACACGAGGGTCGTTCAGTAAGTATCTTACTTACTTAGTGTCACGCTTGACCTCTTCTTTTTCCACACAGTCACCCCGCAGCAGTAAGCACTTCCTCCATTGATGTTCCAAGGCTGAAAGTCCATTTTATAGAATTCAGGGTCTTTAAAGTCAATCCAACCTCCAACGGCTGCCTTAAGCTTAAGTAACGTTCGGCTTCATTGCCTTAGAAAGCATGGACTCTAGCATTTGCAGGTTGCAACAGCATACCTTTTGTACTTTTTTCTCCATGCCTTTTCTGATCTATGGCTGCCCGTTATCGGATCAAAATATTAGCATAATAGTGTCCATTAATAGTCATAGCCAACCAAAAGAACCGCCTTGCTATCCCAAAACACAGTTGCCATGCATGACCTTGCCAACTTGAATTTCTTTGGACGCGGTGAACCGTTACAACTCGATTGTTTACTCTGCTGTTTAGTCTCATGATCATAGTGGTGGATCTAAGTTTCGCCCCCGGTAACAAATCTTTAAAGAAAGTCTTTCGGATCAGAATCATATCTTTCCAAAAGGGGATACTCGGACAGCTCGTAGTGCTTTACAAAGGCATTTTTGGAACCCAACGCGCTGGAAGCTTCCTCATGCCCAGCCGTTCAAGTAAAATGGTAAAAAATCTACCCTCTTTTAGCCATTTCTGAAACTTTTATTCGCCTACCCTGCTTTACTAGTACCCTTAGATTTTCATTAGTGACGTCATCGATAGCTTTCACATGTCTTCCACTACGATGCTCGTCTTCCAACGTTACCCGACCACGTTTAAAATCAACCACCCATTTTTTAACAATTCCTCTCAAATTTCTCTCCAAAAACAGGTATCTAACAAGCATAGCTTTTACAAAAAAGCTTGGTCTACGCTTAGAACATATTAAATGCGAATTTCTAGAGTTATATCCCAGAAATATGTTTATACTGTTAACTGTCTTTGGCAATATTCTAATTGCCAGTCTGCACCAAGGATCCTGCCGACTGAAGTATAATGTCTGAAATGTCTTCGTTGCAAATGCTGTAATTTTGTTCTTTTTCATCTTCAGCACATGTGCAACTTCAATATGCTTGTAACATCTCATCAAAATGGAATGCTTGAAAACTGTTGGAGAAGCTGCACTTTATAGAAGACTTATTAACGATTAATCCAAAAAAATTCTAAAGGCGAGGCAAGGCTTCTAAGGCTCGTGTGAAGCTTATAGGATAGGCAATGGCCCGTCGTGGTCGAGTGTTTGTGGATGTACTTGTATATTTTGTTTCAGCCTGTACAAATATGTCAACAAATATGGGCTTGTACAAATGTGATAGCAATTCTGTGCCTGAGCAGTAAGACTCAATTCCTTCCTGCTGATATGGTGCCTTGCTGCTAATACGGTGCCTTCCTGCTGATATGGTGCCAGCAGTTGCAGTTATAGATATTTTCTTAAGAGTTACCTAAAATCGTACTTCACGGTGTCTAACCATGCATATTTCAGATAGTGTCGGATGTTTTTTTTTCTTTGTTTGGTTTTGGTTTTACGGCCCTTTCAAGGTTATTTCACTCATATCAGATTTGGATGATAACCGGAGTCCCGGCGTCCCATGTTTGATTTGATGTTTACCGTCCCCGTCAACACTATAAAGGTCATTTTGGAGACGCTGCTTCCAATTTTGTGGGACATTTACCCGACATTAAGATGAAATGACATCTCAAGCCCTGTCGCCCAATGAAACCAATAGGGTTTATAAGCATGTACGCCCCGATTCGCACCACTTTGCCTGGGAAGGCTTAGATCCTCTGAGTGGTTTACCAGTGCTCGTGAGCGGTCGGATTCAGCTCTGCGTGGAAGCATCATGCAGCCCATTAATTTCTTCAAGCCCCAATGGGCGGGGGCCGCATCGAGGAGGTGAAACTGCTGAAGACGTATAAAAACTGATAAGTTCTACATTACACATTCAGACCTCACCCCTGGCTCACTGCCTCAGGCATAACTGATGGATACGCTCAACTAACCCAGACGTACCTGGTTGCTCGATGCAACTGCAACTGTCATGGCAACTGCCACACAAATACTTTATATGTCGGTGCCATAGCATTCTACATATCTGCTGGCTCGGTGCCACTGCCTCCGACATTACAGCTGATTCGATGCCTAAGCCACAGATGTGTCTGCTGGCTCGATGCTGCTGCCTCACACATAACTGCAGGGTCGCTGCCATTTGCTAAGACATGACGCTGGCTCGGTTCCACTGCCTCAAACATAACTGCTGATTCGGTGCCAATGCCTCAGGTATGCCTGCTGACTCGGTTCCACTGCCTCAGACATATCTGCAGGATCGTTGCCATTGGCTCAGACATTCCTATTGGCTCAATGTCACTGCCTCAGACATTTATAACCGAAGGATTTGTTTGTTTGTTTGATTGGAGGTTTAACCTCCCCGTCAACACTGTAAAGGTCATTTTGGAGACGTTGCTTCCAATTTTGTGGGACTTTTACCCGACATTGAAATGAAATGACATCTCAAGCCCTGTCGCCCAATGAAACCAATATGGTTTATTAGCATGGACGGTCCGCCTCGCACCGCGGTTCCTGGACAGGCTTAGATCATCTTAGCGGTTTACCAGTACTAGTGTGCGGGCCGTATTCAGCTCTGCGTGGAAGCATCATGCAGCCCATATGTTTCTTCGAGCCCCTATGGGCGGGGGCCGTTATAACCGAAGGATCAGTACTTCTGCCTCAGGGGTACCTGGTTGCTTGATGCCACTGCGACTGACTTGCTAATAGACTTAGTGCCACTGCCACCAAAAAACTGTATGGATCGTTGCTAAGGCATCAGACATATATGCTGTCTCAAAAGTCACTACCTCGGATATGCCTGCTGACTTGTGCCACTGCATCAGACTTAACTTCTGATTCCTTGCCCAAATCACAGACGCGCCTGTTTGCTCGGTCCCGCTGCTTCAGACATAACTGCTGATCCCGTTCCTAAGCCACAGACGTACCTGCTGGTCCGGTGCCACTTCCACATGCATGCCTGCTTGCTCGGTTCCACTGCGTCAGACATAGGCCTACCTACGGGGTCGTTGTCACTGCCTCGGTGCCAAGGCATCAGACATATCTGCTGCCTCAAAGTCACTGTCTCGGGCATGCCTGCTGACTCGGTGCCACTGCATCAGACATAACTTCGGATTCCTTGCCTAAATCACAGACGTGCCTGCACTGCCTCTGGCACAACTGCTGATTCCGTGCCTTAAAACAAAGACGCGCATGCTGCATCTGTCCCGCTGCCTCTATTATAACTGCTGGTTCGTTTGCTAAGATATAACTACTGATTCGGTGCCTAAGCCATAGACGTGGCTGCTGGCTCAGTATCGCTGCCTCAGACATAACTGCTGATGCGGTGCTATACCACAGACGTGCCTGCTGGCTCGGTGCCACTTCCACAGGCATGTCTGAAGGCTCGGTTCCACTTCCTCAGAGATGCATGCAGGGTCGGTGTCAATCGCTGTCTCAGTGCCGCTGCCTCAGGCTATACCAAAGGATCTGTGCCACTGCCTCAAACATATCTGGTTGCTCGATGCCACTGTGGCTGTAATGCCTAATGAATTAGTGTTACACAAATACATTATGGATCGGTTGCAGGGCATCAGACATGTCTGCTGGCTCACAATCACTACCTCAGAAGTACTGCTGGCCGCGTGCCACTGCCTCAGACATAACTACTGATTCAGTGCCTAAGCCACAGACGTTCCTGCTGGCTCGGTGCCGCTGCTCAGACATGACTGGTGGTTCAGTGCCTACGCCACATACGCGCCTGGTGGCTCGGACCCGCTGCCTCAGATATAACTTCTTATTCGTTGCCTAAGCCATAGACTTGCACGCTGGCTTGGTGCTTCTGCCTGAGACATAACTGCTTATTCAGTGCCTAAGCCACAGGCGTGCCTATTGACTCGGTTACAGCTCCACGTGCATGTCTTCTGGCCTGGTCCTATTGTTTTAGAGATATATGCAGGGTCGTTGCCACTGGCTTGAAGGATCAGTGCCACTGCGACTGCTAAGCCTAATGACTAAGTGTCACTGTAACACAAATACAGTACTCTATGAATCGGTGGCAAGGCAAGACATGTCAGCAGTCATGTGTGAGGCAGGTTCGTTGCCTCTTGCTCAGACATGCCCGCTGGCTCAGACATGCCCGAATCCTTTCCTAAACCACAGACGCGCCTGCTGGCTTGGACCCGCTGGCTCAGATGAAACTATGATTCGGTGCCTAAGCCACAGGTGTGCCTGCTGGCTCGGTGCCGCTGTCTCAGATATAACTGCTGATTCGTTGCCTAAGCCATAGACGTACCTGCTGGTTCGGTGCCGCTACGTCAGACATAACTGCAAACTCGGTGCCCAAGCCACAGACGTACCTGCTGGCTCGGTGCCACATCCATAGGTATGCCTGCATGCTCGATTCCACTGCCTCAGAGATAGCTACAGGGTCGTTGTCACTCGCTGAGACAAGCCTGCTGTCCCAGTGCCACTGCCGCAGGCTAAACTGGTGGATCTGTGTCACAGCCTCAAATGTATCTTGTTACTTGATGCTACTGTAACTGTCATGCCTAATTATTTAGTGTCACTGTCACACACATACTTTATTGATCGATACCAGGGCATCAGACTTGTCAGCTGGCACATTGTCACTGCCTCAGAAGGCCTGATCTCTGTGTACCAATGCCTCTGACACAACTACTGATTCGGTGCCTATGCCATAGACGTGTCTGCCGGCTCGGTGCTGCTGCCTCATACATGGCTGCTGAATCGGTGCCTAAGCCACAGACGCGCCGTTCGGCTCGGACCCGCTACCTCAGTCATAACTGTTAATTCCGTGTCTAAACCACAGATGCGGCTGCTGACTCGGCCACGCCGCTTCAGATACAACTGCTGATTCGGTGCCTAAAATGTAGATTTGCCTGCTGGCTGGGTGCCTCTGCCTGGGAGATAACTGCTGATTTAGTGCCTAAGCCACAGACGTGCCTGCTGGATCGGTGCTACTTCCACATGCATGCCTGTTGGCTCTGTTCCACTGCCTCAGAGATACCTGCAGGGTTATTGTCAGTTGATGAGACATTCTCCCTGGCTCAGTGCCACTGATTAATGCTAAACTGATGGAACAGTGCCACTGCCCCAGACGTACCTGGTTGCTCGATGTCACTGCGGCCGTCATGGCAAATGACTAAGTACCACTGCCACACAAGTACTTTATGGATCGGTGGCAAAGCATCAAACATGCCTGAAGGCGGAATGTCACTGCCTAGGACATGCCTGCTAGCTCGGTGCTACTGCCTCCGACATAACAGCTGAATCGGTGCATGCTGGCTAGATGCTGCTGCCACACACATTACTGCATGGTCGTTGCCACTGGCTAAGATATACTTGGTTGCTCGTCTGTCATGCCAAATTACTTACTGCCACTACAACACAAGAGTACTTTATTGCTCGGTACCAAGGCATCAGGCATGTCTACTTGCTGAACGTCACTGCCTCGGACATGCCTGCTGGCTCGGAATACTGCCTCAGTCAAAACTGTTGATTCGGAGCTTAAACCACAGACGCACCTGCTGGCTCGGTGCCGCTGCCTCAGGCAAAGCTGCTGATTCAGTACAAAAGCCAAATACATGCCTGCGCGCCTGCTGGCTAGGTACCGCTGCCTCAGGTATAACTGCTGATTTGGTGCAAAAGCAGTCATGCCTGTTAGCTAGGTGCCAATGCTGTAGGAATACCTGCCGGCTCGGTTCCATTGCCTCATACATACTTACATTGTCTATGCCACTGTTTCAGACATGCCCGCTGGCTCAGTGCGACAGTCTCAGACTAACTGGTGGACCATTGCCAATGCATCAGACGTATCTGGCTGCTCGACGCCATTGCGTTTGTATGACGTAACCCGCGCCATAAAGTGGGCTAACTTCAGAACTTATTTAACCACAATTGTATAGTTTTACATTCTGCATAACTGCTGATTCGGTGCCTAAGCCTTTATGAATCGGTGGCAAGGCAAGACATGTTAACAGTCATGTCTAAGGCAGGGTCGTTGCCACTTGCTCAGACATTCCCGTTGGATCAGTGTCAATGCCTCAGACGTACCTGGCTGCTCGATACTATTTCGTTTGTCATGCCTCACAAAATTTAATACTTTATGATTCGGTGCCAAGGCATCAGACATTATCTGCTGCCTCAAAGTCACTGACTCGAACATGCGTGCTGACTCGGTCCAGCTGCCTCTGACATAACTGCTGATTGGGTGCCTTAGCTACATACATGCCTGTTGGCTGGATGCCACTGCCTCAGCTAGGTCTGCTGGTTGGTTTCACTGCCTCAGACAGAGGCACTGCAGGGTAGTTGTCACCGGCTTGATGCGAAAACACTTGACATATCTCCTGCCGCAAAGTCTTGTCCTCGGTCATGCCTGCTGACTCGGCGTCACTGTATGAGAGATAACTTATGTAAATCACAAACACACCTGGTGGCTCAGTCCCGCTGCCTCAGACATAATCGCTGGTTCCATGCCGAAGCCACAGACGTGCATGATAGCTCGGTGCAGCTGCCTCTGTCATAACTGCTGATTCAGTACCGAAATCACAGATGCGCCTGCTGCCTCTGTCCCGCTGCCTCTGTCATAACTGCTGATTCAGTACCGAAATGCCCCCTTCCTAAGATATAACTACTGATTCGATGCCTAAGCCATAGACGTGCCTCCTGGCTCTGTGTCGCTGCCTCAGATTAAGCCATAGACGTGCATGCTGCCTCAGACATAACTGTTAAATGGGTGCCTAAGCCACAGATGTGTCTTCTGGTTGGGTGCCACTACTCAAGTATGCCTAAAGGCTCCGTTCCACTGCCTCCGAGATACCCGCTGGGTCGTTGACCCCCGCTGAGACAAGCCCAGCCCACTGCTCCTGGCTAAACTAATGGATCTATGCCACGACCTCAAAGGTATGTTTGCTCGATGCCATTGTGACTGTCATGCCTAACGACTTAGTGGCACTGCCACACAAATAATTTAACGATCGGTGGCAGGGCATCAGGCATGACTGCTGGCATGGTGCTTAAGTCACACACACGCCTGCTGGCTCGGACCAGCTGCCTCAGTAATAACTGCTTATTCCTTGCTTAACTTGCTGGCTCGGTCCCGCTGCCTCAGATATAACCGCTTAAACCACAGGCTTGCTGCTGGCTCGGTGCCACATCCACACACATGCCTGCTTGCTCGGTTCCACTGCCTCGGAGATACCTGCAGGATCGTTGTCACTGACTCAGTGCCACTGTCTGATTCTAAACTGGCTGATATGTGCCACTGCCTCAAACGTACCTGGTTGCACTGCCACCCAAATACTTTATGGATCGGTGGCAAGGCATCAGACATGTCTGCTGGAGGAAAGTCACTGCCTCGGGCAAGCCTGCTAGCTCGTTGCCATCACCTTCGAAATAACTGCTGATTCGGTGTAGTCGCCACCGAAGTGCCTGCTTGCTCGTTGCTCCTGCCACACGCATAACTGCAGGGTCTTAACTACTCGTTAGGACATGCTCGCTGGCTCGGTTACACTGTATCAGACATAACTGCTGATTCGGTGCCACAATCATGCCGGCTGCCTCGCCGCCACTGACCCCGGCATGCCTGGTGGCTCGGTTCAGTTGCCTTAGACATACCTGTAGGATCCTTGCCAATGGCTAAGGAATTCCCGCTGGCTCAGTGTCACTGCCTCGAAAATAAACGATGATTCAGTGCTTCTGCTTCAGACGTACCTGGTTGCTTGATGCCACTGCGACAGACATGCAAATAGACTTAGTGCCACTGCCACCAAAATACTTTATGGATCGGTGCAAAAGCATCAGAC
This sequence comes from Lucinisca nassula, assembly GCA_963580285.1. Classification (NCBI taxonomy): domain Eukaryota; kingdom Metazoa; phylum Mollusca; class Bivalvia; order Lucinida; family Lucinidae; genus Lucinisca; species Lucinisca nassula. Next base: position 90,448,672 of record OY757011.1, on the reverse strand, counting down.
ACGCATGCTGGCTCAAAGTCACTGCCTCAAACAGGCCTGCTGGCTCGGTGCCACAGCCTAAGACATAAAGGCTGATTCGGTGCTTACGCCACAGACGTGCCTCCTAGTAAGGTGCAACTGCCTATTGCATGCCTGCTGGCTCAATTCAGGCATACCTCCAGTGTCGTTGCCAATGGCTCAGATATGCCTGAACTGCCTCAGACATAACTGATGTATCAGTGCCACTGCCTCATAAGTCGCTGCCTCGGGCATGCCTGCTGGCCCGGAGCCTCTGCCGCAGACATAACTGAATATTCAGAGCCTAAACCATAGACGCGCCTGCTCGGTCGGTGCCGCTGCCTTTGGCAAACTGCTGATTCGGTGCCTAAGCTAAAGAGATACATGCTAGTTAGGTGCGACTGCCACAGACAGGCCTGTCGGCACGGTTCCATTGCCTTAGACATACCTGCAGGCTCGTTGCTACTGGCTCAGGCATGCGCGCTGGCTCAGTGCGACCGCTTGGGATATAACTGATGGATCAGTGCCAATGTCTCATAGGTACCAGGCTGCTCGATGTCATTGCGTTTGTCATGTCACATAAATAATCAATGGTTTAGTGCCATAACTGCTGATTCGGCGCCTGATCCACAGACGCGCCAGCTTCCTCTGTACCGTTGTCTCAGCCATGACTGCTAACTCCTTGCCTAAACCACAGACGCGCCTGCTGGCTCGGTCCCGCTTCCTCTCATATAACTGCTGATTCGGTGCCTAAGCCATAGACGTGCATGCTGGCTCGGTACCGCTGCCTCCGACATAACTGCTGATTCGGTGCCTAAGCCACAGACCTGCCTACTGGTTTTATGCTACTTCCAAAGGAATGTCTGAAGCAGTGGCGCCTAGTTAGCAGGCATGTCTATGGCTTAGGCACCAAATCAACAGATATGCCTGTGACAGCGGCACCGATGCAGCAGGCGCATCTGTGGTTTAAGTTCGTAATCAGCTGTTTTATCTGAGGAAGGCACTTCCGAGGTAGTGACGTTGAGCAAGCAGACATGTATAACGTCTTGCCTAGCATGCGTGTCTGTGGCTAAGTCACCGAATCAGCTTTTTGTCTGTGGCAGTGGCTCCGAGCCAGCAGGCATTTTCAGGCAGTGACTTTAAGCAAGGAAACATGTCTAATGCCTTGTCCAGTCGGCCGATCTGAGGCTTAGGTGCGTCTATATTTCGGTGTAGCTGCCTCAAACAGAACTGCTTTTCCAGAGCCTAAACCACAGACGCGCCTGCTCGGTCGGTGCGCTGCCTTTAGCACAGCTGCTAATTCGGTGCCTAAGCTAAAGAGATACATGCTAGATAGGTGCCATTGCCACAGACATGCCTGTCGGCACGGTTCCATTGCCTTAGACATAGCTGCGGCTCGTTGCTACTGGCTCAGGCATGCGCGCTGGCTCAGTGCGACAGCTTGGATTAGTGCTAATGCCTCAGTGGTACCTGGCTGCTCGATGCTATTGCGTTTGTATTGTCACATAAATAATTAATGGTTTGGTGCCATTACTGCTGATTCGGTGTCTAAACCACAGACGCGCCTGCTGCCTCTGTACCGTTGTATCAGTCATAACTGCTAATAACTTGCCTAAACCATAGACGCGCCATAAACCATAGCTCGGTCCCGCTTACTCCAGTGCCTACGCAATAGACATAGCTGCTGGCTCGGTTCCGCTGGCTCAGATATAACTGCTGATTCGATGCCTCAGCCAAAGACGTGCATGCTGGCTCGGTGCCGCTGCCTCCGACATCATGCTGATTCGGTGCCTAAGCCACAGACCTTCCTGCTGGCTCTGTGCCACTCCCAAAGGAATGTCTGAAGCAGTTGCCACTAGCTAGCAGGCATGTATATGGCTTAGGCACCAAATCAACAGATATGCCTGCGGCAGCGGCAGCGGCACCGATCCAGCAGGCGCATCTGTGGTTTAAGTTCCAAATCAGCTGTTCTGCCTGTGGCAGTGGCTCCGAGCCAGCAGGCATGTTTGAGGCAGTGACTTTGAGCAAGCACACATGTCTAATGCCTTGACCAGTCGGCCCATCTGTTGCTTAGGCGCGTCTATAATTCGGTGCCGATGCCTCAGACAGAACTGGTTATTCAGAGCCTAAAACACAGACGCCCCTGCTCGGTTGGTGCCGCTGCCTTTGGCACAGCTGCTGATCCGGTGCCTAAGACAACGAGATGCATGCTAGTTAGGTGCCACTGCCACAGACATGCCTGTCGGCACGGTTCCATTGCCTTAGACATACCTGCAGGCTCGTTGCTACTGGCTCATGCAGGCATGCGCGCTGGCTCAGTGCGACACCTTCAGATATAATTGATGGATCATTGCCAATGCCTCAGAGGTACCTGGCTGCTCGATGTCACTGCGTTTGTCATGTCACATAAATAATCAGTGGTTTTGTGCCATTACTGCTGATTCGGTGCCTAAATCACAGACGCGCCTGCTGCCTCTATACCGTTGTCTCAGTCATAACTGCTAATTCCTTGCATAAACCATAGACGCGCCTGCGCAGTCCCGCTTCCTCCAGTGCCTAAGCTATAGACATGCCTGCTGACTCGGTTACGCGGCCTCAGATATAACTGCAGATTCGGTGCCTCAGCCATAGACGTACATGCTGGTTCGGTGCCGCTGCCTCCGACATAACTGCTGATTCGGTGTCTAAGCCACAGACCTAACTGCTGGCTCTGTGCCACTTCCAAAGGAATGTCTGAAGCAGTGGCGCCTAGCTAACAGGCATGTCTATGGCATAGGCACCAAATCAACAGAAATGCCTGCGGTTAAAGTCCCAAATCAGCTGTTTTGTCTGAGGCAGGCATTTCCGAGGCAGTGACGTTGAGCAAGCAGGCATGTATAACGTCATGCCCAGCAGGCGCATCTGAGGCTTAGGCCCCGAATCAGCTGTTTTGGCTGTGGCAGTGGCTCCGAGCCAGCAGGCATGTTTGAGGCAGTGACTTTGAGCAAGCAAACATGTCTAATACCTTGCCCAATCGGTCCATTTGAGGCTACGGGCCGACTGCCACTGCCACAGACATGCCTGTCGGCACGGTTCCATTGCCTTAGGTATACCTGCAGGCTCGTTCCTACTGGCTCAGGCATACGCGCTGGCTCAGTGTGACAGCTTCAGTTTTACCCGATGGATCAGTTTGTCTCAGTCATTACTGCTAATACTTGCCTAAACCATAGACGCGCCTGCTGGCTCGGTCCCGCAACCTCTAGTGCCTAAGCAATAGACATGCCTGCTGGCTCGGTTCCACTGCCTCAGATATTACTGATGATTCGGTGCCTAAGCCATAGACGTGCATGTTGGCTCGGTGCCGCTTACTCCAGTGCCTACGCAATAGACATAACTGCTGGCTCGGTTCCGATGCCTCAGATATAACTGCTGATTCGGTGCCTCAGCCGTAGACGTGCATGCTGGCTCGGTGCCGCTGCCTCCGACATAACTGCCGATTCGGTGTCTAAGCCACAGACCTGCCTGCTGGCTGTGTGCCACTTCCAAAGGAATGTCTGAAGCAGTGGCGCCTAGCTAGCAGGCATGTCTATGGCTTAGGCACCAAATCAACAGATATGCCTGCGGCAGCGGCACCTGTCGTTCAGCCGCAGCTGTGGTTAAAGTTCCAAATCAGCTGTTTTGTCTGAGGCAGACATTCCCGAGAAAGTGACATTGAGCAAGATGACATGTATAACGTCTTGCCCAGCAGGCGTGTCTGTGGCATAGGCACCGAATCAGCTGTTTTGTCTGTGGCGGTGGCTCCGAGCCAGCAGCCATGTTTGAGGCAGTGACTTTGAGCATGCAAACGTGTCTTATGCCTTGTCCAATCGGCCCTTTTGATGCTTAGGCGCGTGAATAATTCGGTGCCGCTGCCTCCGACATAACTGCTGATTCGGTGTCTAAGCCACAAACCTGCCTGCTGGCTCTGTGCCACTTCCAAAGGAATGTCTGAAGCAGTGGCGCCTAGCTAGCAGGCATGTCTATGGCTTAGGCACCAAATCAACAGATATGCCTGCGGCAGCGGCACCTGTCGTTCAGCCGCATCTGTGGTTAAAGTTCCAAATCAGCTGTTTTGTCTGAGGCAGACATTCCCGAGAAAGTGACGATGAGCAAGATGACATGTATAACGTCTTGCCCAGCAGGCGTGTCTGTGGCATAGGCACCGAATCAGCTGTTTTGTCTGTGGCGGTGGCTCCGAGCCAGCAGCCATGTTTGAGGCAGTGACTTTGAGCATGCAAACGTGTCTAATGCCTTGTCCAATCGGCCCTTTTGATGCTTAGGCGCGTGAATAATTCGGTGCCGCTGCCTCCGACATAACTGCTGATTCGGTGTCTAAGCCACAGACCTGCCTGCTGGCTCTGTGCCACTTCCAAAGGAATGTCTGAAGCAGTGGCGCCTAGCTAGCAGGCATGTCTATGGCTTAGGCACCAAATCAACAGATATGCCTGCGGCAGCGGCACCTGTCGTTCAGCCTCATCTGTGGTTAAAGTTTCAAATCAGCTGTTTTGTCTGAGGCAGACATTCCCGAGAAAGTGACGTTGAGCAAGATGACATGTATAACATCTTGCCCAGCAGGCGTGTCTGTGGCATAGGCACCGAATCAGCTGTTTTGTCTGTGGCGGTGGCTCCGAGCCAGCAGCCATGTTTGAGGCAGTGACTTTGAGCATGCAAACGTGTCTAATGCCTTGTCCAATCGGCCCTTTTGATGCTTAGGCGCGTGAATAATTCGGTGCCGCTGCCTCCGACATAACTGCTGATTCGGTGTCTAAGCCACAGACCTGCCTGCTGGCTCTGTGCCACTTCCAAAGGAATGTCTGAAGCAGTGGCGCCTAGCTAGCAGGCATGTCTATGGCTTAGGCACCAAATCAACAGATATGCCTGCGGCAGCGGCACCTGTCGTTCAGCCGCATCTGTGGTTAAAGTTCCAAATCAGCTGTTTTGTCTGAGGCAGACATTCCCGAGAAAGTGACGATGAGCAAGATGACATGTATAACGTCTTGCCCAGCAGGCGTGTCTGTGGCATAGGCACCGAATCAGCTGTTTTGTCTGTGGCGGTGGCTCCGAGCCAGCAGCCATGTTTGAGGCAGTGACTTTGAGCATGCAAACGTGTCTAATGCCTTGTCCAATCGGCCCTTTTGATGCTTAGGCGCGTGAATAATTCGGTGCCGCTGCCTCCGACATAACTGCTGATTCGGTGTCTAAGCCACAGACCTGCCTGCTGGCTCTGTGCCACTTCCAAAGGAATGTCTGAAGCAGTGGCGCCTAGCTAGCAGGCATGTCTATGGCTTAGGCACCAAATCAACAGATATGCCTGCGGCAGCGGCACCTGTCGTTCAGCCGCATCTGTGGTTAAAGTTTCAAATCAGCTGTTTTGTCTGAGGCAGACATTCCCGAGAAAGTGACGTTGAGCAAGATGACATGTATAACATCTTGCCCAGCAGGCGTGTCTGTGGCATAGGCACCGAATCAGCTGTTTTGTCTGTGGCGGTGGCTCCGAGCCAGCAGCCATGTTTGAGGCAGTGACTTTGAGCATGCAAACGTGTCTAATGCCTTGTCCAATCGGCCCTTTTGATGCTTAGGCGCGTGAATAATTCGGTGCCGCTGCCTCCGACATAACTGCTGATTCGGTGTCTAAGCCACAGACCTGCCTGCTGGCTCTGTGCCACTTCCAAAGGAATGTCTGAAGCAGTGGCGCCTAGCTAGCAGGCATGTCTATGGCTTAGGCACCAAATCAACAGATATGCCTGCGGCAGCGGCACCTGTCGTTCAGCCGCATCTGTGGTTAAAGTTCCAAATCAGCTGTTTTGTCTGAGGCAGACATTCCCGAGAAAGTGACGTTGAGCAAGATGACATGTATAACGTCTTGCCCAGCAGGCGTGTCTGTGGCATAGGCACCGAATCAGCTGTTTTGTCTGTGGCGGTGGCTCCGAGCCAGCAGCCATGTTTGAGGCAGTGCCTTTGAGCATGCAAACGTGTCTAATGCCTTGTCCAATCGGCCCTTTTGATGCTTAGGCGCGTGAATAATTCGGTGCCGCTGCCTCCGACATAACTGCTGATTCGGTGTCTAATCCACAGACCTGCCTGCTGGCTCTGTGCCACTTCCAAAGGAATGTCTGATGCAGTGGCGCCTAGCTAGCAGGCATGTCTATGGCTTAGGCACCAAATCAACAGATATGCCTGCGGCAGCGGCACCTGTCGTTCAGCCGCATCTGTGGTTAAAGTTCCAAATCAGCTGTTTTGTCTGAGGCAGACATTCCCGAGAAAGTGACGTTGAGCAAGATGACATGTATAACGTCTTGCCCAGCAGGCGTGTCTGTGGCATAGGCACCGAATCAGCTGTTTTGTCTGTGGCGGTGGCTCCAAGCCAGCAGCCATGTTTGAGGCAGTGACTTTGAGCATGCAAACGTGTCTAATGCCTTGTCCAATCGGCCCTTTTGATGCTTAGGCGCGTGAATAATTCGGTGCCGCTGCCTCAGACAGAACTGCTTATTCAGAGCCTAAACCACAGTCGCGCCTGCCCGGTCGGTGCCCTGCCATTGGCACAGCTGCTGATTCGGTGCCTAAGCTAAATAGATGCATGCTAGTTAGGTGCCACTGCCATAGACATGCCTGTTGGAACGGTTCCATTGCCTTATACATACCCGCAGGCTCGTTGCTACTGGCTCAGGCATGCGCGCTGGCTCAGTGCGACAGCTTCAGATATAACTGATGGATCAGTGCCAATGCCCAGAGGTACCTGGCTGCTCGATGTCATTGTTTTTGTCATGTCACATAAATAAAGGTTTGGTGCCATTACTGCTGATTCGGTGCCTAAACTACAGACGCGCCTGCTTCCTCTATACCGTTGTCTTCAGTCATAATTGCTTATTCCTTGCCTAAACCATAGTTGCACCTACTGGATCGGTCCCGCCTCCTCCAGTGCCTGCTTGCTGGCTCTGCGCCACTTCCAAAGTAATGTCCGAAGCAGTGGCGCCTAGCTAGCAGGCATGTATATGGCTTGGGCACCAAACCAACAGATATGTTGATGTTGGTATGTCCGTTTCGGTTTCAAAACTTTAGGGTTGAGACACACTGATGAAGATTAAATATCAGAAAGGCCTCTGTGTCACTAAATTAGGTATAGATACGCATTAATATGCCTGCGGCAGCAGCACCGATCCATCAGGTGCATCTGTGGTTTAAATTCCAAATCAGCTGTTTTGCCTGTGGCAGTGGCTCCGAGCCAGGAGGCATGTTTGAGACAGTGACTTTGAGCAAGCACACATGTATAATGCCTTGCCCAGTCGGCCGATCTGAGGCTTAGGCGCGTCTATAATTTGGTGCCGTTGCCTCAGACAGAACTGGTTATTCAGAGCCTAATCCACAGACGCACCTGCTCGGTCGGTGCCGCTGCCTTTGGCACAGATGCTGATCCGGTGCCTAAGCTAACGAAATGCATGCTAGTTAGGTGCCACTGCCACAGACATGCCTGTCGGCACGGTTCCATTGCCTTATACATACCCGCAGGCTCGTTGCTACTGGCTCATGCAGGCATGCGCGCTGGCTCAGTACGACAGCTTCAGATATAATTGATGGATCATTGACAATGCCTCAGAGGTACCTGGCTGCTCGATGCTATTGCGTTTGTCATGTCACATAAATAATCAGTGCTTTGGTGCCATTATTGCTGATTCGGTGCCTGAACCACAGATGCACCAGCTGCCTCTATACCGTTGCCTCAGTCATAATTGCTTATTCCTTGCCTAAACCATAGACGCACCTACTGGATCGGTCCCGCCTCCTCCAGTGCCTAAGCAATAGACATGCCTGCTGGCTCGGTTCGGCTGCCTCAGATATAACTGCTGATTCGGCGCCTAAGCCATAGACGTGCATGAGGGCTCGGTGCCGCTGCCTCCGACATAACTGCTGATTCGGTGCCTCAGCCACAGACCTGCCTGGTGGTTCTGTGTCACTTCCAAATGAATGTCTGAAGCAGTGGCGCATAGCTAGCAGGCATGTCTATGGCTAAGGCACCAAATCAAAAGATATGCCTGCAGCAACGGCACCTGTCCAGCAGGCGCATCTGTGGTTAAAGTTCCAAATGAGCTGTTTTGTCTGAGACAGGTATTCCCGAGGCAGTGACGTTGAGCAAGCAGAAATGTATAACGTCTTGCCCAGCAGGCGTGTCTGTGGCTTAGGCACCGAATCAGCTGTTTTGTCTGTGGCAGTGGCTCCGAGCCAGCATCGTGTCTGAGGCAGTGACTTTGAGCAAGCAAACATGTCTAATGCCTTGTCCAGTCGGCCCATCTGAGGCTTAGGTGCGTCTATAATTCAGTGCCGCTGCCTCAGACAGAACTGCTTATTCAGAGGCTAAACCACAGACGCGCCGTCTCGGTCGGTGCCGCTGCCTTTAGCACAGCTGCTAACTCTGTGCCAAAGCTAAAGAGATACATGCTAGATAGGTGTCATTGCCACAGACATGCCTGTCGGCAAGGTTCCATTGCCTTAGACATAGCTGCGGACTCGTTGCTACTGGCTCAGGCATGCGCGCTGACTCAGGACGACAGATTGGATTAGTGCCAATGCCCCAGAGGCTCCTGGCTGCTCGATGCAATTGCGTTTGTATTGTCACATAAATACTTAATTGTTTGGTGCCATTACTTCTGATTCTATGTCTAAACCACAGACGCGCCTGCTGCCTCTGTACCTTTGTATCAGTCATAACTGCTAATTCCTTGCCTAAACCCTAGACGTGCCTGCTGGCTCGGTCCCGCTTACTCCAGTGCCTAAGCAATAGACATAACTGCTGGGTCGGTTTCGATGCCTCAGATATAACTGCTGATTCGGTGCCTCAGCCATAGACGTGCATGCTGGCTCGGTGCCGCTGCCTCCGACATAACTGCTGATTCGGTGCCTAAGCCACAGACCTGCCTGCTTGCTCTGCGCCACTTCCAAAGGAATGTCTGAAGCAGTGGCGCCTAGCTAGCAGGCATGTATATGGCTTGGGCACCAAACCAACAGATATGCCTGCGGAAGCGGCACCGATCCATCAGGCGCATCTGTGGTTAAAGTTCCAAATCAGCTGTTCTGCCTGTGGCAGTGGCTCCGAGCCAGCAGGCATGTTTGAGGCAGTGACTTTGCCTAAACTAACGAGATGCATGCTAGTTAAGTGCCACTGCTACAGACATGCCTGTCGGCACGGTTCAATTGCATAAGACATACCGCAGGCTCGTTCCTACTGGCTCATGCAGGCCTGCGCGCTGGCACAGTGCGACAGCTTCAGATAAAAATGATGGATCGTTGCCAATGTCTCAGAGGTACCTAGCTGCTCGATGCCATTGCGTTTGTCATGTCACATAAATAATCAGTGGTTTGGTGCCATTACTGCTGATTCGGTGCCTAAACCAGAGATGCGCCAGCTGCCTCTATACCGTTGTGTCAGTCATAAATGCTAATTCCTTGCATACACCATAGACTCGCCTGCTGGCTCGGTCCCGCTTCCTCAGATATAACTGCTGATTCGGTGCCTAAGCCGTAGACGAGCATGCTAGCTCGGTGCCGCTGCCTCCGACATAACTGCTGATTCCGTGTCTAAGCCACAGACCTGCCTGCTGGCTCTGTGCCACTTCCAAAGGAATGTCTGAAGCAGTGGCGCCTAGCTTGCAGGCATGTTTATGGCTTAGGCACCAAATCAACAGATATGCCTGCGGCAGCGGCAGCGGCAGTGGCACCGATCCAGCAGGCGCATTTGTGGTTAAAGTCCCAAAGCAGCTGTTTTGTCTGAAACATGCATTTCCGAGGCAGTGACGTTGAGCAAGCAGACATGTATAACGTCATGCCCAGCAGGCGTGTCTGTGGCTTAGGCACCGAATCAGCTGGTTTGTCTGTCTGTGGCAGTGGCTCCGAGCCAGCAGGCGTGTTTGAGGCAGTGACTTTCAGCAAGCAAACATGTCTAATGCCATGTCCAGTCGGCCCATTTGAGGCTTAAGGGCGACTGCCACTGCCACAGACATGCCTGTCGGCACGATTCCATTGCCTTAGACATACCTGCAGGCTTGTTGCTACAGACTCAGGCATGCGCGCTGGCTCAGTGTGACAGCTACAGATATAACTGACGGATCAGTTTGTCTCAGTCATAACTGCTAATCCTTGCCTAAACCATAGACGCGCCTGCTGTCTCGGCCCCGCTTCCTCCAGTGCCTAAGCAATAGACATGCCTGCTGGCTCGGTGCCGCTGCCTCAGATATAACTGCTGATTCGGTGCCTAAGCCATAGACGTGCATGTTGGCTCGGTGCCGCTGCCTCCGACATAACTGCTGATTCGGTGCCTAAGCCACAGACCTGCCTGCTGGCTCGGTGCCACTTCAAAGGAATGTCTGAAGCAGTGGCGCCTAACTAGCAGGCATGTTTTTGGCTTGGGCACCAAATCAACAGATATGCCTGTGGCAGCGGCAGCGGCACCGACCCAGCAGGCGCATTTGTGGTTAAAGTTCCAAATCAGCTGCTTTGTCTGAGGCAGGCATTTCCGAGGCTGTGACGGTGAGCAAGCAGACATGTATAACGTCTTGCCCAAGACCGAATCAGCTGTTTTGTCTGTGGCAGTGGCTCCTAGACAGCAGGCATGTCTGAGGCAGTGACTTTGAGCAAGCAAAAATGTCTAATGCCTTGTCCAGTCGGCCCATCTGAGGCTTAGGTGCGTCTATAATTCGGTGTCGCTACCTCAGACAGAACTGCTTATTCAGAGCCTAAACCACAGATACGCCTGCTCGGTCGGTGCCGCTGCCTTTAGCACCGCTGCTGATTCGGTGCCTAAGCTAAAGAGATACATGCTAGATTGGTGCCATTGCCACAGACATGCCTGTCGGCACGGTTCCATTGCCTAAGACATAGCTGCGGGCTTGTTGCTACTGGCTCAGGCATGCGCGCTGACTCAGTGCGACAGATTGGATTAGTGCCAATGCCCTAGAGGTACCTGGTTAGTCGATGCCATTGCGTTTGTATTGTCACATTAATAATTAATGGTTTTGTGCCATTACTGCTGATTCTATGTCTAAAGCACAGACGCGCCTGCTGCCTCTGTACCGTTGTATCAGTCATAACTGCTAATTCCTTCCCTTAACCATAGACGCGTCTGCTGGCTCGGTCCCGCTTACTCCGGTGCCTAAGCAATAGACATAATTGCTGGCTCGGTTCCGCTGCCTCAGATATAACTGTTGATTCGGTACCTTAGCCATAGACGTGCATGCTGGCTCGGTGCCGCTGCCTCCGACATAACTGCTGATTCGGTTCCTCAGCCACAGACCTGTCTGGTGGTTCTGTGTCACTTCCAAATGAATGTCTGAAGCAGTGGCGCATAGCTAGCAGGCATGTCTATGGCTAAGGCACCAAATCAAAAGATATGCCTGCAGCAACGGCACCTGTCCAGCAGGCGCATCTGTGGTTAAAGTTCCAAATGAGCTGTTTTGTCTGAGACAGGTATTCCCGAGGCAGTGACGTTGAGCAAGCAGAAATGTATAACGTCTTGCCCAGCAGGCGTGTCTGTGGCTTAGGCACCGAATCAGCTGTTTTGTCTGTGGCAGTGGCTCCGAGCCAGCATCGTGTCTGAGGCAGTGACTTTGAGCAAGCAAACATGTCTAATGCCTTGTCCAGTCGGCCCATCTGAGGCTTAGGTGCGTCTATAATTCAGTGCCGCTGCCTCAGACAGAACTGCTTATTCAGAGGCTAAACCACAGACGCGCCGTCTCGGTCGGTGCCGCTGCCTTTAGCACAGCTGCTAACTCTGTGCCAAAGCTAAAGAGATACATGCTAGATAGGTGTCATTGCCACAGACATGCCTGTCGGCAAGGTTCCATTGCCTTAGACATAGCTGCGGAATCGTTGCTACTGGCTCAGGCATGCGCGCTGACTCAGGACGACAGATTGGATTAGTGCCAATGCCCCAGAGGCTCCTGGCTGCTCGATGCAATTGCGTTTGTATTGTCACATAAATACTTAATTGTTTGGTGCCATTACTTCTGATTCTATGTCTAAACCACAGACGCGCCTGCTGCCTCTGTACCTTTGTATCAGTCATAACTGCTAATTCCTTGCCTAAACCCTAGACGTGCCTGCTGGCTCGGTCCCGCTTACTTCAGTGCCTAAGCAATAGACATAACTGCTGGGTCGGTTTCGATGCCTCAGATATAACTGCTGATTCGGTGCCTCAGCCATAGACGTGCATGCTGGCTCGGTGCCGCTGCCTCCGACATAACTGCTGATTCGGTGCCTAAGCCACAGACCTGCCTGCTTGCTCTGCGCCACTTCCAAAGGAATGTCTGAAGCAGTGGCGCCTAGCTAGCAGGCATGTATATGGCTTGGGCACCAAACCAACAGATATGCCTGCGGAAGCAGCACCGATCCATCAGGCGCATCTGTGGTTAAAGTTCCAAATCAGCTGTTCTGCCTGTGGCAGTGGCTCCGAGCCAGCAGGCATGTTTGAGGCAGTGACTTTGCCTAAGCTAACGAGATGCATGCTAGTTAAGTGCCACTGCTACAGACATGACTGTCGGCACGGTTCAATTGCATAAAACATACCGCAGGCTCGTTGCTACTGGCTCATGCAGGCCTGCGCGCTGGCACAGTGCGACAGCTTCAGATATAATTGATGGATCGTTGCCAATGTCTCAGAGGTACCTAGCTGCTCGATGCCATTGCGTTTGTCATGTCACATAAATAATCAGTGGTTTGGTGCCATTACTGCTGATTCGGTGCCTAAACCAGAGATGCGCCAGCTGCCTCTATACCGTTGTGTCAGTCATAAATGCTAATTCCTTGCATACACCATAGACTCGCCTGCTGGCTCGGTCCCGCTTCCTCAGATATAACTGCTGATTCGGTGCCTAAGCCGTAGACGAGCATGCTAGCTCGGTGCCGCTGCCTCCGACATAACTGCTGATTCCGTGTCTAAGCCACAGACTTGCCTGCTGGCTCTGTGCCACTTCCAAAGGAATGTCTGAAGCAGTGGCGCCTAGCTAGCAGGCATGTTTATGGCTTAGGCACCAAATCAACAGATATGCCTGCGGCAGCGGCAGCGGCAGCGGCACCGATCCAGCAGGCGCATTTGTGGTTAAAGTCCCAAAGCAGCTGTTTTGTCTGAAACATGCATTTCCGAGGCAGTGACGTTGAGCAAGCAGACATGTATAACGTCATGCCCAGCAGGCGTGTCTGTGGCTTAGGCACCGAATCAGCTGGTTTGTCTGTCTGTGGCAGTGGCTCCGAGCCAGCAGGCGTGTTTGAGGCAGTGACTTTCAGCAAGCAAACATGTCTAATGCCATGTCCAGTCGGCCCATTTGAGGCTTAAGGGCGACTGCCACTGCCACAGACATGCCTGTCGGCACGATTCCATTGCCTTAGACATACCTGCAGGCTTGTTGCTACAGACTCAGGCATGCGCGCTGGCTCAGTGTGACAGCTACAGATATAACTGACGGATCAGTTTGTCTCAGTCATAACTGCTAATCCTTGCCTAAACCATAGACGCGCCTGCTGTCTCGGCCCCGCTTCCTCCAGTGCCTAAGCAATAGACATGCCTGCTGGCTCGGTGCCGCTGCCTCAGATATAACTGCTGATTCGGTGCCTAAGCCATAGACGTGCATGTTGGCTCGGTGCCGCTGCCTCCGACATAACTGCTGATTCGGTGCCTAAGCCACAGACCTGCCTGCTGGCTCGGTGCCACTTCAAAGGAATGTCTGAAGCAGTGGCGCCTAACTAGCAGGCATGTTTTTGGCTTAGGCACCAAATCAACAGATATGCCTGTGGCAGCGGCAGCGGCACCGACCCAGCAGGCGCATTTGTGGTTAAAGTTCCAAATCAGCTGCTTTGTCTGAGGCAGGCATTCCCGAGGCTGTGACGGTGAGCAAGCAGACATGTATAACGTCTTGCCCAAGACCGAATCAGCTGTTTTGTCTGTGGCAGTGGCTCCTAGACAGCAGGCATGTCTGAGGCAGTGACTTTGTGCAAGCAAACATGTCTAATGCCTTGTCCAGTCGGCCCATCTGAGGCTTAGGTGCGTCTATAATTCGGTGTCGCTACCTCAGACAGAACTACTTATTCAGAGCCTAAACCACAGATGCGCCTGCTCGGTCGGTGCCGCTGCCTTTAGCACCGCTGCTGATTCGGTGCCTAAGCTAAAGAGATACATGCTAGATTGGTGCCATTGCCACAGACATGCCTGTCGGCACGGTTCCATTGCCTAAGACATAGCTGCGGGCTTGTTGCTACTGGCTCAGGCATGCGCGCTGACTCAGTGCGACAGATTGGATTAGTGCCAATGCCCTAGAGGTACCTGGTTAGTCGATGCCATTGCGTTTGTATTGTCACATTAATAATTAATGGTTTTGTGCCATTACTGCTGATTCTATGTCTAAAGCACAGACGCGCCTGCTGCCTCTGTACCGTTGTATCAGTCATAACTGCTAATTCCTTCCCTTAACCATAGACGCGTCTGCTGGCTCGGTCCCGCTTACTCCAGTGCCTAAGCAATAGACATAACTGCTGGCTCGGTTCCGCTGCCTCAGATATAACTGTTGATTTGGTACCTCAGCCATAGACGTGCATGCTGGCTCGGTGCCGCTGCCACCGGCATAACTGCTGATTCGGTGCCTAATTCACAGACCTGCCTGCTTGCTCTGCGCCACTTCCAAAGGAATGTCTGAAGCAGATGCGCCTAGATAGCAGGCATGTCTATGGCTTAGGCACCAAATCAACAGATATTCCTCCGGCAGCGGCAGCAATCCACCAGGCTCATCTGTTTTTTAAGTTCCATATCAGCTGTTTTCCCTGTGGCAGTGGCTCCGAGCCAGCAGGCATGTTTGAGGCAGTGACTTTGAGCAAGCACACATGTCTAATGCCTTGTCCAGTCGGCCAATCTGAGGCTTAGTCGCGTCTATAATTCGGTGCCGCTGCCTCAGACAGAACTGGTTATTCAGAGCCTAAACCGAAGACGCCCCTGCTCGGTCGGTGCCGCTGCCTTTGACACAGCTGCTGATCCGGTGCCTAAGCTAACGAGATGCATGCTAGTTAGGTGCCACTGCCACAGACATGCCTGTCCGCACGGTTCCATTGCCTTAGACATACCTGTAGGCTCGTTGCTACTGGCTCATGCAGGCATGCGCGCTGGCTCAGTGCGACAGCTTCAGATATAATTGATGGATCATTGCTAATGCCTCAGAGGTACCTGGCTGCTCGATGCCATTGCGTTTGTCATGTCATATAAATAATCAGTGATTTGGTGCCATTACTGCTGATTCGGCGCCTAAACCACAGACGCGCCTGCTGCGTCTATACCGTTGTCTCAGTCATAACTGCTAATTAGTTGCATAAACCATAGACGCGGCTGCTGGCTCGGTCCCGCTTCCTCCGGTGCCTAAGTAATAGACAAGCCTGCTGGCTCGGTTACGCTGCCTCTGATATAACTGCTGATTCGGTGCCTAAGCCATAGACGTGCATGCTGGCTCGGTGCCGCTGCCTCCGACATAACTGCTGATTCGTTTTCTAACCCACAGACCTGCCTGCTGGCCCTGTGCCACTTCCAAAGGAATGTCTGAAGCAGTGGTGCATAGCTAGCAGGCATGTCTGTGGCTTTGGTACCAAATCAGATATGCCTGCGGCAGCGGCACCGATCCAGCAGGCGCATTTGTGCTTTAAGTCCCAAATCAGATTTTTTATCTGTGGCAGGCATTTCCGAGGCAGTGACGCTGAGCAAGCAGACATGTATAACGTCATGCCCAGCAGGCGTATTTGTGGCTTAGGAACCGAATCAGCTGTTTTGTCTGTGGCAGTGGCTCCGAGCCAGCAGGCATGTTTGAGGCAGTGACTTTGAGCAAGCAAACATGTCTAATGCATTGTCCAGACGGCCCATTTAATGCTACAGGCCGACTGCCACTGTCACAGGCATGCCTGTCGGCACGGTTCCATTGTCTTAGACATACCTGCAGGCTCGTTGCTACTAGCTCAAGCATGCGCGCTGGCTCAGTGTGACAGCTTCAGATATACCTAATGGATCAGTTTGTCCTTGCCTAAACCATAGACGCGCCTGCTGGCTCGGTCCCGCTTCCTCAAGTGCCTAAGCAATAGACATGCCTGCTGGCTCGGTTCCGCTGCCTCAGATATAACTGATGATTCGGTGCCTAAGCCAAAGACGTGCATGTTGGCTCGGTGCCGCCCCTCCGACATAACTGCTGATTCGGTGCCTAAGCAACAGACCTGCCTGCTGGCTCTGTGCCACTTCCAAAGTAATGTTTGAAGCAGTGGCGCCTAGCTAGCAGGCATGTTTTTGGCTTAAGCACCAAATCAACAGATATGCCTGCGGCAGCGGCACCGATCCATCAGGCGCATGTATAACGTCTTGCCTAGCAGGCGTGTCTGTGGCTTAGGCACCGAATCAGCTGTTTTGTCTGTGACTGGGACTCCGAGCCAGCAGCCATGTATGAGGCAGTGACTTTGAGCAAGCAAACGTGTCTAATACCTTGTCCAATCGGCCCTTCTGGTGCTTAGGCGAGTCTATAATTCGGTGCCGCTGCCTAAGACAGAACTGCTTATTCAGAGTCTACACCACAGACGCGCCTGCTCGGTCGGTGCCCTGCCATTGGGACAGCTGCTGATTCGGTGCCTAAGCTAAAGGGATGCATGCTAGTTAGGTGCAACTGCCATAGATATTCCTGTCGGCACAGTTCCATTGCCTTAGACATACCTGCTGGCTCATGCTACTGGCTCAGGCATGCGCGCTGGCTCTGTGCGACAGCTTCAGATATAACTGATGGATCAGTGCCAATGCCCCAGAGGTACCTGGCTGCTCGATGCCATTGTTTTTGTCATGTCACATAAATAATCAATGGTTTGGTGCCATAACTGCTGATTCGTTGCCTAAACCACAGACGCGCCTGCTGCCTCTGTACCGTTGTCTCAGTCATAATTGCTTATTCCTTGCCTAAACAGTAGTCGCGCCTACTGAATCGGTCCCGCTTCTTCCAGTGCCTAAGCAGTAGACATGCCAGCTGGCTCGGTTTCGCTGCCTCAGATATAACTGCTGATTCGGCGGCTAAGCCATAGACGTGCATGCTGGCTCGGTGCCGCTGCCTCCGACATAACTGCTGGTTCGGTGCCTAAGCCACAGAGCTGCCTGGTGGCTCTGTGCCACTTCCAAAGGAATGTTTGAAGCAGTGGCGTATAGCTAGCAAGCATATCAATGGCTTATCCACCAAATCAAAAGATATGCCTGCGGCAGCGGCACCTGTCCAGCAGGCGCATCTGTGGTTTAAGTTCCGAATCAGCTGTTTTGTCTGAGACAGCCGTTCCCGAGGCAGTGACGTTGTGCAAGCAGACATGTATAACGTCTAGCCCAGCATGCTTGTCTGTGGTTTAGGCACCGAATCAGCTGATGTGTCTGTGGCAGTGGCTCCGAGCCAGCAGGCATGTCTGAGGCAGTTACTTTGAGCAAGCAAACATGTCTAATGCCTTGTCCAGTCGGCCCATCTGAGCTTAGGTGCGTGGATAATTCGGTGCCGCTGCCTCAGACAGAACTGCTGATCCAGAGCCTAAACCACGGTCGGTGCCGCTGCCTTTAGCATAGCTGATGATTCGGTGCCTAAGCTAAAGAGATACATGCAATATATGTGCCATTGCCAAAGACATGCCTGTCGGCACGGTTCCATTGCCTTAGATATAGCTGCGGGCTCGTTGCTACTGGCGCAGGCATGCGCGCTGGCTCAGTGCGACAGCTTGGATCAGTGTCAATGCCCCAGAGGTACTTGGCTGCTCGATGCCATTGCGTTTGTATTGTCACATAAATAATAAATGGTTTGGTGCCATTACTGCTGATTAGGTGTCTGAACCAGAGACGCGCCTGCTGCCTCGGTACCGTTGTATCAGTCATAACTGCTAAGTCCTTGCCAAAACCATAGACGCCTGCTAGCTCGGTCCCCCTTACTCCAGTGCCTAAGCAATAGACATAACTGCTGGCTCGGTTCCGCTGCCTAAGATATAAGTGCTGATTCGGTGCCTCAGCCATAGACGTGCATGCTGGCTCGCTGCCGCTGCCTCCGACATAACTGCTGATTGGGTGCCTAAGCCACAGACCTGCCTGCTGGCTCTTCGCCACTTCCAAAGGAATGTTTGAAGCAGTGGCGCCTAGCTAGCAGGCATGTATATGGCTCAGGCACCAAATCAACATATATGCCTGCTGCAGCGGCACCGATCCATCAGGAGAATATGTGATTAAAGTTCCAAAATCAGCTGTTTTGTCTGAGGCAGGCATTCCCGAGGCAATGACGTTGAGCAAGCAGACATGTATAACGTCTTGCCCAGCAGGTGTGTCTGTTGCTTAGGCACCGAATCAGCTGTTTTTTTCTGTGGCTGTGGCTCCGAGCCAGCAGGCATGTCTGAGTCAGTGACTTTGAGCAAGCAAACATGTCTAATGCCTTGTCCAGTCGGCCCATCTGAGGCTTAGGTGCATCTTTAATTCGGTGCCGCTGCCTCAGATAGAACTGCTTATTCAGAGCCTAAACCACAGACGCGCCTGCTCGGTCGGTGCTGCTGTCTTTAGCACAGCTGCTGATTCGGTGCCTAAGCTAAAGAGATACATGCTAGATAGGTGCCATTGCCACAAACATGCCTGTGGGCACGGTTCCATTGCCTTAGACATAGTTGCGGGCTCGTTGCTACTAGCTCAGGCATGCGCGCTGGCTCAGTGCGATAGCTTTGATAAGTGCCAGTGCCCCAGAGGTACCTGGCTGCTCGATGCCATTGCGTTTGTATTGTCACATTAATAATTAATGGTTTGGTGACATTACTGCTGATTCGGTGTCTAAACCACAGACGCGCCTGCTGCCTCTGTACCGTTGTATCAGTCATAACTGCTAATTCCTTGCCTTAACCATAGACGCGTCTGCTGGCTCGGTCCCGCTTACTCCAGCGCCTAAGCAATAGACATAACTGCTGGGTCGATTCCGCTGCCTCAGATATACCTGCTGATTCGGTGCCTCAGCCATAGACGCGCATGCTGGCTCGGTGCAGCTGCCTCCGACATAACTGCTGATTCGGTGCCTAAGCCACAGACCTGCCTGCTGGCTCTGCGCCACTTCCAAAGGAATGCTTTTAGCAGTGGCGCCTAGCTAGCAGGCATGTCTATGGCTTAGGCACCAAATCAACAGATATTCCTCCGGCAGCGGCAGCAATCCACCAGGCTCATCTGTTGTTTAAGTTCCATATCAGCTATTATGCCTGTGGCAGTGGCTCCGAGCCAGCAGGCATGTTTGAGTCAGTGACTTTGAGCAAGCACACATGTGTAATGCCTTGTCCAGTCGGCCCATCTGAGGCTTAGGCGCGTCTATAATTCGTTGCCGCTGCCTCAGATAGAACTGGTTATTCAGAGCCTAAACCACAGACGAGCCTGCTCGGTCATTGCGGTTTGGCACAGCTACTGATCCGGTGCCTAAGCTAACGAGATGCATGCTAGTTAGGTGCCACTGCCACAGACATGCCTGTCGGCACAGTTCCATTGTCTTAGACATACCCGCAGGCTATAATTAGACGCCGCTGCCTCAGACAGAACTGCTTATTCAGAGCCTAAACCACAGACGCGCCTGCTCGGTCGGTGCCGCTGCCTTTAGCACAGCTGCTGATTCGGTGCCTAAGCTAAAGAGATACATGCTAGATAGGTGCCGTTGCCACAGACATGCCTGTGGGCACTGTTCCATTGCCTTAGACATAGCTGCGGGCTCGTTGCTGCTGGCTCAGGCATGCGCGCTGGCTCAGTGCGACAGCTTGGATAAGTGCCAGTGCTCCAGAGGTACCTGGCTGCTCAATGCCATTGCGTTTGAATTGTCACATTAATAATTAATGGTTTGGTGTCATTACTGCTGATTCGGTGTCTAAACCACAGACGCGCCTGCTGCCTCTGTACCGTTGTATCAGTCATAACTGCTAATAACTTGCCTAAACCATAGACGCGCCTGCTGGCTCGGTCCCGCTTACTCCAGTGCCTAAGCAATAGACATAACTGCTGGGTCGGTTCTGCTGCCTCAGATATAACTGCTGATTCGGTGCCTCAGCCATAGGCGTGCATGCTGGCTCGCTGCCGCTGCCTCCGAAATAACTGCTGATTCGGCGCCTAAGCCACAGACCTGCCTGCTGGCTCTGTGCCACTTCCAAAGGAATGTTTTAGCAGTGGCGCCTAGATAGCAGGCATGTCTATGGCTTAGGCATCAAATCAACAGGTATGCCTGCGGCAGCGGCAGCGATCCATCAGGCGCATCTGTGGTTTAAGTTCCATATCCGCTGTTATGCCTGTGGCAGTGGCTCCGAGCCAGCAGGCATGTTTGAGGCAGTGACTTTGAGCAAGCACACATGTCTAATGTCTTGTCCAGTCGGCCCATCTGTGGCTTAGGCGCGTCTATAATTCGTTACCGCTGCCTCAGATAGAACTGGTTATTCAGAGCCTAAACCACAGACTCGCCTGCTCGGTCGCTGCCTTTGGCACAGCTACTGATCCGGTGCCTAAGCTAACGAGATGCATGCTAGTTAGGTGCCTATGCCACAGACATGCCTGTCGGCGCGGTTCCATTGTCTTAGACATACCCGCAGGCTCGTTCCTACTGGCTCATGCAGACATGCGCGCTGGCTCAGTGCGACAGCTTCAGATATAATTGATGGATCACTGCCAATGCCTCAGAGGTACCTGGCTGCTCGATGTCATTGCGTTTGTCATGTCACACTGCCATTACTGCTGATTCGGTGCCTAAACCACAGACGCGCCTGCTGCCTCTATACCGTTGTCTCAGTCAAAACAGCTAATTCCTTGCATAAACCATAGACGCGCCTGCTGGCTCGTTCCCGCTTACCCCAGTGCCAAAACAATAGACATGCCTGCTGGCTCGGTTACGCTGCCCCAGATATAACTGCTGATTCGGTGCCTAAGCCATAGACGTGCATGCTTGCTCGTTGCCGCTGCCTCCGACAAAACTCCTGATTCGGTGTCTAAGCCTCAGACCTGCCTGCTGGCTCTGCGCCACTTCCAAAAGGAATGTCTGAAGCAGTGGCGCCTAGCTAGCAGGCATGCTTATGGCTTAGGCACCAAATCAACAGATATGCCTGCGGCAGCGATCCAGCAGGCGCATTTATGGTTTAAGTCCCTAATCAGCTGTTTTGTCTGAGGCAGGCATTTCCGATGCAGTGACAATGAGCAAGCAGACATGTATAACGTCTTCCCCAGCAGGCGTGTCTGTGGCTTAGGCGCCGAATAAGCTGTTTTGTCTGTGACAGTGACTCCGAGCCAGCAGGCATGTTTGAGGCAGTGACTTTGAGACAGCAAATGTGTCTAATGCCTTGTCCAATCGGCACGACTGATGCTTAGGCGCGTCCATAATTCGGTGCCGCTGCCTCAGACAGAACTGCTTATTCAGAGCCTAAACCACAGACGCGCCTGTTCGGTCGGTGCCCTGCCATTGGCAAAGCTGCTGATTCGGTGCCTAAGCTAAAGAGATGCATGCTTGTTGGGTGTCACTGCCATAGACATGCCTGTCGGCCCGGTTCCATTGTCATAACGTCATGCCCAGCAGGCGTGTCTGTGCTTTAGGCACCGAATCAGCTGTTTTGTCTGTGGCAGTGCCTCAGAGCCAGCAGGCATGTTTGAGGCAGTGACTTTGAGCAAGCAACCATGTCCAATGCCTTGTCCAGTCGGCCCATTTGAGGCTTGGTGGCGACTGCCACTGCCACAGACATACCTGTCGGCATGGTTCCATTGCCTTAGACATACCTGCAGGCTCGCTGCTACTGGCTCAGGCATGCGTGCTGGCTCAGTGTGACAACTTCAGATATAACTGGTGGATCGGTTTGTCTCAGTCATAACTGCAAATCCTTGCCTCAACCATAGACGCGCCTGCTGGCTCGGCCGCGCTTCCTCCAGTGCCTAAGCAATAGACATGCCTGCTGGCTTGGTTCCGCTGCCTCAGATAAAACTGCTGATTCGGTGCCTAAGCCATAGACGTGCATGTTGGCTCGGTGCCGCTGCCTCCGATATAACTGCTGATTCAGTGCCTATGCCACAGACCTGCCTGCTGGCTCTGTGCCACTTCCAAAGGAATGTTTGAAGCAGTGGCGCCTAGCTAGCAGGCATGTCTATGGCTTAGGCACCAAATCAACAGATATGCCTGTGGCAGCGGCACCGATCCAGCAGGCGCATCTGTGGTTAAAGTTCCAAATCAGCTGTTTTGTCTGAGGCAGGCATTTCCGATGCAGTGACAATGAGCAAGCAGACATGTATAACGTCTTCCCCAGCAGGCGTGTCTGTGGCTTAGGTACCGAATCAGCTGCCATTGGCACAGCTGCTGATTCAGTGCCTAAGCTAAAGAGATGCATGCTAGTTAGGTGTCACTGCCATAGACATGCCTGTCGGCACGGTTCCATTGCCTTAGACATACCTGCAGGCTCGTTGCTACTGGCTCAGGCATGCGCGCTGGCCCAGTGCGACAGCTTTAGATATAACTGATGGATCGGTGCAAATGCCTCAGAGGTACCTGGCTGTTCATGCCATTGTTTTTGTCATGTCACATAAATAATCAATGGTTTGATGCCATTACTGCTGATCCGGTGCCTGAACCACAGACGCGCCTACTGGATCGGTCCTGCTTCCTCCAGTGCCTAAGCAATAGACATGCCTGCTGGCTCAGTTCCGCTGCCTCAGATTTATCTGCTGATTCGTCGCCTAAGCCATATACGTGCATGCTGGCTCGGTGCAACTTTCAAAGAAATGTCTGAAACAGTGGCGCATAGCTAGCAGGCATGTCTATGGCTTAGGCACCAAATCAACAGATATGCCTGCGGCAGCGGCACCTGTCCAGCAGGCGCATCTGTGGTTAAAGTTCCAAATCAGGTGTTTTGTCTGAGGCAGGCATTTCCGATGCAGTGACAATGAGCAAGCAGACATGTATAACGTCTTCCCCAGCAGGCGTGTCTGTGGCTTAGGTACCGAATCAGCTGTCATTGGCACAGCTGCTGATTCGGTGCCTAAGCTAAAGAGATGCATGCTAGTTAGGTGTCACTGCCATAGACATGCCTGTCGGCACGGTTCCATTGCCTTAGACATACATGCAGGCTCGTGCTACTGGCTCAGGCATGCGCGCTGGCTCAGTGCGACAGCTTTAGATATAACTGATGGATCGGTGCAAATGCCTCAGAGGTACCTGGCTGTTCATGCCATTGTTTTTGTCATGTCACATAAATAATCAATGGTTTGATGCCATTACTGCTGATTCGGTGCCTGAACCACAGACGCGCCTACTGGATCGGTCCTGCTTCCTCCAGTGCCTAAGCAATAGACATGCCTGCTGGCTCAGTTCCGCTGCCTCAGATTTATCTGCTGATTCGGCGCCTTAGCCATAGACGTGCATGCTGGCTCGGTGCAACTTTCAAAGAAATGTCTGAAACAGTGGCGCATAGCTAGCAGGCATGTCTATGGCTTAGGCACCAAATCAACAGATATGCCTGCGGCAGCGGCACCTGTCCAGCAGGCGCATCTGTGGTTTAAGTTCCAAATCAGCTGTTTTGTCTGAGGAAGGCATTCCCGAGACAGTGACGTTGAGCAAGCAGACATGTATAACGTCTTGCCCAGCAGGCGTGTCTGTGGTTTAGGCACCGAATCAGCTGTTTTGTCTGTGGCAGTGGCTCCGAGCCAGCAGGCATGTTTGAGTCAGTGACTTTGAGCAAGCAAACATGTCAAATGCCTTATTCAGTCGGCCCATCTGAGGCTTAATTTGGTCTATAATTCGCTGCGGCTGCCTCAGTCAGAACTGCTTTTTCAGAGCCTAAACCACAGACACGCCTGCTCGGTCGGTGCCGCTGCCTTTGGCACAGCTGCTGATTCGGTGCCTTAGCTAAAGAGATGCATGCTAGTTAGGTGCCACTACCACAGACATGCCTATCGGCACGGTTCCATTGCCTTAGATATACCTGCAGGCTCGTTGCTACTGGCTCAGGCATGCGCGCTTGCTCAGTGCGACAGCTTCAGATATAACTGATGGATCAGTGCCAATGCCTCAGAGGTACCTTGCTGCTCGATGCCATTGCGTTTGTCATGTCACATAAATAATCAATGGTTTGGTGCCATTACTGCTGACTCGGTGCCTAAACCACAGTCGTCCCTGCTGCCTCTGTACCGTTGTCTCAGTCATAATTGCTAATTCCTTGCCTAAACCATAGACGCGCCTGGTGGGTCGGTCCCGCTTCCTGCAGTGCCGAAGCAATAGACATGCCTGCTGGCTCGGTTCCGCTGCCTCAGATATAACTGCTGATTCGGTGCCTAAGCCATATGCGTGCATGCTGGCTCGGTGCCGCTGCCTCCGACATATCTGCTGATATGGTACCTGAACCACAGACCTGCCTGCTGGCTCTGTACCACTTCCAAAGGAATGTTTGAAGCAGTGGCTCCTAACTATCAGGCATGTCTATGACTTAGGCACCAAATTAGTAGATATGCCTG
Organism: Lucinisca nassula; assembly: GCA_963580285.1. Taxonomy (NCBI): domain Eukaryota; kingdom Metazoa; phylum Mollusca; class Bivalvia; order Lucinida; family Lucinidae; genus Lucinisca; species Lucinisca nassula. The sequence goes on along the minus strand of OY757011.1, from coordinate 90,424,167 downwards.
CGGCAGCGGCACCGATGCAGCAGGCGCATCTGAGGTTAAAGTTCCAAATCAGCTGTTTTTTCTGAAGCAGGCATTTCCGAGGCAGTGACGTTGAGCAAGCAGACATGTATAACGTCTTGTCAAGCAGGCGTGTCTGTGGCTTAGGCACCGAATCAGCTGTTTTGTCTGTGGCAGTGGCTCCGAGCCAGCAGGCATTTTTGAGGCAGCGACTTTGAGCAAGCAAACATGTCTAATGCCTTGTCCAGTTGGCCCATCTGAGGCTTAGGCGTGTCTATAATTCAGTGCCGCTGCCTCAGACAGAACTGCTTATTCAGAGCCTAAACCACAGACGCGCCTGCTCGGTCGATGCCGCTGCCTCTGGCACAGCTACGGATTCGGTACCTAAGCTTAACAGATGCACGCTAGTTAGGTGCCACTGCCACAGATATGCCTGTCGGCACGGTTTCATTGCCTTAGACATACCTGCAGGCTCGTTGCTACTGGCTCAGGCATGCGCGCTGGCTCAGTGCGACAGCTTCAGATATAACTTATGGATGAGTGTCAATGCCCCCGAGATACCTGGCTGCTCGATGACATTGCTTTTGTCATGTTACATAAATAATCAATGGTTTGGTGCCATTACTGCTCATTCGGTGCCTAAACCACAGACGCGCCTGCTGCCTCTGTACCGTTGTCTCAGTCATAACTGCTAATTCCCTGCCTAAAGCATAGACGCGCCTACTGGCTCGGTCCCGCTTCCTCCAGTGCCTAAGCAGTAGACATGCCTGCTGGCTCGGTTCCGTTGCGTCAGATATAACTGCTGATTCGGCGCTTAGCCACAGACGTGTCTGCTGGCTGGATGCAGATGCCTCTAACATAACTGCTAATTCGTTGCCTATCCCACTTACATGCCTACTTGCTCGATGCCACTGCCTCGGCCATGTCTGGTAGCTCGGTTCCATTGCTGACTGGCTGAGACATTCACCCTGCCTTTGACTAAACTGTTGTATCTGTACCACTGCCTCAGACGTTCCTGGACGTTTGTAGCCTCAGCCATTGTCATGAATCACTGCCACACAGATACTTAATAGATCGGTGGCAGGGCATCAGACATGTATGCTGGCTAAAAGTAACTGCCTCAGACAGGCCTGGTGGCTTGGTATCACTGCCTCAGACATAACTGCTGACTCGGTGCCTAGGCCACAGACGTGACTGCTGGCTCGGTAACGCTGGCTGAGACTTGACTGCTGCTGATTCTGTGCCTATGCCACAGACGGCTCGGTGACACTGCCCCAGGCATGCCTGCTGGCTAAGTTCCACTGCCTCAGACATACCTGCAGGGTCGTTGCCACTCGTTCAGACATGCACTCTTATTCAGTGCCACTGCCTCAGACATAACTTATAAATCCGTTCCAATGCCTCAGAAGTTGTTCGATGTCAATGTGTCTGTCACGCCTTTTGACTTAGTGCCACTGCCACATAAATATTTAAGGCTCGGTGCCATAGCATCAGGCATGCCTGCTGCATCAAAGTCCCTACCTCGGACATGCCTGCTGACTCGGTGCCACTGCCTCAGACATAACTGCTGATACGGTGCCTAAGCCACAGACGCGCCGGCTTCCTCGGCCCCGCTGCCCCATTCATAACCGTTGATTCCTTGCCTAAACCACAGACGCTCCTGATGCCTCTGTCCCGCTGCCTCAGACATAACTGCTGATTCCTTGCCTAAACTACAGACGCGCCTGCGTGCTCGGTCCCGCTTCCTGAGATATAACTACTGATTCGGTGTCTAAGACATAGGTCTGCCTGCTGGCTCGGCCCCGCTGCCTCAGATATAACTGTTGATTCGGTGCCGATGCCATAGACGTGCCTGTCGGCTCGTTGCTGCTGCATCAGACATAACTGCTGATTCGGTGCTCAAGCCACAAAGTACCTGTTTGCTCGGTGTCACTTTCACAGGCATGCCTGCAGGCTCGGTTCCCTGCCTCAGAGATACCTGCATGGTCCCTTGTCACTGGCTGACAAAAGCACGCTGGCTCAGTGTCATTGACTCCGGCTAAACTGATGGATTTGTGCCACTGCTTCAAACGTACCTGGTTGCTCGACGCCACTGTAACTGTCAATGACTGTCACACAAACTCGTAATGAATCGGTGGCAGGGCATCAGACAAGTCTGCTGATTCGGTGCCTAAGCCAAAGACCTGCCTGCTAGCTGGCGCCACGTCTTCAGACATGACTGCTAAGCCACGCGCCTGCTGGCTCGGAACCGCTGCCTCAGTCATAACTTGTAATTCCGCACCTCAACCACAGATGCGCCTGCTGGATGGGTCCCGCTGCCTCAGATATAACCGCTGATTTGGTGCCTTAGACATACACTTGCCTGCTGGCTGGGTGCCTCCGCCTGAAACATGACTGCTGATTCAGAGCCTAAACCTCAGGCGTGCCCCTGGTCGGTTCAACATCTCTGCTGGCTCGGTTCCATTGCCTCAAAGATACCTGCAGGGTCGTCGTCACTTGCTGATACATTCTCCCTGACTCAGTGCCACTGCCTAACATGTACCGGGTTGTTCGATGCCACTGTGAATGCAATGCCTAAAGACTCATTGTCATTGCCACACAAATACTTTATGGATCGCTGGAAAGGCAGCTGACATGTCTGGTGGCTATAAGTCAGTGTCTCGGACATTCCTGCTCACTCGCGCCCACTGCCTCAGACGAAAAGGCTGATTCGGTGCCAAAGTCACAGACGTCCCTGCTGGTTTGATACTGCTGCGTCACACTGGCTAAGACATGCACGCTCGGTCAGTTCAACTGCATAACTGATGGTTCGGTGCCATAGCTAAAGTCGTGCCTGCTGCCTTGGTGCGACTGCCTCAGGCATGTCTGCTGGCTCGGTTCCACTACCCCAGAAATACCTGTAAGATCATTGCAATGGCTCCGACATTCCCGCTGGATCAGTGCCAATGCCTCAGACAAAACTTATGGCTCAGTGCTTCTGCCTCAAGCGTACCTGGTTGTTCGATGTCACTGCCACTGACATGTCAATAGGCGTAGGGCCCCTGCAACCAAACATACTTAATGGCTTGGTGCCAAAACATCGGACATGCCTGCTGGCTCAAACTGACTGACTCAAACAGGCCTGCTGCCTCGAAGCAACCGTCTGATACATAACTACTGATTCGGCGCCTAAGCCACAGACGTGTATGTTCGCTCATTAGATGCTACTACCTAAGACATGCCTGCTGGCACGGTTCCACTGACTCAGGCATGCCTGCAGTGCCGTTGCCAGAATGGCTCAGACATGTTCGTTAGTTCAGTGCCACGCCTCAGTCATAACTGATAGGTCGGTGCCACTGCCTCATTCGTACTTGGTTGCTCGATGTCACTGCAATTGTCATATCTAATGACTCATTGCCACTGCCACACAAATACTTTATTGCTCGTCGCGAAGGCATTAGACATGTCTGTTTGCTCAACATCACTGCCTCGGACATGCCTGCTTGCTCGAAGCGACTGCCTCAGACAAAACTGATGATAAGGAGCCTAAACCCCAGACGCGCCTGCTGGCTCAACGCCGCAATCTCAGGCATACCTGCTGATTCGATTACTGAGCAATAGGTGGCCCCTGCCCATCGGAGCTTGAATAAATAGATGGGCTGCTTCCACGCAGAGCTGAAACCGACCCGCGCACGAGTACTGGTAAACCGCTTAGAGGATCTAAGCCTGACCAGGCAAAGCGGTGCATGTCGGCCCATGCATGCTTATAAACCTTATTGGTGTCATTGGGCGGCAGGGATCTCAATGTCGGGTAAAGTCCCCAAAAAATTGAAGCAACGTCTCGATTTAAGCCCCCAAGTGGAATTCGTTTCACTGACCGTTCCAAGGTGGTTCTTCTGTCGTGGTGTATTTTTGTTATGGCTTGTCTTTGAGTGTGCGTATTGCTTATATTATTTTGCTTTGGATAGCCAATTGGCCATTTTGTGGGAAAGTAACTGTCCTTTTGGCTTTCCGCTGGTGGTGTTTCCATTAGGGTCTAGTTGTTTCATGTTTGTGTTTCTTTCCCGTGGTGTCTCTGATTGGAGCCGTAGGTTAATTGTATTGATTCCTGATCATCGCCTTCACTTCTATTTTATATAGCGACAGGGACTATAACAGCAGGTCCTATCCAGTTACATACCTACAGGGACCATAACAGACGGTTCAATCCAGCTACACACAGTCTACATACCGATAGTGGACACGACAGCAAGTTCTATTCAGTTTCATACTCATAGGGACCATAACAGCATGTGCGCTCAGGTTACATACCTACAGGGAACATTACAGCAGGTCAGCCTATAGTGATTATAACAGCAGGCCAGCTCAGTTTACATACCTACACGGAGACTAACAGCAGGTCCTATTCAGTTTTATACCTACGGGGACCGTTATGGCGGTTCAGCTCAGGTTACCCTTCAATAGGGCAAATAACAGCAAGGCATATTCTTTTAATAACTACATGGACCAAATCAGCAAGTCCATTTAGTTTATACTAATTTATTTTATTTTGATTGCGATGGAAGCCTCAAGCTTATTTAATCGCTCTCAAACACTCATTCCGGATGTTTTTACGCGCGCGAGAGAGAGGCAGTGACTATTACACCACTGCTACCCATTTACACCTGGGTGGAGTGAGGCAGTGCCATTACGTGTCTTGCCCAAGAACACACCTCGATAATGAGTGCCGGATTCGAACGCACAACTTCTCGATAATGAGTCGAACGCGTTAACCACTGCGCTATCAATTTACATACCTACAGCGACCGTAAGAGCAATACCATGCCATTATAACCTACAGGCACCAAAACAGCAGTCCAATCCAGTTATATACCTACAATGACCATTACAGCAGCTCCGATAAGGTATAAGTCCTATAAGTGTAACAGCCGTTCGGCATAGGTTGCATACCTACAGGGGGAATAACAGCAGAACTTATCCAGTCATATACGTACAGGGACCATAAAAGGCCCGATTAAGTCATAGCCAGTTAAATACCTACTCACCATAACAGCAAGTCCTATCCAGTTGCATACCTACAGGGTCCATAACAGCAAGTTCTCTCCATTTAAATACCTACATGGACCATAACAGCAGATCCGCTCATGTTTCCTTACTCCAGGTACCATAACAGCATGTCCGCTCAGCTTACATAATTACAGGGACCATAACAGTAGGCTCTATCCAGTGACATTACTACAGGAACCATATTAGCAGGAACGCTAAAGACCGTTCATACTACATACCTACAGGGACAATGACAGCAGGTCAACCCAGGTAACATAACAAAAGGGACAATTTCAGCATGTCCTATCCAGTAACATTCCTAAAGGGACAATAACAGGCGGTCCTAACATGTCACATACCTACATGAGCCATAAAGACAGGGCCCGACAGCTTTCATAATGACAGGAACCATAACAGCAGGTCCTATCTGGTTACATACCTACAGTGACCATTACAACAGGTCTGCTCAGGAAACATACCTACAGGGGCCATAACTCCACGTCCGCTCAGGTAACGTATCTGCTGTGACCAAAATAGCAGGTTAGCTCGGCTTACATAATTACAGGGACCATAACAGCAGGTCCTATCCAGTTCCATGCGTGCAGGGACCATAAAAGCAAGACCGCTGAGGCTACATACCTACAGTGACCATGACACCAAGTCCTACTCAGTTAAAGACCAACAAGGATTATTCCAGCAGGTCTGCTCAGGTTAAAAACGTACAGGTACCATAACAGCAGGTCCTCTCCAGGTAGGTAGCTACAGGGACATTAACAGGAGATACTATCCAGTTACATACCTACAGGGACCATAACAGCAGGTCCGCCAAGTTTACACAGGGATAATTACAGCATGGTCTATCTGCTAACATATATAAAGGGGCCATAATATGTTGTCCTAACAGGTCACATATCGACAGGGACCATAAAAGCAGGTCCTAGTCAGTTACAAACCTTCAGGGAGCATAACAGTCGGTTCTATCCAGCTCCACACATACAGTTTCCATAACAGCAGGTCCGCACAGGTTACATATGAACAGGGACCATAACAGCAAGTAATACTAAGTAACATACCTACAGGGACCACAACAGCAGGTCCACTCAAGTTACCTACAGGGACCATAAAAGCTGGTCATCCTACAGGGACTGTAACAGCAAGCCCGCTCAGGTTACATAAAATAGAAGTGAAGGCAATGATCAGGAATCGGTAAAATTAACCCACAGCTCCCATCGGCTCAGGTTACATACCTACATGGAGAATAATAGCAGGTCCTATTCAGGTACATACCTACAGGGACCGTAACAGCGGGTGCGTTCAGGTTACCTACATGATGATGATGATGATTTCGTGTTTAACGACGCGTCAACCCTCTTTGTGGGTCATATGCGTCAAGCGTTTAATGGTTAAATGGCATGAAGAATTACGAGGATACTAAAAGTAAAAAAGTAAGTATGATATGTATAAAAATCTGAAACAGTTAAATCTTATGACAAAGTCCAGGTTACCTACATACAGGGCATATAAAAGCAACTAATATTCTTTTACAAACCTATATGGACCAAAACAGCAATTCTATCAAATTACATACCTACAGCCACCATAAGAGCAATTCCATTCAAGTTACATACCGGCAGGGACCATAACAGCAGGTCCAATCCAGTTACATACCTACATATACAGGGACCATTACAACAGCCCCGCTAATGTAACATTTATACAGGGACTGTAACAGCCGGTCGTCTTAGCTTAGATACCTACAGGGAGAATAACATCAAGTCCTATCCAGATATGTACGTACCGGGACCATAACAGGTCCGCTCAAGTCATACCCAGTTACATACCTATATGACCATAACAGCAAGTCCTATCCAGTTGCTAATCTACAGGGACCATAATGTATTAGTTTAGAATTATTTTGAAAAAGTTTAAAGCCACTAAGACATCACAGAATATTGCATTGGGGGTTAAAATCAAAGACAATTCAAGGGATGTTACTCTTAGAGGAAAATAAGTCTGTATTATATATAAATCAGCATAACTTAAGAACGAACGGGAATCTTTCATGCGGTTTTCAATAAAACAACCCTCTCTGCATATGCTTTCACCGTGCTTCATACTAAAATGTTCTTAAATTTCTTTCTACTTGCTCTTTTACATTTGCCGGGTCCGGAGGAAGCTCTTTGGGGCCGCCAGGTCGAATGTTCAAATATCTTACGAGGGATCCGGCAAATATTAATGCTATGAAATAACCACTGATTATTGTTGTTCTTGCATAACGTACGACTCCAGCGCCAAATGGGGACAAAAACGCCCCAAAATTCCGTATAAATTCTTCAAATGCGACCGGCATACAAATATGGCGGCTAGTTCAGAATGTTGTTTACAATGACGATGTTGCGCTTTAATCAACTGACATCATCATACACCGCTAAAACACTACGTTCAGGGCGATAATGTTACGTAAGCAAAGCAAGGCCCGTCTGGTGATATCAAAAGCTCAAAATACATGTTCAAACAGAACGCGATTTGCGCATGGTTCTTGTTGTTTGAGCACAGCTTTTGACCCATTTGACAATGGCTTCAAGCAGACATGTGCACATGAATTTTGGCAAAACATAGTATTACTGCTTAGTGTATACACCTACCGTGACCATGACAGCAAGCCTACGTAGTTTACATGCCTATGAAGATCATAATATCTGACCCGCTGAGATAACATTCCTGCAAGGTCCGCTTAGTTTACATACCTACCTACATGAACCTCAACAGCAATAGTTATAGGGACTAAACCAACAACTCAATCGAGTCTGTATATCTATCCGGACAACAACAACAGGTTCACTCATTTTTAACATATGTTCATATGAGCGGATGTGGCTAGTCTTACGACTGACAAAGCCGCCATCTTGAAAAATTTGGGGTGAACATAACAGCAGATCAGCTTAATTGACCTTTATACAGCAACCATAACAGCAGGTCCCCTAAGTTTACATTCTTACAGCGTCCTCTTAGTTTGTATCGAGATACATTCCTACCTCGAGTTTGTATCGAGTTACATACCTACAGGGACCATAACAGCAGGACCGCTCAGGCTTTGTGGCGGTTTATTTATGGTGTTGTTTGTTACTTACTGTATGTATCACTTGTGTCTTTTTATTTTGGATGGCCATATGGCCATTTTGTGGGAAAGTAACTGTCCTTATGGCCTTCCATTGTTTAGGTTTCCATTATGGTCTGGTCGCTTAATGTTTGTGTTTCTTTCCCTTTGGTGTCTTTGATGGGTGGAGTAAGTTTATTGTAGCGATTCCTGATCTTTGTTTTACTTCTACTTTTCATACCGACAATGACCATGACAGTAAGTTATATTGAGTTACAAACTCATAGGGATCAAAACAGCAGGTCCGCTCATGTTACATGCGTATAGGGACTATAACAGCCATCCAGTCACATACATACAGGATATATGCAATGAAGACTCAGAGACATGCAAAATAGAAGTGAAGGCATGATCAGGAATCGATCCAATTAACCCACAGCTCCCATCAGAGACACCAAGAGAAAGAAACACAAACACGAAACAACCATTCCCCAACGCAAACATCACCAGCGGAAAACCAAAAGGACAGTTACTTTCCCACAAAATGGCCAATTGGCTTTCAAAAGCAAACTAACATAAGCGATACATACAATCAAAGACAAGCCATAACAAAAATAAACCACGACAGAAGAACCGCCTTGGAACAGACTGCTTTCTAAGCAACGGGGCTGATGAAACCCAGTCATTTGCACACAGAAAGGATATGAAGAAGTTCTTTGATGTACTAAAGACAGTTTAGAGTCCCCTGACCTCAGGATCCACTCCTCTCCTCAGTGCAGATGTAACTAGTCTTACGACTGACATCTTGAAAAAATGGGCTGAACACTTTGATAGTGTTCTAAATCAGCTATCCTCTATCACTGATGAGGCTATCAACAGACTACCACAGGTTGAATGTAATCTGCTGCTTGACAAGTTTCAAATCGTTACGGAAACAGTGAAAGCAATAAAACGTCTGCCATCTTGCAAGGCCCCAGGACCAGATGCAATACCTGCTGAGATTTACAAAGCAGGAAGCACTCCAGTTGCAAAGAAGTTTGTATAGTTTTTTCACACTATGTGGAGAAAGAAACCATCCCTCAAGAACTCAAGGATGCGTCAATTATCTACCTATTCAAACTGAAAAGGAACCCTCAGATCTGTGACAATCACGGTGGCGACTCTTTATTGTAAATTACTGGGAAAGGCCTTGTGAGAGTCCTACTTAACCGAATGAATGAACACCTTGACCAATCAGTGCTTCTTACAGAAAGCCAATTTGGGTTAAGGAAGGACAGAGGAACAATTGACATGATTTTCACAGCAAGGCAGCTGCAACAGAATTGCCAAGAACAGAACATGGACCTATGCATGACCTCACCAAAGCATTTGACACAGTCATTTGTGAGCGCCTTTGGAAGATCATGGTGACGTTTGGATGTCCAACCAAGTTCATAGCAATGGTGAGACGGTTCAACGATGGGTTGCTCGACGGATCCAAAATGCTGGTGATTTTTTTTCGGATCCATCCCCTGTGACAAACGGAGTCCACCAATGCTGTGTCTTAGCCCCAACACTGTTCAGCATGATGTTTTCTGCCATGCACAGAGATGCTTTCCAGGATGTTGACAATGACATACCTATTAGGTATCGCTTTGATGGGAAGCTTTTCAATCTCAGATGGTGGTTGCAATCCAAAACCAAGGTGCAGACAGAGGTGCTAGATGAGTTCCGCTTTGCTGTTGACATAGCAAAAGGTGCTCCAACAGAAGAGAAGATGAAAAAATGTATAGATCAAGTTTACGACTCCTGTGACAGCTATGATCTCACAATCAAAAAGACTGAAGCAGTCTATCAGCCAGCACCTGGCAAACCTTACAAAGAGCCCACCATCACAGTGAAGGTCAAATATTGCAATTGGTAGACAAGTTCACCAGCCTAGGGAGCACAATATCAAGAGCCCTGCACATTTATGATGAAGTCAATGCCAGGATTGTCAGAACTACTGCAGCATTTGACTGACTATGTGGCAGTGTCTGGGATCGAAGAGGAATAAGGCGTGTACATGTACACTTCATATTTTCCAGTTCTGTGGTGTATTCCTTGCTTCCACTGGATAAACCTTTTACAGAACATATTGGAACGATCAGTAAAATTTAAGTTAACTTTACGGGATCCCAGCCCTCACCCTCACTTTTACTGTGGAACAAAAAAGTATTTGTTTGGTTCGGGTGAAGGTTTTCTATCTCATCGGCGAATCAACTCTGTAAAAAAAGAAATCACAGTTAAAGCCAAGTTGACACAAGGATGAGGATTCGACAGTGAAGTCATCCGACGCTAACCACAACGCCACAAGAACATTAAGGTAACGTCCCTACAGGGACTATAACAGCAGGTCCGCTCATGAACATGCAGGGACAATAACAGCTGTTCTACATACAAGGACTATAACAGCACGTCCGTCCAGGTTACATACCTAAAGGGACAATTATAGCAGGTCCTGTCCAGTAATATTCCTAAAAGACCAGAACAGGCGGTCCGAACAGTTTATCGTCCTACCGGGACAATAACAGAAGGTCAGCTCAGCTAACACAATGACAAGGACCATAACAACAGGACATATCCAGTTACATACCTACAGCGAACTTAACAGCAGGTCCGCTCAAGATATAAACCCACAGGGACCATAACAGCATATCCGCTTTGGTTACATACCAACACGGATCTAAGCATCAAGTCCCCTTAGCTTATACAATTACAATAACAGCAGGCCCTGTCCAGTTACATGCCTGAAGGGACCTAAACAGCAGATCTGCTCAAGTTACATACCAATAGGGACCATAACAGCAAATCCTATTCAGTTAAAGACAGGATTTTCATGCCGGGGGGTCTGGTTCCCAGCTTAAACATGTACAGGTAACCAGCAGATAAAAGTAGGTGTGGCTTGGTCTTGGTGGGCTGGTTACCTATAGGGGCCATAAAACTGATAAGGTTTATAGGATATAATTGACTGTAATAATCAGCTTCTGTCCATATATTTATCAAACAAATACCTTAAAAAATTGGACATAAATTATGCTTCATTAACAAAGATTTATTTATTTATTAACATTTAAATAGAAAAAAAATCTAGTTTTGTGTAGTAGAAAATAAAATAGCAAACTTGACTGAAATCAGAAAACTATTTTATCTGAATGTCAATTTAGGTTTGGAAGACATATAATGTGTGTTTTCATATTTTTCTCTGTACACAATAACCTCTCGGTAAGATGATTCACTGTAAAAAGATTTTGGGATATAACACAGTTCTAACACATATCCCAAAAATCGTTAGAACCGCCTCATTGTACATTTGTATCTGTAAAATGCTAGTCCTAGTACTCATTAGAACTAGACCTAGTACCACCACTCTCTCGGCCCCCGCCCATCAGGGCTTGAAGAAATATATGGGCTGCATGATGCTTCCACGCAGAGCTGAAAGCGACCCGCACACGAGAACTGGTAAACAGCTTAAAGGATCTAAGCTTGCCTAGGCAAAGCGGTGCGAGTCGGCCCGTTCATGCTTATAAACCCTATATATTGGTTTTATTGGGCGACAGGGCTTGAGATGTCATTTCATCTCAGTTTCGGGTAAAAGTCCCACAAAATTGGAAGCAACGTCTCCAAAATGACCTTTACATTGTTGACGGGACGTTAAACATCAAATCAAACACACCAACACTCTATAGTAAATTGTGGGGGCTCATTTAAATTGCCTCATTGAGGCCATACAAATGTATACCCTCACTTGATAGTATATTGTGGGTGCTCATTAGAACTGCCTGATTAAGACCATTCTAACGAGCACCCAAAATGTATATTTTATTTTAAAAAATCTAAACTGAGATCAGAATGAGATAAGCCTAGACATCTGTTTTTTTTCATTCTGCCATTCCATCATTTGTTTAGCTGTGTCAATTTTATTTAATTTATTTTACTACGGGTCACATGTGAGACGCTAAGTTCTGCAACGGAAAGTCATGTGGTTTTTCTCCGGGTACTGCGGTTTTCGCCCACCTCTGATTAACTATCGGCTCGATATGAGTGAAATAATCTTGAAAGGGCCGTAAAACCAAAACCAAAAAAAAAAAAAAATAAATTTTTTCCAAAGACTGCCTGTGTATAATTCATTTTACTTTTTATTTCTCTTCTTGTATAAGAAGAAAAACAAGAAGACGAATGGAAAAATGTTTTTATTATATCAAATTTAAAAAACAATTCTTTCATTCAAACATTATTTATTTATTTAATTATTTCTTTATTTATTTATTTAATTTATTTATCAGAAGAAGCTGTTTTCTATAGTGTCAACTAATAAGTTTTCAACAAATTTGAAGCTTTAATTTTTTATTATTTATTTTTTTTTTTTTGGTATATTAGAACTAAATATGCTATATAATTAACCTTTATGAAATATGTTTGTATTTTCTTTCTTTGTAATTTAAAAATAAAAAAATAAATACATTAATCATGACTAAATTGTTTTGTTTGTCTATTGAAACCAATTATGGAGTGTGCCTGCTGTTACATAATTGAGATAACAAGGTTAGCTTCAAACAGAGCAGAGCTGCCAATCACTTATTATTAAAATGTCAATCATTGTGATGTCACAGTAGATCTCAATTTACAGCCAATCAGATAAATAGAATTTGATGTTAACCCTTCAGAGGTCAGACAAAGAATGACTCAGGTTTTCCTGTGCTCCCTTAAATAGTCCAGTCCTGTCTTTAAATACCTACAGGAACCATAACAGCAGGTTCTACCCAGTTACATTCGTACAGGGACCATGACAGCAAGTCCTATCCAGTTAATACCTACAGGAACCATAACAACAGGTCCGCCAAGGTTACATACCTACAGGGACAATTATTACAGGTCCTATCCATTAACATATACCTACAGGGCACATAACAGCCGGTCTTCTCCAGCTACATACATACAGGGGCTATAACAGCATGACCACTCAGGTTACATACGCACAGGGACCATAGCAGCCAAGTCCTATCAAGTTACATACATACATGGACCATAACAGCTGGTCCACTCAGGTTACATTCCTACAGGGACAATAACAGCAGGTCCACTGAGGTAACATCCCTACAGGGACTTTGACACTCAAGTTACATATCTGGAGGGAGAATAACAGTAGGTCATATCCAATTAGATATCTACAGGGAAAATAACAGCAATTCCTATCCAGTTACATACTTACAGGAACCATAACAGCAAGTCCTATCCTGTTACATACCTACAGGGACAATAACAGCAATTCCTATCCAGTTACACACTTACAGGGACCATAACAGCAGGTCCAATCCAGAAACATACCTAGAGGAAGAATAAAAAAAGGTCCTATCCAGTTTCCCTGCTTCAGGGACCATAATAGCAGGCCTGCTTAGGTAACATTTCTACAGGGTCTCTAACAGCTTGTCGGCTCAGGTTACATAAAAAAGGGAGCATAACAGAAGGTGCTATCGAGTTACCTCCGTACAGGGACCATAACACAGTCCGCTAAGTTTACATACCTACAGGGACCACAAAAGCCGGTCCTATCCAGTTACATACCTACAGGGACCATTACAGAAGGTCCGCTCAGTCGTATTCATTTAAATACTTACATGGGCAATAGCAGTAAGTCCGATCCAATTTCATTCCTCAAGGGACCTTAACAGGCGGTCCTAATCGGTCACATACGTACAGGGACCATAACAGCAGATACGCCCACGTGACATTCTACAGGGGCCATAACAGCATTGCCGTTCAGGTTACAAACCTACAGGTACCAAACTAGCAAGTCCGCCCAGCTTATATAATTAACAGAAGGTCCTATCCAGTTAAATACCTACAGGGAACATAACAGCAGATCCTCTCGGGTTACATACCTACAGGACGATAACAGCAAAGGGAACAATAACAACAAGTCCTGTCCAGTAACATACCTACAGGGACTTTAAAAGCAGGTCTTATCCAGTTTCATACCTACAGGGACTGTAACAGCAGGTTCAATCCAGTTACACACATGGACCCTAACGACAGGTCTACTCAGGTTACATACATACAGTGATCTTAACGCCATGTCCGCTCCGGTTAAAATGGGACAAAATGGGACAGGTCCGCTCAACTTATATTATTACAGGGAAAATAACAGGATGTTTTATCCAGTTACATACATAAGGGTACCATTACAGCAGGTCCGCCCAGGTCACACCTACAGGGACCATAAAAGCAAGTCCTATTCAGTAAAATACCTACAGGGACCATAACAACAGGTCATATCCAGTTAATTACCTACGGGGACAACAACAGCAAGTCCTATCCAGCAACATATCTACAGGGACCATGACAGCATGTACTTTCCAGTTACGTACCTACAGGGACCATAACAGCAGGGACGCTCAGGTTATATATGTACAGGGACCAAATCAGCAGTTCCTATCCAGTTATATACATACAGGAACCATAACAGCAGGTCCCATCCCGTTACATACCTGCAGGGACATACCATCAACTCCTATCCAGTTATATAACTACATAGAACATAACACCAAGTCCTATTTTATAATAGGACCCATATCCCAGCACTCAGGTTAGGGACCATAACAGAAGGTCCGCTCAGGAGTTATACATGCGGGGACAATTACAGCAGGTCCTATCCAGTAACATTCGTAAAGGGAGCATAACAGGCGGTTCGCTCAGATTACATATCTACAAAGAGAATAACAGTACTATCCAATTACATGTCAGACAATAACAGCAAGTCCTACCCTGTTTCATACCTACAGGGAACATGACAGCAAGTCCTATCCAGTAGTTACATACCTGCAGGGACATAACAACAAGCCCTATCCAGTTATAACCTATCTGAAACATAACAGCAAGTCCTGTCTAATGACATACCTACAGGGACCATATCCCAAATCCGCTCATGTTAAATGCCTACAGGGACCATAACAGAAGGTCCGCTCAGGAGTGATACAGGGACAATTATAGCAGGACTATCCAGTAACATTCGTAAAGAAACCATAACAGGCGGTCTGCTCAGTTTACATATCTACATGGAGAATAACAGTACTATCCAATAACATACCTACATGGACCGTTACAACAGGTAACAACACGTCCGCTCAGATTTCCTACCTACATGGACCATAACAGCAGTTCCCATCCAGTTATATAACTTAGGATACAATAACAGCAAATCCGAGCCAGTGAAATAGCTAATGGGACCATACGAGCAGGTCCAATTCAGATGCCTACCTACAGGGACGATAACAGCAGATACTATCCTGTTACACTGCTACAGGGACTATAACAGCAAGTCCGCTAAGGTAACATTCCTAAAGGGACAGTAACAGCCGCTCCGCTAAAGTTACATACCTACAGGGAGAATAACAGCAGGTCCTGTCCAGTTACATACAGACAGGGACAATAAATTCAGGTCCGCTCAGGTTATATACCTACAGGGTTCATAACTGTCGGTCATATTCAAGTACATACCTATAGGGACCATAACAGCAGGTCCTTTCCACTTACATACCTACAGGGAGAATAACAGCAAGTTCTATCCTGCTTCATACCTACAGGGAACATAACAGCAAGTCCTATCCAGTTATAAACCTGCAGGGACATAACATCAAGTCCTATCCAGTTATATACATACAGGAAACATAACAGCAAGTCCTATCTGAAAACACACCTGCAGGGACTATAACCCATGTCCGCTCAGGTAACATACCCACATTGACCATAACAGCTGGTCCGCTTAGGTTACATACCTTTAGGGACCATGACAGCATGTCCACTCAGGTTACATACTCACTGGGACAACAGCAGATCCGCTGAGTTTACATCATTACAGGTCCTATCCAGTTTCATACCTACAGGGACCATAACAGCAGGTGCGTTAATGTTACGTCGCTACGAATACAATAACAGCATGTCCGCTCAAGTTCCATACCTACAGGGACCAAAACAGCAGGTCCGCTCATGTTATATACCTGCAGTAACAATGACAGCAAGTCTACTTACAGAAACCATAACAGCAGGTTCGCCCAGGATACATACCTACAGTTTCAATTAGAGCAAACCCTGTACAGTCATGCGCCCCGCCCATTGAGGCTTGAAGAAATAGATTGGCTGCAGGGTGCTTCCACGCAGAGCTGAAACCGACCAAGCACGAGTACTGGTAAACCGCTTAGAGGAGCTAAGCCTGTCAAGGCAAAGCGGTTTGAGTCGGACCGTCCCAGCTTATAAACCCTATTGGTTTCATTAGGCGATAGGGCTTGAGATGTCTTTTCTTCTCAATGTCAGGTCAAAGTCCCACAAAATTCGAAGCAACGTCTCCAAAATGGCCTATACAGTGTTAACGGGGATGTTAAACCTCAAATTAAACTAAATCAAACTTGTACAGTCAGATTCCTAAAGAGGTCATGCCAGGCGGTCCGAACAGGTTACATAATGAAAGGAACCATAATATCGGGTCCTATCAAGTAACATACCTACAGGGAACAGTTCCGCTCAGGAAACATTTACCCGAACCATAACAGCATGTTCGCTCAGGTTACATTACTGCTTGGACCAAATCAGCAGGTCCACTCAGCTCACATAATTACAGGGACCATAACAAAAGGTCCTATCCAGTTACATACCTACAGGGACCACAACAGCTGGCCAGCTCAGGCTACAGACCCACAGGTCCGCTCAGGTTTAAAAAAAAATACAGGGACTATAACAGCAGGTCCTATCCAGTTACATATCTACAGGGACCATAACAGCAGTTCCTATCCAGTTCCATATCTACAATGACAATTACAGCAAGTCCTATCCAGCTACATACCTATAAGAACCATAACAGCAGGTACACTCACGATACATACCTACAGGAACAATTACAGCAGGTCCTATCCAGTAAAATACCTAAAGGGATCATAACAGGCGGTACGAATAGGTGACATACCTACAGGGACCATTACAGCATGTACTTTCCAGTAAAATACCTACAGACAGCATGCCAGGCAGGCCTACCCCGCTACAATTATACAGGGACCATACTCCAGGTCCATTCAGATTACATACTAACAGGGAGCATAACATTTGGCCCAGTTATATACCTACAGGGACAGTAACAACAGGTTTGCTCAGGTGATCTACTTACATGGCCCATAACATCAAGTCTTATCGTATTATCAACCTACATGGACCATAACATCAAGTTCTATCCTCTAACATATAACAGCAATTCCTATCCCGTTATATAGTTAAAGGGACCATAACAGCAAGTCCTATCCAGATACAAACCTACAGGGAACATAACAGCAGGTCCAATCCACTTCTATAACTACAGGGACGATAACAGCATATCCGATCCAGCTACACTGCTACAGGGACCACAGCAGCAGGTCCGCTTAGGAAACATAACTAGAAGAACTGTAATAGCAGTTCCGGTAGGCTAAATACCTGCAGGGAGCAAAACATCAGTTACATATGCACAGGGACCGCAACAGCAGGTCCTCTCCAGAAACATACCTACAGGGACCATTACAGCAAGTCCTATTTAGTTACATAATACAGGGACCATAACAGCCGGTCTGTCCAGGTAACATACATACAGCAGGTCCTATCCAGTAACATACCTATAGGAACCGTAACAGACGGTCCGAACATGTTACATACCTACAGGACCATAACAGCAGGACAGGTCCGGTCATCTTACATAATGACATAAACCATAATAGCAGTGCCTATCCAGTTATATACCTACAGGGACCATAACAGCAGATCCACTCAGGTTACATTCCTACAGGGACCATAACAGCATGTCCGCTTAGGATACATATCTCCAGGGACCAAACCAGCAAGTCCGCTCAGAATATACTTAACAGCAGGCCCTATCCAGTTTAAAACCTACGAAAACAGACAGACGCTCAGATAACATGCCTACAGGGACCATAACAGCCTGTCCTATTCTCCTATTCAGTAAGATACCTAGAGGGACCATATCAGCAAGCAGGTCCTATTAACCTATATATCTAAAGTGACAATAACTGCAAGTCCTATCCTGTTACGTACCTTCAGGTACCACAACAGCAAAACCTATTTTCAGTTCAATACCTGCACCACAACAGCAAGTCTTATCCAGTTTCAAACCTACAGAGGCCATAACACAACGTCCGCTTAGGATACATATCTACAGGGACCAAACCAGCGAGTCCGCTCAGAATATACTTAACACCAGGTCCTATCCAGTTTGCAACCTACGGGGATCAAAACAGACGGTCCGCTCAGCTAACATGCCTTCAGGGACAATAACAGCAAGTCCTATCCTGTTACGTACCTTCAGGGACCACAACAACAAGTCCTATTCAGTTCTTTACCTGCACCACAACAACAAGTCCTATCCAGTTTCATACCTAGATGGGCCATAACACAACGTCCGCTCTGGTTAAATACCTACATTGACCATAAAAGCAGGTCCGCTCAGGTTATATAAATACAGGGATCATAACAGCATATCCGCTCAGGTTACATACCCAATGGGACAAAAACACGTACATAATTACAGTTACAATAACAGCCATTCCTATCCAGTCACATAACTACAGGGACTAAGACTACATGTCCCCTAAGGTTACATACATACCGGGACCATACCAGCATATGCAATCAAGTACTTACTTACAGGAACCAACCGGTCCTATGCAGTTGAATACCCATGAGGACAATAATAGCAAGTTCAATCCATTTGCATACCTACAGGGACTATAACAGCAGGTCCAATCAAGTTACACACCTACAGGGACCAAAACGGGAGGTCCGGCCAGGTTACATACCTTCAGCGACAATAACAGAATGTCCGTCAGGTTCCATACCTACAGGGATAAAATGTGCAGGTCCGCTCAGCTTATATAACCACAGAAACCATAACAGCAGGTCATATCAAGTTAGATACCTACAGGGACCATAACTGCAGGTCCGATCACGTAAATACCTACAGGGACCATAACAGCAAGTCCTATACAGTAAAAAACCTACAGGTACCATAAAAGCAGGTCCTATCCATTTACATATCAACTGGGAAAATAACAGCAAGTTCTTTCCAGGAAAATCCTACAAGTACCACACCAGCAAGCCCTCTAAGACATATCCCTACAGGGGCTGTAACAGCAGGTTCGCTCAGGTTACCAGTAGGTCCTATCAAGATAATACCTACAGAGACAGAAACAGCAGGTCCTCTCAGGTTTCCTTCCTACAGGGACCATTACAACAAATCATATCCTGTTACATACCTACAGGGACCATAACAGCAATTCCTATCCTGTCACGGCTACTAGAATAGCAAGTCCTATCAAGTAACATACCTACAGGGACCATAACAGCAGGTCCTCTAAGGAATATCACTGCCAGGACAGAAACAGCAGGTTCGCTCAGGTTACATATCTAAAGCGAGGATAACTGTAGGTCATATCCAGTCATATACTTACAGGAAGCGTAACAGAAGGTCCTCTCAGGTTTCCTACCTACAGGGAGTAGAACAGCAAGTCCTTTCCTGTTACATAACCACTGGGACCTTAGCAGCCTACCTAGCTGCTACATACTACAGATGCCATAATAGCAATTACCATCCAGTTAATTATTGACCGGGACCATACGAGCAGGTCCAGTTCGGTTTCATACCTACAGGGACTATAACAGCAGTTCCTATCAAGGTACACTGCTACAGGGACCATAACAGCAGGCCCGCTAAGGCTACATTCCTACAGGGACTGTAACAGCCGGTCCGCTTAGGCTACATACCAACAGGGCGAATAACAGCAAATCCCATCCAGTTACATGCGTTTAGGGATCAAAGCGGGTCTGCAAAAGTTAAATACCTACAGGGACCATAACAGCCGGTCCTATTCAGTTACATACCTACAGGGACCTTAACAGCTGGTCCTATTCACTTACATTTCTACAGGGACAATAACAGCAAGTTCTATCCAGTTACATACCTGCAGGGACAATAACAGCAAGTCCTATCCAATTACATACTTACAGGAACTTAACAGCAAGTCCTATCCAGTTACCTACCTACAGGGAACATAACAGCAAGTCCTATCCAGTTACATGTCTACAGGTAGAATACCCCAGGTCCGCTCATGTTAAATACCTTCAGGGACCTTAACAGCAGGTCCGCTCCAGTTACATATCTACAGAGAAAACAACAGCAGGTCCGCTGAGCTTACATTATTACATGGGCCATAACAGCAGGTCTTATCTAGTTACATAGCTACAGGGACCGCAACAGCAGGTCCGGGACCGCAACAGCAGGTCCCCTAAGAAATATCCCTACAGGGACTGTAACAGCATGTTCGCTCAGGTTACAGCGAGGATTAGAGTAGGTCTCATCCAGTAACATACCTACAGGAACCGTAACATCATGTCCGCTCCGGTTTACTTTCGACAGCAACCATAACAACAATTCCTATCCACTTACATACTTCAGATACCACAATAGCAACTCTTATCCAGTTATCCAGGGACCGAACATAAGAGCAGTCCAATCTAACTTCATACCTACAGGGACGATAACAGCAGGTCCTAATCAGTTACACTACTACAGGGACCATAGCAGCAGGTCCGCTAAGGTAACCTTCCTACGTGGACTGTTACAGCCGGTCTACTAAGGTTACATACCTACAGGGAGAATAACAGCAGGTCCTACAGGGCCCATAACAGCCGTTCCTATTCAGTTACATACCTACAGGGACCTTAACAGCAGGTCCTATTCACTTGCATATCTTCCGGTACAATAACAGCAAGTCCTATCAAGTACATACCTACAGGAACATAACAGTTTCCAGTTACATTCACACATAGAACATAACAGCAAGTCCTGTGCTGTTTCATACCTAAAGGGAATAAAAACAGCAAGTTCTATCCAGTTACATACCTGCAGGGACAATAACAGCCGGTCCTATTCAGTTACATACCTACAGGGACCTTAACAGCTGGTCCTATTCACTTACATTTCTACAGGGACAATAACAGCAAGTTCTATCCAGTTACATACCTGCAGGGACAATAACAGCAAGTCCTATCCAATTACATACTTACAGGAACTTAACAGCAAGTCCTATCCAGTTACCTACCTACAGGGAACATAACAGCAAGTCCTATCCAGTTACATGTCTACAGGTAGAATACCCCAGGTCCGCTCATGTTAAATACCTTCAGGGACCTTAACAGCAGGTCCGCTCCAGTTACATATCTACAGAGAAAACAACAGCAGGTCCGCTGAGCTTACATTATTACATGGGCCATAACAGCAGGTCTTATCTAGTTACACAGCTACAGGGACCGCAACAGCAGGTCCGGGACCGCAACAGCAGGTCCCCTAAGAAATATCCCTACAGGGACTGTAACAGCATGTTCGCTCAGGTTACAGCGAGGATTA
Source organism: Lucinisca nassula (assembly GCA_963580285.1). Classification (NCBI taxonomy): domain Eukaryota; kingdom Metazoa; phylum Mollusca; class Bivalvia; order Lucinida; family Lucinidae; genus Lucinisca; species Lucinisca nassula. The sequence goes on along the minus strand of OY757011.1, from coordinate 90,402,595 downwards.
GAGTAGGTCTCATCCAGTAACATACCTACAGGAACCGTAACATCATGTCCGCTCCGGTTTACTTTCTACAGCAACCATAACAACAATTCCTATCCACTTACATACTTCAGATACCACAATAGCAACTCTTATCCAGTTATCCAGGGACCGAACATAAGAGCAGTCCAATCTAACTTCATACCTACAGGGACGATAACAGCAGGTCCTAATCAGTTACACTACTACAGGGACCATAGCAGCAGGTCCGCTAAGGTAACCTTCCTACGTGGACTGTTACAGCCGGTCTACTAAGGTTACATACCTACAGGGAGAATAACAGCAGGTCCTACAGGGCCCATAACAGCCGTTCCTATTCAGTTACATACCTACAGGGACCTTAACAGCAGGTCCTATTCACTTGCATATCTTCCGGTACAATAACAGCAAGTCCTATCAAGTACATACCTACAGGAACATAACAGTTTCCAGTTACATTCACACATAGAACATAACAGCAAGTCCTGTGCTGTTTCATACCTAAAGGGAATAAAAACAGCAAGTTCTATCCAGTTACATACCTGCAGGGACAATAACAGCGAGTCCTATCCAGTTATATACATGCAACATAAAAGTGAAGGCAATGATCAGGAATCGATATAATTAACCCATAGTTCCCATAAGAGACACCAAAGGGAAAGAAACACAAACATGAAACAACAGACCCCAATTGAAAAACAAAAAACAGCAGAAAGCCAAAGGACAGTCACTTTCCCATAGGTTCGCTCAGGTTATAGGCTAAGAACATAACAACAAGTCCTATCCAGTTACATGCTTACAGGAACCATACCCCACGTCCGCTCAGGTTAAATACCTTCAGGGACCATAATAGCAGGTCCGTGAAGGTTACATACCTACAGAGACCATAACAGTATGACCGCAAGGTTACATACCTACTGGGGCAACAACAGCAGGTCCAATGACCTGACATCATTACCGGGACCATAACCGCAGGTCCTATCCAGTTACATACGTATAGGGAACATAACAGCAGGTACGCTAATGCTACGTCTCTACAGGGACTATAACAGCATTTCGGTTCAGATTACAGGGACCAAAACAGACCTACATACCTACAGCGACCATGACAACAAGTCCTATACAGTAATAGACCCACAGGGACCATAACAGCAGGTCCGCTCGGGTTATAATGTTACATACATACAGCGGCAATGACAGCCAGTCTTCCTACAGGGACCATAACAACATGTTCGCCCAGGTTACATACCTTCAGGGACAATTACAGTAGGTCCTATCCCGTAACATTCCTAAAGGGGCCAAACAGGCGGTCCGAACAGGTTACATACCTACAGGGAGCATCACAGCAGGTCCGCACAGCTTTCATAATGAAAGGAACAATAACAGCTGGTCCTATCAAGTTACATAACTACAGGGACAATAGCAGCAGGTCCGTTCAGGTAACATACCCAGCCGGACCTTAACAGTATGTCCGCCCAGGTTACAAACCTGCGGGTAACAGGTCCTATCCAGTAACATACCTACATAGACCACAAAAGCAGGACAGCCTCGGCTACATACCTACAGCGACCATGACAACAAGTCCTATACAGTAATAGACCCACAGGGACCATAACAGCAGGTCCGCTCGGGTTATAAACGAACAGGGACCATGTCCTATCCAGTTACACACCTACAATTACCATTAGAGTAAGTCCTTTCCAGTTACAAACCTAACAGCAGGTCCGCCCAGGCTACATACCTACAGGGACAATTACAGTAGTACTATCCAGTAACATACATAAAGGGACCATAACATGTGATCTGAACAGGTTACATCTACAGGGACCACTGCAGCAAGTCCTATCCATTTACATACCTACAGGGACCATAACAGCCGATAATTTCCTGTATCATTCAAACAGGGACCGGTCGCTCCGGTTACATACTTACAAGGACCTTAGCGGCAAGTCCTAACCAGTAACATACCTACACGGGCCATAACAGCAGGTCAGGTTACAAACATGAGGGGACAGTAACAGCTGGTTCACTCTGGTTATCTACCTACAAGGGCCATAACAGCAAGTCCTTTTGTGTTATCTAGCTACAGGGACCATAACAGCAAGTTCTATCCTGTTACATATGACAGCAATTACATACCTACAGGGACGATAACAGCAGGTCCGATCCAGTTATACAGCAACAGGGACCATAACAGCAGGTCCGCTTAGGTACCATTACCAGAAGAACTGTAACAGCAGGTCCGCTAAGGTTACAATAACAGCAGGTCGTATCCAGTCACATACGTACAGGGAACATAATAGCAGTGCATATCCCGTTACATACCCACAGTGACCTTTATAGCAAGTCCTACCCAATTACATACCTACATGGACCCTAACACCAGGTCCGCGTAGATTACATACCTATAGGAACATAACAGCAAGTCATATCCAGTTACATACCTGCAGGGAACAAAACAGCAGTCCTAGCCAGTTACATACCTATAGGGACTATAACAGTAGGTCTGCTCAGGTTACATACTTACAGGGACCGTAAAAAGCATGTCCGCTCATGTTAAGTACCTTCAAGGACCACAACAACAGGTCCGCTTACATCATTACAGGGACCGTGACAGTAGGTCCTATCCGGCCATATAACTACAGGGACCATAAAAGCAGGTACGGTAAGGTAACGTTCCTACAGAGACTATAACAGCATGTCCGCTCAGATTACACACCTACAGGGACCAAAACAGCAGGGCATACATACGGCATAGACGATGACAGCAAGTCTATATACAGGGAAAGACAGCAGGTCCGCTCAGGTTACACACCCATAAAGACAATTACAGCAGGTACTATCCAGAAACATACCTATAGGGATCATAACAGGTGGTCCGAAGAGGTTACATACCTACAGGGAGTATAACAGCAGTTCCGATCAGCGTACATAAAAGAAATGAACAATAACAGCGGGTCCCATCCAGTTATATACCTACCCGGACCATAACTGCAGGTCCGTTCAGGTAACATACCTCCAGGGACCAAACCAGCAGGTCCGCTCGGCTTACTGAATTATAGAGACAGTAAGAGCAGACCCTATCCAGTTACATACTAACAGGAACCACAACAGCAGGGCAGCTCAAGCTACACACTTACAGGGAAGATGACAGCAAGTCCTATCCAGTTACAGAACATACCTAAAGGGAACATAACAGCAGGTCCAATCCAGATACACTGCTATAGGGACCAAGCCAGCAGAGTTGCTAAGGTTATATTACTAGAGGGACTGTAACAGAAGTTCCGCTAAGGTTACATACCTGCAGGGAGAATAACAGCAGATCCTATTCAGGTACATACCTGCAGCGACCATTACAGCAAGTCCTGTCCAGCTGCATACCAACAGGGACCATAACAGCAGGTCCGCCAAAGTTATATTCCTACAGGGACAATTACAGAGGTCCTAGCCAGTTACGTTCCTAAAGGGACCCTCACAGGCACACTGACAATGTAACACACCTAAAGGTAAAATAACAGCTGATCCGACCAGCTTACATAATGACAGGGATCATAACTGAAGGGTCTTTGCAGTTACATACCTACAGGGACCATAACAGCAGATCTGCTCAGGTTACATACCTACATAGACCATAACAACTGGTCATATTCTGTTACATGCCTAAAATGACAATAACAGCCAGTCCTATCATATTAAATACCTTCAGGACCAATAACAGCAAGTCCTATCCGTTTATATTTCTGCACAATAACAGCAAGTCATATCCAGTTACATACCTACATGGACCGTAACACCAGGTCCGCTCTAGTCAAATACCTACAGGGACTATTACAGCTGGTCCGCTCAGGTTATTTACTATCAGGTTAAATGCCTACAGAGACAGAACATGTAGGTTCGCTCGGCTTACATACTTACCGGTACCATAACAGCAGGTCCTATACACTTACATACCTACAGGTACCAGAACAGCAGGTCCGCTCAGGGTACATCCCTACCAGGACCATAACAGCAAGTCCTATCCAGTTAAATACTTACTGGGAGCATAACAGCAGGTCCTATCCAGTTACATACCTACCGGGACAACAACAGTGGGTCCTTTCTAGTAACATACGTACAGGGAGCATAACAGCAGTTTTTTTCAGCCACATATAGCAGGGAACATATCAGAATGTCTTATCCAGTAAGATACCTACGGGACTATAACAACAGGTCCTATCAAATTACATACCAACCAGTACCATAACAGCAAGACCGCTCATGCTATATACCTACAGGGAACATGACAGCAAGTTCTATCCAGTAACATACCTACAGGGACCAATACAGCAGTTCCGCTCAGGTAACATACCTACAGGGACCTTAACAGCAAGTCCCATCCAGTTACATACCAACAGGGACCATAACAGCAGGCCCTATCCAGCTACATACCTACAGGGACCATAAAGGCAGGGCCTATCTACATACAGGGACCATAACCGCAGGTCCGTCCAGGTAACATACCTACAGGGACAATTATAGCAGGTCCAATCCAGTAACATACTTACAGGGACTGTAACAGGCGGTACGAACAAGGACAATCAGGCTAGATACCTTCTTGGACCATGGTAGCAAGTTCCAGTTACATACCTTCAGGGACCATAACAGCAGGTCCGCTTAGGGTACATAAGTACAGGGACCATAACAGCATGTCCTGTCCATTTACGTACCTACAAGGTCCATAACACCAGGTCTGCTCTGGTTAAATACCTACAGGGACCATAACAGCTGGTCCGCTCAGGTTATATATCTACAGGGACCATAACAACAGGTGCGCTTAGGTTACATGCCTACAGAGACAGAAAACGCAGGTCCGCTCGGCTTACATATGTACAGGTACCATAACTACAGGTCCTATACACTTACATATCTACAGGTACCAGAACAGCAGGACCACTCAGTGTACATACCTACCGGGACCATAACAGCAAGTCCTATCCATTTACGTACCTAGCAAGTTCCAGTTACATACCTTCAGGGACCATAACAGCAGGTCCGCTTAGGGTACATAAGTACAGGGACCACAACAGCATGTCCTGTCCATTTACGTACCTACAGGGACCATAACGGCAGGTCCTATCCAGTAAGAGACCTACAGTAACCATAACAGCAGGTCCGCCCAGGTTACATACCTACATGGATAATTACAGCAGTTCCTACCGCCCCGCCCATCGAGGCTTGAAAAAATCGATTAGACTGCATACTACTTCCACCCAGAGCTGGAATCCACCGCAGATGAGTAAACGTAAACTGGTAAAGTAGAAGTAAAACAAAGATCAGGAATTGATACAATTAACTTACTCCACCCATAAAAGACACCAAAGGGAAAGAAATACAAACATTAAGCGACCAGACCATAATGGAAACCTAAACAAAGGAAGGCCATAAGGACAGTTACTTTCCCACAAAATGGCCATATGGTCATCCGAAACTAAAAGACACAAGTGATACACACAGTAAGTAACAAACAACAACATAAAATAAATCGCCACAGAAGAGCCGCCTTGGAACGGTCAGTGGAAGATTTCCACTGGGGGGCTTAAATCGATTTTACGTGGCCACAATCCTCGCCCTTACTTCCGTCGCGACTTAGACAAATAATTTGTTCAGTCCGCATGAAGGCCTCCTAACTCATCAGTGCAACATCTCCGTGAACACAAAAATCAAAGAACCACAGAGGTGAGACAACGGTGAGGACTCGACAGCAAGAAACCACTGAAATGCTGGAGCAAAAGAAAACCAACAGTTAGACTCCGATGAGCCCGACCAGAGACAGAGCATCAGGCACCAACCAACATTACCTTGAATTAGATCTCTCTAATTCTCAATAAGCCTTTACGTTGGAGCCGTCATAGAATCTGAGGCCTGACCCACCGGCGTGCAATTAAAGAGGGAAGCAAAGTTGCCAACCGTGATTGGGTTAGCTACCATGCATGCAGTCTGTCGTATAATATCCATGTTGTACCCAATCTTTTTATATCGAAGAATGATTTTACGAAATTGGGTGCTGAAGTCATTGCGGTTATATATTTTTCTGAATTTAAATACTAAGTCACCACAAAATTCGGGCTCCGACAGACCCCGCCGCAGAAGAGACCTAAGTCCAACATTGAATTTTGAAATTAAACCGCTTTTTTTTTTTTTTTTGTTTTGGGTTTTACGGCCCTTTCAAGATTATTTCACTCATATCGAGCCTATCGTTAATCATAGGTGGGCGAAAACCGACCGCTTTGATGGTGTTAGCCGGCCAAAGCAAAGTAGAGCAAGTCGGACATACATCCTTATAAACCCTATTGGATTCATTAGGCGGCAGGGCTTGAAATGTCATTTCATCTCAATGACGGGTATACGTCCCATAAAAATTGGAAGCAATGTTTCCAAAAGTGTTGTCGAGGACGTTAAACCTGAAATCAAATAAACAAACAGCAGGTCCTATTAAGAAACACACTTAAAGGGACCATGACTAGCGGTCCGAGCAGGCTACATGCCTATAGGGACCATAAATGCAGGTCATATCCAGTTACATACCAACAGGGACCATGACAGCAGTCCTATTCAGCTACATACATATAGGGACAATTACAGCAGGTCCGCTCCGGTTACATACCGACAGGGACCAAAACAGCAAGCTATATCCAGATAAATACCTACAGTGACCATAACAGCAGGTTTACTCATGTTACATGCCTACAGTGAGAATAACAGCAGGTCGTATTCGGTTACATACCTAGAGGGACCGTAACAACAGTTCCGCTCAGGTTACCTAACTATAGGACAATTACAGCAAGTCCTATCACTTTGAAGCCAGCTCAGGTTACATACCTGCACGGAGAATAACAGCAGGTGCTATCCAGTTACATATGTAATAACAGCATGTCAGCCCAGATTGCATACCTACAGGGACCATAACAGCCGGTCCTATTCAGTTACATATCTACAGGGACCTTAACCTCAGGTCCTATTCAATTAAATACCTACAGGGACAATAACAGCAAGTTCTGTCCTGTTTCATACCTACAGGGAACATAACAGCAAGTTCTGTCCAGTTACATACCTGCAGGGACACACATACAGAGAACATAAAGCAAGCCCTATCCAGTTAGATGCCTACAGTGACCCTACCCCAGCTCCGCTCAGGTTAAATATCTACAGGGGCCATAACAGCAGGTCCGCAAAAGTTACATACGTACAGGGACAATAACAGCATTGCCGCTCAGGTTACATACATACAGGGAGAACAACAGAAGGTCCGCTGAGTTTACATCAATACCGGGTCCATAACAGCAGATGCTGTCCAGCTACACCTGAATCCGACCGCACACGAGTACTGGTAAACCGCTTAGAGGATCTAAGCTCGCCCAGGCAAAGCAGCGCAGGTCGGACCTCTCATGCTTATAAACCACATTAGTTTCATTGGCGACAGGGCTTGATATGTCATTTCACCTCAATGTCGGATAAACGTCCCATAAAATTTGAAGCAACGTCTCCAAAATGACCTATACAGTGTTGACGGGGACATTAAACCCCAATCAAACCAACAAGCTATCCAGTTACATACCAATAGTGAACATAACAACAGGTACGCTAAGGCTACGTCCCTGCAGGGACTAGAAGCCTCAGTGGTGTAGCGGTTACGCTACTCGCCTTGCAAACCGGGATCGCAGGATCGATCCCAGGCTTCTCCAGACTTTCGGATGAGTCTTTAAACCGAGGTCCCGTCTCCGTATGACCTTAGCTGTTGGTGGGACGTAAAACTCACTCCCTGCAGGGACTATAACAGCATTTCGGTTCAGATTCCATACCTACAGGGACCAAAATAGCAGGTCCGCTTTTGTTACTTACATACGGCCGCAATGACAGCCAGTCCAAGTAACATACATACAAGTACATACCTACGGGGACCATTACAGCAGATCCGTTCAGGTCACATACCTATCCGGACCATAACAACATATCCGCTCAGGATACAAATCTACGGGTACTATAACAGCAGGTCCTATCCAGTAACATACATAAAGAGACCACAACAGCAGGACAGCTCCGGCTACATACCTACATCGACCATGACAGCAAGTCCTATACAGTAATAGACCTACAGAGACCATAACAGCAGATCCACTTACATTGCTACAGAGACCATAACAGCAGGTGTGCAAAGGTAACATTACTAGAGGGCGTGTAACAGCATGTCCGCTAAGGTTATGAAATAATAGGAACAAGGTCCTATCTAGTTAGATACCTTCAATGGTCATTAGAGTAACAGCAGGTCCGCTAAGGTTATGAAATAATAGGGACAAGGTCCTATCCAGTTAAATACCTTCAATGACCATTAGAGAAGACCTCTCCAGTTACAAGTTACAAGGACCATAACAGCAGGTCCGCCTAGGATACATACCTACAGGGACAATTACCACAGGTAATATTCAGTAGCATACCTAAAGGGATCATAACAGGCGATCTGAACATGTTACATATCTACAGGAACCAGTACCGCAGGACCTATCCATTTACATACCTACAGGGACCATAACTGCCGGTACTTTCCTGCATCATCCAAACAGGGACCATAACAGCAGGTCGGCTCCGGTTAATACTTACAGGGACCATTACGACAAGTCCTAACCAGTTACATACAGGGGCCATAACAACAGGTCAACTCATGTAACTTTCCTACTAAGACCATAACTTTTGGTCAAGTTACATACCTGAGGGGACAGTAACAGCTGATTCACTCAGTTTATCTAGCTACAAGGACCGTAACGACAAGTCCTATCGTGTTATCTACCTACAGGGACCATAACAGCAAGTTCTATCCTGTTACATATGTTAGCAATTTCTATCGAGGGACGATAACAGTGGCAATGACCAGAAATCGATACAATTAAACCACAGCTCCAACCAGAGACGCCAAAGGGAAAGAAGCACAAACATGAAACAACTAGACCCTAATGGCAAAATCAATAGCAGAAAGCCAAGTCACTTTCCCACAAAATGGTAAATTGGCTATCCAAAACAAAATAATACAAGCGATACACACACCCAAAGACAAACAATAACAAAAATAAACCGCGACAGAAGAACAGCTTTGGAACGGTCAGCGGAAATGAATTCCACTGGGGGGGGGGGGGTTAAATCAATTTTACGTGGCCACAATCCTTGCCCTTACTTCCGTCGCGATTTAGACAAATAATTTGTTCAGTCCGCATGAAGGCCTCCTTACTCATCAGTGCAACATCTCCGTGAACATAAATAATCAAACAACCACAGAGATGAAACAACGGTGAGGACTCGACAGCAAGAAACCACTGAAATGCCGGAGCAAAAGAAAACCAACAGTTGGACTCTGATGCGCCACGACCAAAGATAGAGCATCAGGCACCAACCAACATTATCTTGAATTAGATCTCTCTAATTCTCAATAAGCCTTTACGTTGGAACCGTCATAGAATCTGAGGCTTGACCCACCGGCGTGCAATTAAAGAGGGAAGCAAAGTTGTCAACCGTGATTGGGTTAACTACCATGCATGCAGTCTGTCGTATAGCATTTATGTTGTACCCGGTCTTTTAATATCGAAGAATGACTTTACGAAATTGGGTGCTGAAGTCATTGCGGTTATATATTTTTCTGCATTTAGACTGCATACAGGGACCATTATAGCAGATCCGCTCAGGTAACATACCCACAGGGACAATTACATCAGGTCCTATCCATTAACATACCTAAAGGACCATAACAGGTGGTCCGAACAGGTGACATACCTACAGGGAGCATAACATGGGTCCGCTCAGCTAACATAAAGGAATGAACCATGACAGTGGGTCCTATCCAGATTAATACATACGGGGACAACAACAGCAAGACCCATCCAGTAACATACGTACAGGGAGCATAATAGCAGTTTTTCAGCCACATGCAGCAGGGATCATATCAGACTGTCCAGTTAGATAGCAATGGGACTATAACAACAGGTCCTATCATATTGCATACCTACAGGTACCATAAAAGCAAAACCGCTTAGGCTAAATACCACCAGGGAACATGATTGCAAGTTCTATCCAGCTACATACCTATAGGGGCAAATGCAGCAGGTCAACTCAGGTTACATACGTACAGAGACCATAATTGCAGGTCCTATCCAGTTACATACCAACAGGGACCATAACAGCAGGTCCTACCAGTAACATACCTACAGGGACCATAACGGCAGGTCCTATCTACCTACAAGGACAATAACAGCAGATCAATCCAGGTTACATACCTACATGGAACATAACAGCAGGTCCAATCCACTTACATTGCTACAGAGACCATAATAGCAGGTGTGCAAAGGTAACATTACTAGAGGGCCTGTAACAGCAGGTCCGCTAAGGTAACATACCTACAGGGATAATAACAGCAGGTTCTATTCAGTTACATACGTACAGGGATCATAACAGCATGTCCTATCTATTCACATACCTACAGCGACCATTACAGCAATTCCTATCCAGTAACATGCCTACAGGGATCATAACAGCAGGTGCGCCCAGGATACACGCCTACAGAGACAATTACCGTAGGTCCTATCCAGTAACGTATCTAAAGGGACCGTAACAGGCGCTGCGAACATGTTAATACCGACAGGGGCCATAACAGCATGTCCGGCCAGCTTACATAATGGCAGGGACCATAATAGCAGGGTCTATGCAGTTACCTACCCACAGGGACCTGAAAACTTTAGATCCACGCAGGATGCATACTTAAAGTACCTAAAGCTTACATAATGACAGGGACCATAATAGCAGGGTCTATGCAGTTACATACCCACAAGGACCTGAGAACTTAAGATCCGCTCAGGTTGCATACCTACAGGTACCATAACAGCATGTCCCCTCAGGTTACATACATACAGGGACCAAACCAGCAAGTTCAATCCGCTTATTTAATTATCCACAGGTCCTATCCAGTTAAATATCTACCGGGATCATAGCAGCATATCCGCTCAGGTTACATACTTACAGGGACCATACAATCTGGTCCTATACTGTAACATACCTACAGCGACAACTACAGCAGGTGCTATTGACTTACATACCTAAAAGGACAATAACAGCATTCCTATCATATTACATACCTTCAGGACCATAACAGCAAGTCCTATCCAGTTACATTTCTGCACCATAACAGCAAGTCCTATTCAGTTAAATGTACATACCTACAGGGGCCATAACACCAGGTCCGCTCTGGTTAAATACCAACAATAACAGCTGGTCTGCTCAGGTTATATACCTACAGGGACCATAACAGCATATCCGCCCAGGTTACATACTTACACAGAAAAGCGGGTCTGTTCAGCTTATATAATTTCAGGTACCATAACAACAGGTCCTATCCAGTTACATACCTACGGGCACCAGAACAGCAGGTCCGCTCAGGTAATATGCCTACAGGGACATTACCAGCAAGTCCTGTCCAGTTAAATACCTACAGGGACCATACCAGCAGGTCCTATCCAGTTACATACCTACGGGGACAACAACAACAAGCCCTATCCAGTAACATACGTACAGGGAGCATAACAGCAGGTCTTGTCCAGTCATATATAGCAGGGAACCTATCAGAATGTCTTTTCCGGCCAGATACATGTACCTACGGGACTATAACAACAGGTACTATCCACTTACATACAGGTACCATAACAGCAAGACCGCTCAGGCTACATACCCACAGGCAACATGACAGCAAGTTCCATCCAGTTTCACACCTACAGGGACCAATAATGCAGGTCCGCTCAGATTGCATACGTACAGGGACCATTATAGCAGGTCATATCCACCTAATTACCTACATGGACCATAACAGCAAATCCTATCCAGTTACATACCAACAGGGACCATAACAGGTGTTCCGAACAGGTGACATACGTACAGGGAGCATAACAGCAGGTCCGCTCAGCTAACATACAGGAAGGAACCATAACAGTGGGTCCTATCCAGTTTGATACCTACGGGGACAACAACAGCAAGACCTATCCAGTTACATACGTACAGGGAGCATAACAACATTTTTTTCAGTCACATATAGCAGGGAACCTATCAGAATGTCCAGTTAGATAGCCATGGGACTATAACAACAGGACCTATCCAATTACATACATACAGGTACCATAAAAGCAAAACCGCTTAGGCTAAATACCTACAGGGAACATGATAGCAAGTTCTATCCAGTTACATACCTACAGGGGCCAATGCAGCAGGTCCGCTCAGGTTACATGCGTACAGAGACAACAATTGCAGGTTCTATCCAGTTACATACCTACAAGGACCATAACAGCAGGTCCTATCCAGATACATACCAACAGGGACCATAACAGAAGGTCCTATCCAGTAGCATACCTACATGGACCATAACGGCAGGTCCTATCTACCTGAAAGGATTATAACAGCAGATCCACCCCGGTAACATACCTACAGGGAACATTACAGCAGGTCCAATCCAGTTACATTGCTACAGGGACCATAAAAGCAGGTGTACAAAGGCAACATTACTAGAGGGTCAGTAGCAACAGGTAACCTACATACAGGGAGAATAACAACAGGTTCTATTCATTTACAAACGTACAGGGATTATAACAGCATGTCATATCAATTAACAAACCTACTGTAACCATTACAGCAAGTTCTATCCAGTTACATACCTACAGGAATTATAACAGCAGGTCTGCCCAGGATACATACCTACAAAGAAAATCACCGTAGGTCCTATCCAGTAACGCACATAAAGGGACTTTAACAGGCGGTCCGAGTGAGTGAGTTTTAGTTTTACGTCCCACCAACAGCTAAGGTCATGCGGAGACGGGACCTCGGTTTAAAGACTCATCCGAAAGTCTGGAGAAGCCCGGGATCGATCCTGCGATCCCTGGTTTACAAGGCTAGCAGCGTAACCACTGCACCACGGAGGCTTCTAACAGGCGGTCCGAACACGTTAATACCTACAGGGGCCATAACAGCATTTCCGGTCATATAACATAATGGCAAGGACCATAATAGCAGGGTCAATACAGTTACATACCCAATGGGACCTGAAAATCGCCCAGGTAACATACTTACAGGGACATTAACAGCTAGTCCTATCCAGTTTAATACCTCCAGGGACCATACCATCAGGTCCTATCCAGCCACATACCCACGGGGACAACAACCGCATGCCCGATCCAGTAACATACGTACAAAGAGCATAAGAACAGGCCTTTTCAAGTCATATACAGCAGGGAACATATCAGAATGTCTTATCCAGTCAGATACATGTACCTACGGGATTATATCAACAGGTTCTATCCCCTTACATACCTTACAGGTACCATAAAAGCAGGACCGCTCAGGCTACATACCCTAGGCAACATGACAGCAAGTTCCATCTAGTTGCATACCTATAGGGTCAAATAAAGCAGGTCTGCTCAGAATACATACGTACAGGGACCATAATAGCAGGTCATATCCACTTAATTACCTACAAGGACCATTACATTAGATCCTATCCAGTTACATACCAACAGGGGCCATAACAGCAGGTCCTATCCAGTTGCATACCTATAGGGACCATAACGCCAGGTTCTATCTGCCTATAGGGACCATGACAGCAGGTTTGTCCAGGATACATACCTACAGGGACAATAAAAAGTCTTATTCAGATACATTCCCACAGGAAACATAATAGCAGCCCAATCCATTTAAAATGCTACAGGGACATTAACAGTAGGTTTGCAAAGGTAACATTACTAGAGGGTCTATAACAGCAGGTCTCCATAGGTTACATACCTGCAGGGAGAATAACAGCAGGTTCTATTAAGTAACATAAGTACAAGGATCATAACAGAATGTCCTTTCCCGTTACATACATACTGGGACCATAACAGCAGGTTCGCCGGGGTTACATAACTACAGGGACAATTACAGCAGGTCCTATCCAGTAACGTACCTAAAGGGACCGTAACAGGCGGTCCGAACATGTTAATAGCTACAAGGGCCATAGCGGCAGGTCCTTTCTACCTACAAGGACCATAACAGCAGATCCATCCAGGTGACATACCTACAGGGAACATAACAGCAGGTCCAATCCAGTTACATTGCTACAGGGTCCATTACAGCAGGTGTACAAAGGTAACACTACTAGAGGGTCTGTAAAAGCAGGTCCGCTAAGGTAACATACCTACAGGGAGAATAACAGCAGGTTCTATTCAGTAACATACGTACAGGGATAATAACAGCAGGTCCTATTCATTTACATACCTACAGCGACCATTAGAGCAAGTCCTATCCAGTAACATACATACAGGAATTATAACAGCAGGTCCGCCCAAGATACATACCAACAGAGACAATCACCGTAGGTCCTATCCAGTAACGCACCTAAAGGGGCAGTAACAGGCGATCTGAACATGTTAATACCTACAGGGACCATAACAGCATTTTCGACCAGCTTACATAATTTCAGGGACCATAATAGCAGGGTCTATGCAGTTACATACCCACTGGGACCTGAACACTTTAGATCCGCTCAGGTTCCATACCTACAGGTACCATAACAGCATGTCTCTTCAGGTTACATACCTACAGGGACCAAAACCAGCAAGTTCGATCAGCTTATATAATTATCCACATGTCCTATCAAGTTAAATACCAACCGGGATCAAAACAGCAGGTCCGCTCAGGTTACATACCGACAGGGACCATAACATCTGGTCCGATATTGTTACAAGTCTACAGCGACAATTTCAGCAGGTCCTATTGACTTACATACAGTAAAGGACAATAACAACAAGTCCTATCCTATGTAGGACAATAACAACAAGTCCTATCCTATTACATACCTTCAGGACCATAACAGCAAGTCCTATCCAGTTACATTTCTGCATTATAACAGCAAGTCCTATCCATTAACATACCTACAGGGGCCATAACACCAGGTCCACTCTAGTTAAATACCAACAAGGCCATAACAGCTGGTCCGTTCAGGTTATATACCTACAGGGACCATAACAGCATGTCCGCTCAGGTTACACACTCACAGGGACAGAAAAAGTGGGTCCGTTCTACTTACATAATTTCAGGTACCATAACAGCAG
The DNA here is from genome assembly GCA_963580285.1 of Lucinisca nassula. NCBI lineage: Eukaryota > Metazoa > Mollusca > Bivalvia > Lucinida > Lucinidae > Lucinisca > Lucinisca nassula. The sequence goes on along the minus strand of OY757011.1, from coordinate 90,387,440 downwards.
GTCCTATCAAGTTACATACCTACGGGTACCAGAACGCAGGTCCGCTCAGGTAACATACCTACAAGGACATTAACAGAAAGTCCTGTCCAGTTAAATACCTACAGGGACCAAACCAGCAGGTCCTATCCAGTTACATACCTACGGGTACAACAACAGCAAGCCCTATCCAGTAACACAAGCCACATGACAGCAAGTTCTATCCAGTTTCATACCTACAGGGACCAATAAAGCAGGCCGCTCAGATTACATACGTACAGTGACCATAATAGCAGGTCCTATCCACTTAATTACCTACAGGGACCATAACAGCAGATCATATCCAGTTACATACCAATAGGGACCATAACAGCAGGTCCTATCCAGTTACATACCTATAGGGACCATAAGGTCAGGTCCTATCTACCTATAGGGACAATGACTGCAGGTCTGTCCAGGATACATAACTATAGGGACAATAAAAAGTCCTATTCATAAACATTTCCACAGGGAACATAACAGCAGGGCCAATCCAGTTAAAATGCTACATGGACATTAACAGCATGGTTGAAAAGGTAACATTACTAGAGGGTCTATAACAGCAGGTCTCCATAGGATACATACCTGCAGGGAGAATAACAGCAGGTTCTATTCAGTTACATAAGTACAGGGATTACAACAGAATGTCCTTTCCCGTTATATACATACAAGGACAATAACAGCAGGTTCGCCGGGGTTACATATCTACAGGGACAATTACAGCAGGTCCTATCCAGTACCGTATCTAAAGGGACCATAACAGGCGGTCCGAACATGTTAATAGTAAAACGGCAGGTCCTATCTACCTACAAGGACCATAACAGCAGATCCATCCAGGTTACAAACCTACAGGAACATAACAGCAGGTCCAATCCAGTTACATTGCTACAGGGTCTATAACAGCAGATGTGCAAAGGTTACATTACCAGAGGGTCTGTAACAGCAGGTCGGCTAAGGCAACCTACCTACAGGGAGAATAACAGCAGGTTATATTCACTTACATACGTACAGGTATCATAACAGCAGGTCCTATCCATTTACATACATACAGCGACCATTACAGCAAGTCCTATCCAGTTACATACCTACAGGGATCATAACTGCAGGTCCGCCCAGGATACATAAGAACAGAGACAATTACCGTAGGTCCGATCTAGTAACATACCTAAAGGGACCATTACAGGCGATCCAAACATGTTAATAGCTACAGGGACCATAACAGTATTTCCGGCCAGCTTACATAATGGTATGAATCATAATAGCAGGGTCTATGCAGTTACATACCCAAAGGGACCTGAACACATTAGATCCGCTCATGCTGCATACCTACAGGTACCATAACAGCATGTCCCCTAAGGTTACATATCTTCAGGGACCAAACCAGCAAGTTCGACCAGCTTATATAATTATCAACAGATCCTATCCAGTTTAATATCTACCGGGATCATAACAGCAGGTCCGCTCAGGTTACATACCTACAGGGACCATAACAGCTGGTCCTATACTGTAACATACCTACAGCGACAATTACAGCAGGTCCTATTGACTTACATACCTAGAAGAACAATAACAGCAAGTACTATTCTGTTACATACCTTCGGGACCATAACATTAAGTCCTATCAAGTTACATTTCTGCACCATAACAACAAGTCCTATCCAGTTACATACCTCCAGGGACCATATCACCAGGTCCGCTCTGGTTAAATTTCAACAAGGCCATAACAGCTGGTCCGCTCAGGTTATATACCTACAGGGACAAAACAGCATGTCCACTCAGGAAACATACTTACAGGGACTGAAAAAGCGGGTCCGTTCAGCTTACATAATTTCAGATACCATAACAGCAGGTCCTATCCAGTTACACACCTACGGGTACAAAAACAGCAGGTCCGCTCAGGTAACATACCTACAGGGACATAAACAGTCCTATCCAGTTAAATACCTGCAGGGACCATACCAGCAGGTCCTATCCAGTTACATACCAACCGGGACAACAACAGCAAGCCCTATCCAGTAACATACGTACAGGGAGCATAACAGCAGGTCTTTTCCAGTCATATATAGCAGGGAACATATCAGAATGTCTTATCCAGTCAGATACATGTACCTTTGGGACTACAACAACAGGTTCTTTCCACTTACATACCTACATGTACCATAACAGCTAGACCGCTCAGGCTACATACCCACAGGCAACATGACAGCAAGTTCTATCCTTTTGAATACCTACGGGGACAAAAAGCAGGTCCACTCAGATTACATACTTACAGGGACCATAATAGCAGGTCATATCCACTTAATTACCTACAGGGACCATAACAGCAGATCCTATCCAGTTACATACCAACAGGGACCATGACAGCTGGTCCTATTATAAAATTCAGAAATGGACTCAATGATCCCAAGCGACAAGAAAATATAAACTACACTATAGTGTAGGGCAGGGAGAGTTAGCCCCACACATTCCCAGACACCAACTTTAGTGACATTAAATATATTCATGGTTATCCTTTGGAAGCAAAGAATACACCACAGAACTGAAAAATATGGAGTGTAAATGTAAGCCTGCCCAGGCAAAGTGCTGCAAGTCGGACCGTTCATTCTTATAAATCCTTTGGGTTTCATTGGGTGGCAGGTCTTGGGATGTCATTTCACCTCAATGTCGGATAAAAGTCCCATAAAATTGGAAGCAACGTCTCCAAAATGACCTATATATTGGGACTTTAAACCTCAAATCAAACAAATAAACAACAGGTCCTTTCCAGTACCATACTAAAAGGGACCATAACAGGCGGTCCGAACAGGTTACATACCTATAGGGACCATAACAGCAGGTCCTATTCAGTTACATAACTTCAGGAACCATGCCAACCGGTCTTATCCAGCTACATACATACAAGGACCATACCAGTCGGTACGCTCAGGTTACATACATATAGGGACCGTAACAGCAAGTCATATCCAGTTACTTACCTACAGGGGCCATAACAGCAGCTCCACTCAGGTTACATACTTACAGGAGAATAACTGCCGGTCCAATTAAGTTACATACCTATATAGATCGTAACAACAGTTCGCTCAGGTTACTTACCTAAAGGAGAATAACTGCAAGCCCTATCCTTTTACATATCTACAGGGACCATAGCAGCAATTCCTATCCGGTTACATACCAGCAGTTACCTTAACAGCACGTCCTATCGAGTTGCATACCTACAGGGATCATAGACCATAACAGCAGGTACGCTAAGATAACATTCCCACAGTTACTGTAACAAGAGGTCCGCTCAGATGACATACCTGCAGGGGGAATAACAGCGGATGCTATCCAGTTACATACGTACAGGGCCTATAACAGCAGCTCCGCTCAGATTACATACCCACAGGGACCATAACAGCCGGTCATATCCAGTTACATATCTACAGGGACCGTAACAGCAGGTCCTTTTCAGTACATACATGTAGGCAGAATAACAGCAAATTGTATCCTGCTAAATACGTACAGCAAGTCCTATCTATTTGCATCCCTGGAGGGACCATCACAGCAAGCTCTATCCAGTTACATACCTAAAGGGACCATAACAGCAAGTCCTATCCAATTGCATTTTGTTTGAATTGATGTTTAACATCCGCGTCAGTGCTATTTAGGTCATTTTGGAGACACTGCTTCCAATTTTGTGGGACTTTTAATCGACATTGAGATGAAATGACATCTCAAGCCCTGTCGCTCAATGAAACCAGAATGAGTATATGCATTGCGCGGTCTGAGTCACACCACTTTGCCTGCGCTCCCCTTGTGGCTGATCTGTTCTTGTTTTGTTATGAAAGAGGCTTCATGATGTTCCTTTCCGTTGAAAACCAAAGCCTTAAGCTCGACTTCTAGATATTTGGATTATGTATTCAATATTGACAATACCTATTTCGATGGTTTGATCAGTCAAATTATCCCCCCCTCCCCCGAGCTTCAGTTGAATAAAGAAATTTCTTCTGATACCAGGCCCCGTTTTGGGATTTACATCTATCTATTGTAGACGGGTTCGTTTCCTGCAAAATTTATGATAAACGCGATGAATCTGAGATTATATATCTTCCTTTCTTGGAACTGACTTCAACACTCGTAATATATTGTACACTGCTAAACTTCTAAATCAGTGGTATCGGTATCTTAAACTACGCAAAGCCTTTTCTAAATTTTATAGATGTCATACCTATTAAATTTCTAATTTCAATGTTGGACTTAAATCTATTATCGGAACCCGAATTTTATGGTGGCTTAGTATATAAATTCAGAGAAAAATAAATACATGTACACGCAATGATTCACCCAATTTCTTTAAATCATTATTCGATATAAAAAGATCTCGATTGGGTACAACATAAATATTATACGACTATAAGATCGCTGAAAGATGTAAGGAAATTAAGGAGAAAGGAGAATAAAAGTGGTAGATTTCATAGCATTCCCTCATACCTTACCCTGTTGCAAGGACAACAGGCCTTTTCAAATACTGTTTGGGACCTCTTTAATGTCGAAAGCTACACGACACATTTGCCTCTCCCAGCCGATTCAGGATATGTTATAACCAACACATGCAAACTGTGTTTGAAGAAGAAAAAGCTCAATTTCAACTACAACTGAGGAAATCATGATTTTCCTAAATCGAACATATAAGCTAACATATTTTGATTCCTTAATACAGAAATTTCAAACAAGCAGATGTATTGCTTTAACAGCATTGTATAAAGTGCGACGATGCTTCTTTATAGATAACTAGTGTGGTATATAATGAGAAGATTTTTTCAAATTTCCGATGAAAAACAAGTGATCACTTTTGACCTTACCGTGATAATTTTTAACCAAGCTGTTAGAGCTTAAAGTTGTACGTACATAAAATATCAAAGGCCTGGACATTCCAGTTTTACTCATGAATCTGTGTAAAGAATCCTAGGGACAGGGGCATTTTGACCCCAGGGCCATGATTGAAAAAAAAATCGTTCAGGTCAACTAGATAAACCTATATTCCATTTGTCTGTTTGTTTGAATTGGGGTTTAAGGGCCCAGTCAGCACTATTTAGGTCATTTTAGCCGGTCTGTTTACACTTTCCTGGACAGGCTATACGTAAGCGGTTAACCAGTACAGTGCACATTCTTTCGCCAGAAAATGACAACTGCCCTTCTTGAATCAGCGGAAGGGATAGAATGACCGCTAAAAAATTTCATGATCAATCTCCACGAAAGAATGTTGCCGACCCCGGCAGGTATCGAACCCGCGTCCTCCTGGTCACCAATCAGACGAGCATCCGTTTGAGCTACAGAGTCCGGCACCTATATTTCATACATGACGGACCCGAGCAAATGAAAGAAAGAAGAAAGAAAGAAGTTAAATTATCCCATTTATGGCTGGCGTCTCAAAATGGGACATTGACAGTGAAGATCCTGCTCAGACTCCGTGTATGGTCAGGCCCTTAACTGTTCGCTTAAACGGTAGGGAAACTGGTGTAAAAATAAAAATATAATGACATACTTAAATTGTATATGTACTTGTCCAAAGCTATAATATGGATGGTTCTCTGGTGGTTCTATTGGTCACTGACGGGTTAAGACTGTGGAGCATTGTACAAAAAACCAATGAAGCATGTTTTTTGCTGTTATTTTTAGATATACGTCCATTTCAATTATTTCGAGCCAATCGTTAATAAGATGTGGGCCAAAACCGCAGTACCCATAGAAAAACACACCTTACCTTCCGTTGCAGAAACTGGCGTGTTAGTACAAATTAAGTATCACTTGAACAATTATTTTCTCAGACTCTTAACTCATGTAACTTGGCTTTGATACTTCGTTGCACAGGAGTCAAACCAAGAGCCCCCGCCCATCGGGGCTTGGAGGAATAGATTAGGTTGCATGGTGCTTCCCCGCAGAGCTTAAATTGACCGCATATGAGTACTGGTTAACCGCTTAGACTGATATAGCCTGCCCAGGCAAAGTAATGAGAGTCAGACCGTTTGGATAAGCCCTATTGGTTTCATTGGGCAGCACGGCTTGAGATGTCATTCCATCTCAATGTCAGGTAAAAGTCCCACCAAACTGGAAGCAACATCTCCAAAAAGTACTAAATAGTGTTGACGGGGGCGTTAAACCACAAGCAAACAAACAAACAAAGAAGACATACTCAGTTATATTAGCAGTTATCAGCAAAAGGCCCCAGTTTCAGACCAGAATGCAAATTTAAAATGTAACTGGGGCCAGTATTTAACATTGAAAAGACTTGGTCCGGAAAGGACGTAAATAAATCGGTCTAGTCATGTACGGATTACTGAATGTAATAAAGAATGTTTCTGTTGTGACACGTTTGTAAACAGTTTTACCTCCTCTTGATAAACGGCCCCCGCCCATCGCGGCTTGAAGAAATAGATGGGCTGTATGATGCTTCCACGCAGAGTTGAAACCGACCCGCACACGAGTACTGGTAAACCGCTTAGAGGATCTAAGCCTGCCCAGGCAAAGCGGTGCGAGTCGGACCCGTCCATGCTTATAAACCCTTATTGGTTTCATGGGCGGCAGGGCTTGAGATGTCATTTCATCTCAATGTCGAGTAAAAGTCCAACAAAATCTGAAGCAACGTCTCAAAAACGCCCTTTACAGTGTTGATGGGGACGTTAAACCTCAAATCAAACACGGGCCTCCGCGGCCTAGTGGGTTAGAGCGCCAACTCGTAATCATTAGGTCTCTCACCGCTGTGATTCAAGCCTGGCTCGGGTCACATGCGAGACGCCAAGTTCTACAACGGAGGGTCAGGTCGTCTTTCTCCGGGTACTCCGGGTTTCGCCCACCTATGCTTAACGATCGGCTCGATATGAGGGAAATAATATTGAAAGGGCCGTAACCCCCCCCCACACACACACACACACACACACACAAACACCTCAAATCAAACAAACAAATCCTCTTATGCAACTAAGTCGGTCGTAATCCGAGAAACATGCACGGTTAGATACCGTGAAGTACGATTTTAGGCAACTCTTCGCAAAATATTTATAACTGCAACTGCTGGCACCATATCAGCAGGAAGGCACCGTATCAGCAGCAAGGCACCATATTAGCAGGAAGGAATTGAGCCTCACTCGAGCTCTGCTCATGGGCCTCATTTTAGCTCATCTGACCTAAGGTCATGGTGAACTTTTGGGACCGTGAGAATTCCGGCGGCGTCGTTCGTCGTGCGTCGTGCATCGTGCGTGTGCAAACTTTTCTTGTTAACAAGCTAGAGGCCACAGTTTTGGTCCATTTATCACCAAACTTGCTCAGAATGATCATCATGACACTATCGCGGTCAATTTTGGATATGGGTCATGTCGGGTTAAAAGGTAGGTCAGTAGGTCAAATCATAGAAAAACATTTTTAACACTCCAGAGGCTACAATTTTAGGCCAATTATCATCCAACTTGCTCAGAATGGTAATCTTGACAATATAAGGTGAAGTTCGAATACGGGTCATGAGGGGTCAAACGGTGGTTCAGCAGGTCAAATCATAGCAAAACCTTGTTAACACTCTAGAAGCCGCAATTTAGTCCAATCATCATCAAGCTTGCTCAGAATGATAATCTTGACAGTATCTAGGTCAAGTTCGAATATGGATCATGTGGGGTCAACAATAGATCAGTAGGTCAAATAATAGAATAACCGTGTTAACACTGTGGAGGCCACAGTCTTGGTTCCATCATCATCAAATTTGCTCAGAATGATAATCATGACAACATCTCGATCACGTCGAATATGGGTCATGTCGGGTCAAAAAGTAGGTCAGTAGGCCAAATCATAGAAAAAACGTTGTTAACACTCTTGATGCCGAAGTTTTGGGCCAATCATGCTCAGAATGATCGTCATGATAATATCAAGGTAAGGTTTGAATATCGGTCATGTCGGATCAAACCATAGAAAAACCTTGTTAACACTACAGAGGCCACAGTTTTGGTCCAATAAACATCACACTTGCACTAGACTAGCTACTAGTCTGATAATAAAAGTCTGATCATTTTTTTTGTTTGTATTTTTTATTGGTTTAAAAAATTATCACCTTCTTAGTAATGGCAAGTCTATTTGGTACAGTCTCAAATCTTAGGATTATCATTGAGCCAGAGAGACTAGACCAGCTTAGCTTTTATACACTGTTCATTTTAGTGCAAAAAATGATTTTAATTCCATTTTATTCATTTTAACGCCTAGTGGCTAGGCTACACTTGCACAGAATGAGCATCATAACAATATCTAGGTCAAGTTCGAATTTGGGTCATGTCGGAGCAAAAAGTAGGTCAGTAGGTCATATCATAGAAAAACCTTGTCAATACTCTAAACCTTTCAGAATAATCATCTTGATATTATCTAGTTCAAGTTCGAATCGGGGTCATGTTGTGTTACAAAGTAGGTTTGTAGGTCAAATCAAATCATAACACTCTAGAGACCATAGTTTTGATCCAATCGTCATCAAACCTGCTCTTGGCAATATCTTGGTCAGGTGGGTCATTTTATGAATAGAGTGGAACCTTTTTACAAAGGGCCCCCACCTTGTCACCATGAGTCATTGTTAGTTAGACTGACCCTGTTTATATCCGTCTGGTGCCCTAGAACATCACCCCAAATGTCCACAAGTGATCACTATTGAGGCATACAAATCAGCTGTTATTGTCAAAGGGTTCCAAAACACCCCCACACCCCACCCCAATCCCCATCCACCCTTGTCACCATGAGTCATTGCCAATTATACTGAGCCCGTTCATCTCATTCATAAGTCAGCTCTGTATTGTCAAAGGGATGGTTCCCCACCCCACCCCTTGTCACCATTAGTCGTTGTTTGTTAGTCTGCTCCCGTTCATCTCTGTCTGGTGCACTAGTACCTGCCCCTCAATGCCCACAAGGTGCCTAGATAGTGACATGAAAGTCAGCTCTGTCTTCTCAAAGGGATACACCCCACCCCACCCCACCCACCCCACCCCCTCCGCACACCCCCGCCCCATTAAACGTCACCATGAGAGTAGTAAGACTGAGCCCGTTCATATCCGTCTGGTTCATTAGGACCTGACACTCAATGTCCACAAGGTGCCCAGATACTGACATAACCGTCAGCTCTGTATTGTCAAAGGGATCCACTCCCCACCCCACCCCACCCACCCCACCCCACCCCCTCACCATGAGTCATTGTTAATTAGACTGATTCTGTCACAAGGACCTGACCCAAAATGTCCACAAGTTGCCCTGATAGTGACATACAAGGCAGCTCTGGATCCCTCTCCGCCCCCTTTCACCTTCACCATGAGGCAGTGTTAGTTAGACAGCGCATGTTAATCTCTGTCTGGTGCACTACGATCTGACCCTCAATGTCCACAAGTTTCCTAGATAGTGACATACAAGTCAGCTGCGTATTGTCAGAGGGATGGATACCACCCCCTTGTCACAATGAGTCATTGTTTGTTAGCTAGTTAGACTGATCCCGTTCATCCCTGTCTGATGCACTAGGACCAGACCCCCAATGTCCACAAGGTGACCAGATAGTGACATACAAGTCAGCTCTGTATTGTTTGTGTTGTTTGTTTGTATGTATGGGAGTTTAACGACCCAGTCAACACTATTTAGGTCATTTTTTAGTCGGTAAGTTTCCCTATCCACACTATTCCTGAGAAAAATTATACGTAAGCGGTTATCCAGTACAGTGCACATTCTTTCGCCAGAAACTGACAACTGCCCTTCTTGAATCAGCGGAAGGGAGAGAATGACCGAAGAAAAGATTTCAGAATCAATCTCCACGAAAGAAGTTTGCCGACCCCGGCAGGTATCGAACCCGCGTCCCCCAGATCACCAGTCAGACGCGCATCCGACTGAACTTCCGAGGCCGGCCAGCCTTGTTTTGTCAAAGGGAACTTTTGAAAGACTTCTTCCTCAAAATAGAAACAATTTGTTCCATAGGTGACCCTCTGACAGTTTTGCACTGAACCCGATAGCCACCAGAAAAAAAATATTTTTCACCCTTAAAAACACTTAAGTTCCTAAATAGTTGGATTGATTTTGAAATTATTTTACAGAAATGTTCCTTGGGTCACTGTCAGCTAAAATTGCTGAAACCCTCCACTCCACCTTATATTACCTGACATAAGGATCAGGTGAGCGATCCAGGACCATCATGGCCCTCTTGTTTGTGTGAACGCTTATACTTTTGATACTTGTAATAGGCCGCTTTTTACTTCTTGTGAAACTTGTTGTAGCATTAAAAATATAAAGGTCAACCTGCATTGTGGGAAAATAATGACTATAGTTCCGTGTTAAACCCTACGTCAATAATGTCTGCGCCCATGTGCGTAGACAATCACTGCTCTGTACTTAATTTATGAAGAAAATTCGCCAACACTGACCCCTGCCGTGTTTTTTTAGCTCACATGGGCTACAAATACTAGACCGACCGATAAAATTTTGTATCATCACGTGAACAAGTCCGTGAAATGAAGACCCCCCTATACCCCCACTTTATATACAGAAAACTGGGGTTTACGGGGGTAAACATTATTTTCCTTATTTCTGCTCCAAGACATAGGATGTGAGTACTCGTTAGAACCGCCTCATTGAGGCGGTTCTAACGAGCAACCACAACCTATGTTTGCAGTATTTAGAAGAAACATATAAAGGGTTTTCATCAGAAAAATGGCCACTTTGGAGATGTGTAAAAATGCACCAATTCGCACGGGTGTGTTATCGTAATGTACCGTGTATATGGCATTGATGTATAATATGGGAAAAGCGTGCACTTGCCACGGGTCATGCCCCCGCCCATCGGGGCTTGGAGAAATAGATTGGACTGCATGATGCTTCCACGCAGAGCTGAAACCGACCGCACACGAGTACTGGTAAACCGCTTAGAAGGTCTACGCCTACCCTGGCAAAGTGTTGAGAATCGAACCGTCCATGCATATAAACCCTACTGGTTTAATTGGGCGGAAGGGATTGACAGATGTCATTTCATCTCAGTGTCGGGTAAAAGTGCCACGGTTCAGTAACTTGGTTAGGTCTATTAAATATTTTTTAACGTCCCTCGTATATTTCGTTTTGTTTGAATTTAGGTTTAACGCCCCCGTCAACACTATTTAGGTTATTTTGGAGCAGAAATGTCATCTCAAAGCCGTGCCGCCCAGTGAAAGCAATAGGATATATATGTATGGACGGTCCTACTCGCACCACTTTGCCTGGGCAGACTTGGACTTCCTAAGTGGTTTATCAGTTATATGTGCGGTTTGCTTCAGCTACTTCAGCTATATGCTACCCACTCTGTTTTCTGGCTGGCATTTAACTGTAATAGGTTAATGGTGGTACATGTAAGGACTGGAGGGTGGCAACATAGTACCGCCCTTTGTATAGCCTATACGATTTATTCCGTGAATGGTCTGCTATAATGTTTATTAATCTACGGAATAAATCGTATCAGGTAGGTGTAAATGCCAATCAATACAAAGGGGAGGTACTATGTTGCCACCCTCCAGTACTTACCGCCATTAACCTGTAACAGTTAAATGCCAGCCTCTGTTTCTCCAAGCTACCGGTCGTAGCTTCTGTCATATTTGTGTAAGGGAGACAACTTCCATGTCTTCTTGTTTACTTAGAAAAAAAAAAACATCACGAAAATACATTGTAAATTTTGCCGCAATAAAAATTATATTTTTCGAATGGAAAATTGAGAATTTTTTCTTATTTCTTCTCAAAATGAAGGTTGTGGGTACTCGTTAGAACCGCCTCATTAACGAGTACCCACAATCTATATTTTAGAGCAGAAATAAATAAAATAAGGTTTAGCCCTGTAAACCCCAGTTTATTATATAAAAGTGGGGTTCAAGGGGGTCAAAATTATATACGCGTGTTTTCGTGATAAAGTAGATAAGCTCGAGTAGTAAAAATTATAGTTTCGAGGTCAGTTTTAATGTAGATCAAATCATGAGCGCGTATCGCGAGGGATTTTTCTGCTTACAACTGAGCGGATAAACTGTGTTTTATTGCTAAATATTTCACACATTGGAAGTAATCTTTTTCGATTCTAATTACAGGGGTAAACCTTATTTTTCTTATTTCTGCTCTAATATATACATTGTGGGTACTCGTTAGAACCGCCTCGATGAGGCGGTTCTAACGGGTACCCACAATCTATATTTTGAGCAGAAATAAGAAAATTATCACAATTTTCATCTTAAAATTTTCGTTTTTTGGCAGTAAAATTTACAATGTATTTGTATAGGTGTGTTTATGTAATAACACTGAAAATCGCTGTATCACATGCATTTACACAGTGAAAAAATGAACAAAATAAGGACAAATACGCAATGCGAATTTACACCAATACATACTGATACACTGGCAATACAGTACGTATTTACGTCCGTCTTGTGCGCAAATACGGAAATAATAAGCAACTGGTGTGACAAAGTTTACGCAACAAAACGCGTGCGTATTGGAGAACGTATTTTTGAAAAATACAGAAGAAATAAGCAGCGGATGCAACAAATGTTACGCAGCAAAATGTGTATGTATTGAAGGACGTATTGTTTAAAAATACAGAAAAAAATACGCAGCTTGTGCGGCAAACCTTGCGCAAAAAACGCATGCATATTGGTTTATATACATTTGAAAAATACGGAAAAATACGCTGGTGGTTTGACAAAGAATTCGGTTCGTGTTGACATGTGTATTTATGACAGAACAGAAAAGAAAAACTAGCCTGTCAGTTTCACGTTGTGCAGCTATTCGCATACGTATTGTTTATATGGATCACAGAAAGTAACTATACATGCATATTGTCCTAGCCTAGGCTGGGAATATTGTACTTTTAGGCCAAGATTTTGCAGAAACGTACATATTTTGAATATTATTTAAATACAATGCATGTCCGACAAGAATTTCACAGCAATATGATAATAGTCTACATGTAGACAAGGAACACCCAAAGATTCTTGGTTCATTCTGATTCAACATTACATCACGAAAACACGCCTATATGATTCTTACCCCCATGAACCCTCCTTTTATAAAATAAAACTGTGGTTTACAGGGGGTAAACCTTATTTTTCTTATTTCTGCTCTGAATTATAGATTGTCGGTAATCGTTAGAACCGCCTCAGTGGTTCTAACGTGTAGAACCGCCTCGTTGCGGCAGTTCTAACGTGTACTCACAATCTATATTTTGAGCAGAAATAAGGAAAATATCACAATTTTTCATTTATAATTTTCGTTTTTAGATGGTAAAATTCACAATGTATTTGTACAGGCATGTTTGCGTAATGAATTCCAGAGTCAGGCCTACTAATGAAGCTGAAGCTATTAAACAACAAGAAGCAACCTCTAGCCCTTTCTTTGTATGCGCAGCTTAGTAACGCCCCGTCAAGGAAGTTAACTCTGTTGTTGTCGACATTCTATTGTTAGGTTAGATTTCGGCGGTTAGCAATCGCCAAAAACGATCGAACTATTGGCTTGAAAACCTGTCAATCAATTCTGGCGCAGGACTAAATAGGCCCACTCCGGTAATAGCTGATAAGACAGGGGTGCAGATTGCCTGCGGTCAAAAATCTTCAAGTTTTAGAGCCAAAACACTATATCTGGCATGGGGTTACATTGAGGTTAACTGCATTTATTACATATTAAAATCCATTCCTGAAGTGAAAATGAAATTGTGCAGATTTGGTGTGTAAAATGCTTTAACAATGGTTACAAAAGATAGGTCTGGAGAAAATGTTGAAGTGACAATAATATGCCACATATGCAGGGTGTGACCTTCATTCTTTTCCCAAAGCCAAGTGTAGACTATGAAAATTGTAGGTTTAAAAGATTAAATAATGTAATAGTCTGTACTGTTTCGACTGATAGATTAAAATGACAATTTGATATAGTATCCACATTTTTCATCACTTTACAACCAATCTTTGATCAACGTCGAACTAACATCGATTCGATGTTAAGTTTGTTTGTTTGATTTGAAGTTTAACGTCCCTGTCAACACTGTAAATGTCATTTTGAAGACGTTGCTTCCAATTTTGTGGAACTTTTACCCGACATTAAGATGAAATGACATCTCAAGCCATTCCGCCCAATAAAACCAATAGGGTTTATAATCATGGACGGGCCGACTCGCACCGCGTTGTCTAGGCAGGCTTAGATCCTCTAAGCGGTTTACCAGTACTCGTGTGCTGGCTGGTTTCAGCTCTGCGTGGAAGCATCACATCACGTGAATAAGAGAATCCACCTAACCCCCACTATATATAGAGAAAACTGGGGTTTACGGGGTATACATTATTTTTTTCTTATTTCTGATACAAGACATAGGTTGTGGGTACTCGTTAGAACCACCTCATTGACCACCTCAACGAAGCGGTTCTAACGAGCACCCACAACCTATGTTTGCAGTTTAACTACCATGATACGCGCCGGAATTTGGAAGAAACGCCTGTAAAATGACCTAAATAATGTTTGCAGGGGTGTTAAATATCAAACCAAACAGCAGAAAAAAGACAAATAGTGTATACCCGCTTAAAGAGGGACCCCATTCTTCCAGGGTGAATATCAGACAGACACATATAAATTACTCTCCGAACGGTCTGCACACCTCCCATGAGACTCATTGATGGCCATAATTTACCTGCAAATGCCTGAGTTGTAAAATTAACTCCACCACTGGTGTTATCTTCTAGGTTTTCAGAAAGTCAAAGGGGAACTTGAATACAATTTGCCCACTCTGTATAGCTACCATTTTCTTATTGATAACTTGAAGTGCAATATCATTCCATGATAATCATATGACAATGTGTTACACACACACACACGCACGCACGGACGCACATGCACGCAGATGGAGTGAGAGAGTCTTGAAATTAAAAGAAAAATAGAAACTAGAGGCAATATACAATCTAATCAGAAAAAAACAAGGGCGCTGATCAGACTGCATGTATGTTCAGGTTGATCTTCAACTTTTTTGGCGTTGAAACCACAGAAGCCTTTTTATATTTAGGTTATTATTCTATCACCTGGGTAACATACTGGTGAAAATCTTTTCAAACATAAATTGTAAGCGCTCGTCAAAACTGCGTAAACGAGGCGGTTGTCATTGGTACCCACAATCTAGGATTCCAAAACTCTTCGTAAATTTGGGCATAGGTACATTGTATGATTTGTGATGCATAGCATATCTTTAGAGCCATGTATGCTATTTTTTATAAGTTTATATATGGAATAGATGACGTGTTCTCTCTCTCTCTCTCTCTCTCTCTCTCTCTCTCTCTCTCTCTCTCTCTCTCTCTCTCTCTCTCTCTGATTATGTCCCTTTCATGAGATATGGCCCTTGTGAAATTTTTTGATGAAATCTCGTCGGCAATATAACTCAAAAAGTATCAAAGCTGCGCCTTGAAAGTTGATGAATGGATCTCACTTTAACCATGTGAAGTATTACCTTTTCAACTAGGAGCAAGCAGTATTGGGGGCATAGTGTTTCATAAACACCAGCTCTAGTTTCTCTTATTTCGACCCGAGGTGTGCAAAAACCGGAGTATTCGGAGAAAAACCACCTGACCTTCCATTGCAGAACTTAGCGTCTCATGAATGGATTGGAAGTGATGGGTAGACATTACGCTAACACATCCGTGCGACATAGTGCATATTTCACATCTCCAAAATGGCTAGTCCCTGATATTTTTCGTATCTATACAGCAAATTTCTCTAAAATAAAGTGGGGTTTATTGGGGTGGGGGTGGTGTTCACGTGATGTTGATATTGTAGGTACCGATCCGAGTATTGAACACATCGTTTCATGATAGTTAACATTTCTGCCAAGTAATTTCAAAATTCATTCAGGAATAACAAAGTTGTTAACTAACCATTTTTAAACTTTGACCTCTACGTATGACCTTGATCCTCGAGGTACTGACTGAGTCTTGTGCGCAAAACATCGTCTCATGATGGTTAACATTTCTGCAAAGTGATCCGGGAATAAATCAAAGCACTGAGAGTACTGGTGGGTCGATCGTCTCTGAGTGTAGGTTGGGAAATTAGTCCTGAGCTGAGAATCGAACTGTTCGTTTAACTTGAGCTAGCACAGTAGATCTGATCAGACATCGCGTTATGTGGCGTCTGGTTATGTAGATTCTGTTTGTCAATGCCCAAGGGCACGAGCTCAGTTCACCCGCGCCCGCCTATCGGGGCTTGAATAAATAGATTGGCTGTATGATGCTTCCACGCAGAGCTGACAGTCCCGTAACATTGGAAGTGACGTCTCCAAATGACCTATACATTCTTGACGGGGACGTTAAACCTTAAATCAAACAAACGAGCACAGTCCAGAATTTCTTCTTACGCTGCGCTAATGGTAGTACTTGGGTTTTGTTCAACAGAGTGGGGAGGGTGCAAACGCAGCCCCACCCATCTTTTGGAAATTATCTCAGATTCATTCAGTTTTTCACCCTCTGCAAAATACCTGAAATTCGTATCCTCAACCTGCCCCTTTTCAGAGTCTACGTACGGCCCTGAATCATGTTCAAAACTGTTATTGCATACATACATGGCGAACAGTGCCGACCCTGATCAGAAGCAATATACTCTAAAGCCGATCATGGTCTACGCTGTATGTCTAAAAACGGTACCACCTATAAAGTCTGCGCGACTCATTTTTGCCATTAAACATTTCAGGGACGGGCCTCCGTGGCCTAGTAGTAAAGAGCGCTGACTCTTGATCATAAGGTCTCTCACCGCTTTGGTTCGGGCCTCGCTCGGGTCATATGGGAGACGCCAAGTTCTGCAACTGAAGGCCAGGTGGTTTTTCTCCGGGTACTCCGGTTTTCGCCCACCTCTGATTAACGATTGGCTCGATATGAGTGAAATAATCTTGAAAGGGCCGTAAAACCAAAACCAAAAAAAAAAAAAAAAAATTCGGGGCTCTAAAATTAAGTTCTTAGCAGAAGTGCGAAAAGTTTATTTTTACTCGACTTGGCATACATTTGTGTAACAGTTTAAAAATGGAGTTTCCGAAAGACGTCACGTGACAGTGTGGCCTGGATTAAGTTATTGTTTTTCTCTCATTACGAGAGCAACCTGGCAATTTATACTATTTCGTTTAACCCTCAAATGCCACTATTTAAGCAAACAGTGTAGTCCCTGTGCAACCGGCTGAGCAGACGCCACATTCCGCGGCGTCTGATCTGAGTATTATCCAGCACACGATTCCTGTCAAGACTATAGATAGCTCTTGTTATAGCCTAACCACTATGTGTTAAATGAATAATATGGAATTAAAATCATCTTTTGCATTAAAATGAACAGTGTATAAAAGTGTAGCTAGTCTAGTCTCTCTGGCTCAATTTTAACCTAAGATTTGAGACTCTACCAAATAGACTTGCCATTACTAAGAAGGTGATACATTTTTAAACCAATAAAAAAATACCAACAAAAATGATCAGACTTTTATTATCAAACTAGTAGCTAGTCTACTCTTGTTACATCGATAAAAATAGCGCAACGTTTAAAGTTCTATTAATAAAACATAATATTGGTTTTCCCAAATCAGTGATGGTAACGTGGACAACTGCATGAATACCGTTTGCCATTTAGTAAATTTGGGCCGATCGTAAACCGATCGATCCAAAAAGCTATTGACTGAACATGAAAAATGACCTTTTTTGACATTTGACCACTGTGACCTTGACCATGGAGGTACCGACCTGGGTCTTGCTTGTTACAAATTGTCTCATGATGGTCAATATTGCTGCCAAGTTATTTTCAAATCCATCCAGGAATAACAAAGGTATTGACAGGACACAAGAAAATACTTTTCTTTACCTTTCACCTCTATGACCTTGACCTCGGGGGTACCGACCTGGGTCTTGCATACGACACATTCTCTCATGATGGTTAACATTTCAGCCAAGGAATGTCCAAATCCATCAAGAATAACAAAGATATTGACGGACGGACGGCCGGGCAGTCGGACGGACAGCGCAATGTCATAATACATGTACTTCCTTTTTTCCATTTGTTGATTGATTTGATTGATTGATTCGATGTATAACGTCCTCGTCGATACTGTAAATGTCATTTTGGAGACGTTGCTTCCAATTTTGTGGGACTTTTACCCGTCCTTGAGATGAAATGACATCTCAAGCCCTGTCGCCCAATGAAACCAATAGGGTTTTTAAGCATGGACGGACCGACTCGCACCGCTTTGCCTGGGCAGGCTTGGCGGTTTACCAGTATTCGTGTGCGGGTCGGATTTAGGTCTGCGTGGAAGCATCATGCAGCCCATCTATTTCTTCAAGCCCCGATGGGCGGGGGCCATATTGTCGATTGTATTGGAGTTTAACGCCCAATCAACACTGTTTTAGGTGATTTCGGAGCCGGTCCGTTTACCTATCCACCTTTTTCCTGGACATGCTTAAACGAAAGTGGTTAACCAGTACGGTGGATATTCTTTCGCAAGAAACTGACAACTGCCCTTCTTGAATCAGCGGAAAGGAGAGAGTGGCCGTAGAAAAGATTCCATGATCAGTCCCTCGAAAGAATGTTGCCAACCGTGGCAGGTATCGAATCCGCGTCCTCCTGATCACCAGTCAGACGCGCATCCGACTGAGCTACCGAGGCCGGTTTTTTTTTTTTTTTTTTTTTTTTCAAAACTGGCGTATAAAAATCAAAGCACTAAGAAATCTGGTCGGTCGATTGCCCCTGAGTGTAGGTCGGGGAGATAGTCCTGGACTGTGATTTAAATTGTTTCATTTAACCCTGAAATTCTCGATTTTAAGCAATTAGTGTCGATCTTGATCAGATGCCGCTTTCTGTTGCGTCTGGTCTGGGTCAATGTTTGCCAAGTCATACCTATGATTCTTGGATAACCCTCTTTCGCAACCCTCTGACCTCAAGGCGGCTACTGTAAAACCTGGTATAGTGGCCACCTCTGTTTAACAAGCAAACCTGTCTTAGCAAGCATACCCTCGGTTCCCAAAATAGGAAAGAAAATGCATTAAAATTCACCTGTATTAAGCAAGCACCTGTCCTAAGCAAGCACATTCTGATCATCTCTCTCTCTCTCTCTCTCTCTCTCTCTCTCTCTCTCTCTCTCTGTCTCTGTCTCTGTCTCTGTCTCTCTCTCTCTCTCTCTCTCTCGTGACAATAGGATGACAAATCCTGACGACAATATGCATTCTTTCATATTTCCAAAACGGTTTCTTTACTGATTGAATATTGAGGCACTTTCCTTTACTCGTACAAATGTTTTGGGTTCTCGTACGAACCGCCTCATTGAGTGCTCACCATTGTGATACGGCTGATAGAAAAAGAAAATGCACTCACTCAGTAAAATACGAACCTGTTAACGTTCTCTCTCTCTCTCTCTCTCTCTCTCTCTCTCTCTCTCTCTCTCTCTCTCTCTCTCTCTCTCTCTCTCTCTCTCTCTCTCTCTCTCTCTCTCTCTCTCTCTCTCTCTGTCTCTCTGGGATCAGTCTGGATGATCATAATCTACTCCTTTCGCATAAAGTACAGCTATTTAAGGGTTCGACGAAAGGCAGCTTAGGATCCCTTTTCGAGCCTAAACGCAGAGACAATCAGCCATCCCATGCGTTTAGTAATTCGACTTCAAAAGCTGGGAAGAAGAAGAAGATGAAGAAGAAGAAGAAGAAGAAGAAGAAGAAGAAGAAGAAGGCTGAGCTGCAAATGTGATATTGCGAGAAATCAGTTGTGTGTTACTCTATCTGCCATAGAGAGTTTAATAATTGAGAGCCCCCGCCCATCGGGGCTTAAAGAAATAGATTTGGCTGCATGATGCTTCCACACAGAGCTGAAACCAAACGCATATATGAGTACTGGTAAACCAGTAAGGTCTAAGCCTGCCGAGGCAAAGTGGTGCGAGCCGGCCCGTCCACGAACATATAATTTATTGGTTTGATTGGACGGCAAGGGTTGAGATGTCATTTCATCTCAATATCGGGTAAAAATCCCACAAAATTGGAAACATCGTCTCCGAAATGACTTTAATAGTGTTGACTGGGACGCTAAACCTCAAATCAAACAAAGCATACAAACACTGAAAGTTTGTTAGATTAATTTTCATTGCACATTGAACAGATACCTATGATATTTTTCTGCAAATATATAATAACGAGTACCCACACCCAATTACAGAAATACGAGAAAATACTAATGTTTATCCTTGTAAACCCCAGCAGGTGCCGGTCCCGGTAGCTCAGTCGGATGCGCGTCGGCAGCATTCTTTCATGGGGATTGATCATGATATCTTTTCTACGGTCATTCTCTCCCTTCCGCTGATTCAAGAAGGGCAGTTGTCAGTTTCTGGTGAAAGAATGTGCAGAGCAATGTGTATTGCTTATCGATACACTCAATGCGTCTGCATGATTAAAACTTCACAATACGCGCATTGCGTATTCGTTTCATATACGCACAATGCTTTTGCACACGTAAACTTTGTCACACACGTATTTGCGTATTTTTGTTTATTTTGACGACTTTTTCCTGTGTTAAGTCCTTTTGTAACGTTTTTGATGTGAGAAAATACCATATCACCGCCCATCTTCAGAGAATATTCGCTCATATGCCCAGCGATTATGCAGAATATATTTGTTTTTATAGGCGTGCTGTGTTGGAATGCACCACCGAAAAGCATCTACCCTTTAAGGAAAGCATTTGAAGCAAATTCTTTCCTTTCAAAGTAGATGGTAACTGATGAGAGAAACGAAACAATTTGTGAAGGAGATGCCATCCTTTAAGAATTAAATCATTAATAACTTTCAAGGGGAATCGGAACACCTGGCAGATCTTTCCGCCATTTTTCTAAGGGAGATAATTTCGGGACCTCCTGTTCGCTTTTCTAGAAACTCTGTCTCACAGAAAAAGGGATCTACTCTTAAAGGAAAGAATTTGCTCCTTAGAATTGAGAAGCAAATTCTTTCCTTTAAGGGTTGACCCCTATTAACATGGGAGACAAAAGTACTTTTATAGGAGTTGCCTCCCATGAAGGTGCATCCATTTCCCCTTAAAACATAGTTATATTTCACGCTATATAATCAGTGCAGTAAATCAATGCAACAGCATCACGGAAACATGCCTATATAATTTGACCCCCTTGAACCCCACTTTCATATAGAAAAACTGGGGTTTACAGGGGTAAAGCTTATTTTTCTTATTTGTGCTCTTAAATATACATGTAGATTGTGGGTACTCGTTAGAACCGCCTCGATGAGGCGGTTCTAACGAGTACCCTCAATCTATATTTTGTGCAGAAATAAGAAAAATATCCAAATCTTCGTCCAAAAGTTTCGTTTTTTAGTTGATAAAATTTACAGTGCATTTGTATAGGCATGATTTCGAAATGGGAACGAACTTAAACTGAATCAAAGCACTGACAGCACTGATAGGTCGATTATCTGTGAGGGTAGGCTGGGAAAATGGTCCTGAACGGGCACTCAGACTGTTTCGTTTGACCCTATACTGTAAGCTTATAGTGCAGAACCTGATCAATTGCCGCGTTCTGCGGCGTCTGATCTGGGTCTACACGATTTGCACAGCCCAACACATAACTCCAGTCTAGAGTCTAAAGATGTCCGTCTCATACAACACTGACCTCACAGGGATATGAATAACGTGGCTATTTTTCTATACAGTGATAGTCACGTGGGCATCCAAAACGAAAAGCTACTGTGCATAGTAACATTGGGTCAACTGACAAATTATCGCCTAAAAAATTAAATAAAGTTGACCAGGAAGGACCACAGGCAGAGGCTACAGGCTTTTCAAACGCACATGCGTATGTAACATGACGTCTGATTGGATAACGTCAAAGATTTGCAACAGTATATTCTGAAACCCGACGTCAGTACGTAATGTCACTTTTTATTGGCTGGCATTTGGTTTTACGGAGCTCACAGCGCTTGCCGTTTTGTGCAAAATAGTACAGCTTTAAAGAAAACAACCGAATAAGTGCATTAGAATCGGGATAACTGTATTCAAAATTGTCAGTTAGGTGGGAAATCGTCGGTTTTACGGTTGCAAATTCCGTTTTTACGGCTCCGCTGACGCGTCGCCATCTTCTCGCTTGTCACTTCCACTGATTTCATTATCGGTTTTACGGTCGCAAATTCCGTTTTACGGCGACGCTAATGCGTCGCCGTAAAACGAAATTCCCGACTGTAAAACCTCCGATTTACCTCCCTAAATGACAATTTTTACTACAGTTATCCTCTAAATGCATATAATGACACCAAATAACCTGCAATCGGGTAGCGACAAGCGAAAAGGTGGCTTCAAGCATGTGGGCTCAGCAAAGACTCGGATCAGATTGTGCACCCACCCAGTCTTATAATAGTCTTCGTTATACGCTAGCTGGATAGCTATTGGCTCAAAGTAGAGATATAAACCCTGTACAAAAATGGTTATTCTCACTCAGAAGACCTAAAAATTATGGATAGTGTATTTTTTCTGGGCAAGACAAGCTAGTTTCGGCTAATAAGGCTCATCATTGACACTCAGATTTTAAAACTTCTACAATGAAAAATGAAATCATTGGAAGCATTCGTTTTCACTTCCTGATGTATGTATTTCCCTTATTTTGCAAGTAAAATCAAATAAAGCGCCTACCCTTCTCATCGTTTTAAGAAATTGTCTTTAGCATAGTGTACTTATCCTACAGTTCCGTGGATGTTGACTGCAGGGCATTGTATAATTTTGTGTAACTTATATATAACAGCCACCATTTTTTTTTTTTTTTTTTTTTGTTTTTAGCTCACCTGTCACGTAGTGACAAGGTGAGCTTTTGTGATCACATTTTGTCCGTCGTCCGTCGTCAATGCGTCCGTCCTTGCGTGCGTGCGTGCATGCGTAAACAATTTCTTGTCCGCACGATAGCATCTTCATTTATGATTTGATTTTAACCAGACTTGCACACAACTTGTACCACCATGAGATCTAGGTTCCTTTCTTGAACCAGCCATATCCCATCATGTGTTACGGAGTTACGGCCCCTGAAAGGGCAAAAAATGCCTATTTTGGTCTTGTCCGCACGATAGCATCTTCATTTATGATTTGATTTTAACCAGACTTGCACACAACTTGTACCACCATGAGATCTTGGTTCCTAACTTGAACCAGCCATATCCCATTATGTGTTACGGAGTTACGGCCTCTGAAAGGGCAAAAATTGCCTACTGTGGTCTTGTCTGCATGAAAGATGTTTCATTTATGATTTGATTTTAACTAAACTTGCACACAATTTGTACCACCACAAAATCTCGGTCAAGTTCGAATATGGGTCATGTCGGGTCAAAAAGTAGGTCAGTAGGTCAAATCAGAAAAAAAAACCTTGTGAAGACACGAGAGGCCACAGTTTTGGTCCGATCATCATCAAACTTGCCCAGAATGATCATCTTGACTATATCTCAGTCAAGTACGAATATGGGTGTTGTCGGGTCAAAATGTAGGTCAGTAGGTCAAATCATAGAAAAACCTTCTGAACACACTAGAGGCCACAATTTATGTCCACTCATCATCAAACTTGCTCAGATGGATCATCTTGATAATATCTTGGTCACTTTCGAATATGAGTCATGCCGGGTCAAAAAGTAGGTCAGTAGGTCAAATCATAGAAAAACCTTGTGAATACACTAGAGGCCCCAGTTTTGGTCCAATCATTATCCAAAATGATCCAGAATGATCATCATGACAAAATCTCGGTCAAGTTTGAATACGGGTCATGTTGGGTCAAAAAGTAGGTCAGTAGGTCAAATCAAAGAAAAACCTTGTGAACACACTAGAGGCCACAGTTTTGGTCCGATCATCATCAGACTTGTGCAGAGTGATCATTTTGACAATATCTCGGTCAAGTTCGAATATGGGTTATGTCAGGTCACAAAGTAGGTCAGTAGGTCAAATCCTAGAAAAACCTTGTGAATACACTAGAGGCCACAATTTTTAGTCTGATCATCATGAAACTTGCTCAAAATGATTATCTTGACAATTTCTCGGGCAAGTTTATATATGGGTCATGTAGGATCAAAAAGTAGGTCAGTCGGTCAAATCAATGAAAAACCCTGTGAACACACTAGAGGCCACTGTTCTGGTCCGATCATCATCAAACTTGCTCAGAATGATAGTCTTGACAATATCCGGGTCAAGTTTGAATACGGGTAATGTCGGGTCAAAAAGTAGGTCAGTAGGTCAAATCATAGAAAAAGCTTGTGAACACACTAGAGGCCACAGTTTTGGTCCGATCATCATCAAACTTGCCCAGAATGATCATCTTGACAATATCTCAGTCAAGTTCAAATATGGGTCATGTTGGGTCAAAAAGTAGGTCAGTAGGTCAAATCATAGAAAAACCCTCTGAACACACTGGCGGCTACAGTTTTGGTCCGATCATCATCAAACTTGCTCAAAATGATCATTTGACAATATCTCGGTTAATTTCAAATATGGGTCATGTCTGGTCAATATGTAGGTCAGTAGGTCAGATTGTTGAAAAACCTTGTGAACACACTAGAGGCCCAAGTTTTGGTCCGATCATCATCAAACTTACTCAGAATGATCATCTTGACAATATCGGTGACAAGTTTGAATATGGGTCATGTCGGATCAAAAAGTAGGTCAGCAGGTCAAATCATAGAAAAACGTTTTGAACACTCTAAGAGGCCACAGTTTCAGTCAAAGCATCATAAAACTTGCTCAGAATGATCAGCTGGACAATATCTCAGTTAGGTTCGAATATGGGTTATGTCAAATCAAAAAGTAGATCAGTAGGTTATTTTGTCATAAATTTTGAACCGTTTGAGATAGAGCCTTCATATTTGGCATGTAGGTTCCTTCTGACAAGGGCTTCCCACTCATAAAGATATGACCTGTGACCTTGACCTGTGACCTACTTTATCATACCCTTTGAACCATATGAAATAGAGCCTTCATATTTGGCATGCATGTTCCTTGTGACAAGGTTTTCTCAGCCATTCAAAACTTTTGACCCATGACCTTGACCTTGGACCTACTTTGTCATAACTTTTAAAGCATTTGAGATACAGCCTTCATATTTAGCATGTAGGTTCCTTGCGACAATGTTGCTTAGATTATCCTCTACCAAAAAGACTAAAACAATCCCACTCGGATGAACAAAATGGCCACCGGAGGTAAAAATAGAAAAATATTGTAAATTTGATTCAAACGGAAACTACGTAGTATGACCCATCTTCTTTCTTATGAATGTTTTCATTGCTCTTAAAGGAACTCATTTTTTATTTTTATTTGCCTTCACTGCAGCTGGTGTTGTGCCGTGTGGCGGCGGTAAAACGTCTCCCCGTACATCAACCATAGTGCAGTTTATATTTTACTTTTGGTCCTTTGAGATCAGCGTGAATATTCTGAGAAATCAGAAATAAATTATTGGTTTAGACTTATATTCTAGACAGGTTTTTAATTATTTGGACCCCATTTTGATTTATATCAGTCTTTGTATCGACTGCCTATTCGAAATTCGCAAAATTGCAGTATGTTTACTCTGGCTTTCTTTGCCGGATCATTACAGGGTCACTGATGAGGCTTCATTAGCCGAAACTACGTAGTATGACCCATCTTCTTTCTTATGAATGTTTTCATTGCTCTTAAAGGAACTCATTTTTTATTTTTATCCCCCTAAACCCTAAGGCCAATTTGATTCAAAGTTCCCAGGAATGTTGCCTAGGTTACTCCCTACCAAATAAGCTAAAATCACTCTGCTGATGAACAAGATGGCCACAAGAGCTAAAAATAGAATGTACTCGAGACAGTGACACACAGGTGAGCGAACCAGGGCCCTCTGGGCCCTCTTGTTTTTTTTTTTTTTTTTTTTTCTTTTTTGCCACACTAAAAATTAGGCAAACTCACCTGGTCTTTCTAACACTTTTTGATGGCTTTCAATGCATTTAGGTAATAGCTTAGATCTATACAAATTATTTCTATATGATTTGTTGAAGATATCCATAACGGTTTCTGAGCAAACCGGGGTGAAAGGGTGAAAATCCCACGGGATTTTAGAAAATCCCGCGGGATTTAAATAATCCCGTGGGATTTTTTCTCCACTCCCGCGGGATTAAAATCCCACAAAAATATCAGGGATTTTTCTCCCACGTAAGAATTTCAAAATTTTAAATCCTACTTTTAACTATCAAAATGGACCTACTTAACATAAAAATACATACAGAAAAAATATGGCCGCTCCAGCACTAATTTCAATTTTTCCCGCGGGATTTTTCTCCCATGGGATTTTTTACGGAGAAAACTCCTGCGTTTTTTTTTTTTTTGTTTTTTTTTTTAATTTTTTAAAATGCTCTGGAATGAAGGTGACTTATGTACAATCGAACTCCAACGACTCGAACACCTTTGGGACAATGATAACTTCTTCGAGACGGTGTAATTCCCCACCAGTGCGGAGAACGGAAGAGCCCGACCTGGGGCCAGTTGTTCAAGGCCTCGTTAGCTTAACGAGCTCGTTAGTGATCATACTGTTAACTGATCTAGCAGGTACAATATCTAAAATATTGGCATTTCTGCTGAAAAATGTGAGCATCTTTTGCATTTGCAAAAGCTGCTCACATTTTTTCAGCAAAAATATGAGCATATTTGCCATATTAAATTATCAAAGTTTTAACGTTACATAAACTAACGGCGTCGTTAGTTTGGAACAACTGGCTCCTGGAGGCAGAATGGGAATCATCCTGGTATATTTTTCCAATGTTTTATAAAATAAAAGTTCGCTGTGCGATTCTAATGAGTACACACAACATAACATGCATTCTGACGATAATAGAGGAAAGACGCCTTAAATTATCCTCCACTATTTATTATATATGGGTCTTACATGGAGATATTTGAAGAATTCCATACGAACTCAGAAACGGGGCCAACACAGCCATATGGTTTCGTTTTGTTTGATTTTAGGTTTAACGTCTCCGTCAATTCTATTAAGGTCATTTTGGAGACACTACTTCCAACTTTGTGGGGCTTTTACCCGACATTGAGATGAAACAACATCTCAGTCCCTGTCGCCAAATGAAACCAATAGGACATATATGCATCGACGGGCCGACTCGTGCCACTTTACCTGGACAGGCTTAGACCTTCTAAGCGGTTTACCAGTACTCATGGGCGGTCGGTGTCAGATCTGCGTGGAAGCATAATACAACCCAATCTATTTCCACAAGCCTCGATGGGCAGAGGCCATTCACCCATATTGTTAACAAGATACAAGTGTTCGAGTGAAATTTCACTGTAGTTTTAATCGGGTTTGGGAGTCTAACTGTTGGTTTTCTTTTGCTTCAGCGTCCTCACCGTTGTTTCATCTCTGTGGTTGTTTGATTTTTGTGTTCTCGGAGATGTTGCACTGATGCGGACTGAACAAAATGTCTACATCGCGACGGAATTAAGGACGAGGATTACGGCTGCGTAAAATCGGTTCCAATGCGGTTCTTTTTGCGTGGTTTATTTTTGTTATAGTTCGTCCTTGAATGTCTGTATCGCTTATATCTTTTTGTTTTGAATTGCCAATTTGCCATTTAGTCGGAAAGTAACTGTCATTTTGGCTTTCCGCTAGTGATGTTTCCATTAGGGACTAGTTATTTCATGTTCGTGTTTCTTTCCTTTTGGTGTCTCTGATTGAAGCTGTGGGTTACATGTAATTGTATCGATTCCTGATCATTGTCTTCACTCTATTTTTATAAACATTGTTACAATGTACCGTCTTTTCAGAGGAAGGGGGAGCTGATGTCTTTCACGTCTATTATTTTATTAACCCTTTTTGTACCAAATGGAAACTTCCTCCTTATATATAGCAGGAATCCATTTCAAAATTTAGGGGTGTCAGGTTGTGTTTTCATCAAAATTTATTTGGAAAATGACTGAACTTTTAGCAAACAGTGGATGCCCTGATCAGACGCCGCGTTCTGCGGCGTCTGATCTGGGCCTGCACTGTTTACCAAGGTACCCCTTTAGGAGTTTTTGGTACTGCATTGGTTAAGTCAGATCTATTATGCTTATGTATCTAAGTTATCTCTAGTCGCGTTTGTAAGCGTTTTTTACTTTTGGGTCGATCGATTAACAATTGATCCAAATTTACAAGGTGACCAAGAAATTTCTTGGAAATTGTCTACGTGACTATCGCCGACATGTTCACAATTATGGTAACAGTTATTTATAGCTTTGCTGTGTAAAGAGAGGGTTTTCTTTCTTTCTTTCTACTGATACTGCGACAGGTACTAGCAGGGGTACATAACATACACCCCATGTTTGCATGATCAAAACCTACGCAGTTTTTGTTTGAATTGAGGTTTAGCGTCCCCGTCAACACAATTAAGGTCACTTCAAAATTTGTGGGACTTTTACCCAACATTGAGATGAAATGTCATCTCAAGCCCTGTCGCCCAATATAACCAAAAGGCTTAAATTTTACATTGGATGGTCTGTCCCACACCATTTTACTGGGCAGGCTTAGTTCCCTTAAGCGTTTTACCAGTACTCATGTGTGGTCAGTTTCAGCTCTGCGTGGAAGCACCATGCTGCCCAATCTATTTCTCCAAGCCCCGACTGGCGGGGGCGAAAAGCCTACGCAGTAATCATGCATCAAGAAAACACGCCTATATAATTTTGACCCCCTTGAACCCTACTTTTACGTAATAAAACTGGGCTTTACAGGGTGTACCTTATTTGTCTTATTTCTGCTCTAAAATATAGATTGCGCGTTCTCGTTAGAACCGCATCGATGGGGCGGTTCTAACGAGTAGAAAATATAGATTTTGGGTATTCGTTAGGACCGCCTCGATGAGGTGGTTTCAACGAGTACCGCACCCACAATCTATTTTTTGAGCAGAAATAAGAAAAATGCCACAAATTTTCATCTGTAAATTTTCGTTTTTTTCGGCGGTAATGTTTATAATATATTTGTATAGGCGTGTCTTCGGTAGGGATCTTTAACCTGCATATGGGATTATTCTCCAGTTAACATCCAGATCCGAAGGCCGGTGTACTTTGTGGCATTCATCCTTGCAAATGATGCCGATGGAGCTTGTTCGAACACCGAATTTTATTACCGCTGCCGGGAATCGAACCGGGGGCCTCTAGCATCAGATGCAAGTTTACTGACCACTGAGCTACCACACAAAACAGGTAGGGCCTCATTTGCTATGACATTGTCAAACAGTGCGGATCAAGATCAGACTCCGCAAAACGCTTAGTGATCACATCAAACAGTCTAAGTTCCGTTCAGGATCATTTCCCCAGCCTACTTTCAGAGTCTCGGCCCACCAGTACTGTCAGTGCTTTGGTCGGTTGTGTCTTTTCTTGGGCATTGTTTTCGTTGTTTCAGGCAGAAAAACTAATGACAGAATTAGTATTGAGAACTGAACAAAAACAGACAAGCGAATTGTAGATTTAATCGTATAAAGCATGCTCAATTTGGAGCATATATAAGACATTTGAGCCAGGGCATTGGATTTCCTACAATTCACATTGCGCCCAGCAAAGACTCAGATCAGCCTGTGCATCCGCGCAGTCTTATCAGAGTTTCCGCTGTGCGCTTTAAGTTAAGGGCAAAATGCTCCTTCATGCAGCAAGAGAGGTCTCTGGTCAGACAATATGGACGCTCAGGCTGATCTGGTTCTTCACTTGGCGCACATGTAAATTGATGGAAATGTTGTGCCCCGGCTCATTTATAAGACAATTGTAATAAATTAGGAAAACAGTCATAAGTAAGATAAGGGCCGAGTTATCCATATTGTCAGAATATCATACTCGTTACATGTAGTGGACAAAACAGCACAGCCCCCGCCCATAGGGGCTTTAAGAAATATATGGGCTGCATGATGCTTCCACGCAGAGCTGAATCTCGCCCGCACACTAGTACTGGTAAACCGCTAAGAGGATCTAATCCTGCCCAAGCAAAGCGGTGCGAGTCGGACCGTCCATGTTAATAAACCCTATTGGTTTCATTGGGCGACAGGGCTTGGGATGTCATTTCATCTCAATGTCGGGTAAATGTCCCACAAAATTGGAAGCAACGTCTCCAAAATGACCTTTACAGTGTTGACGGGGACGTTAAACATCAAATCAAACAAACAAACAAAATAGCAACTGCTATTTTGATGGGAGCTATATCTGAACTATAGCTATAGCATTAGATCAGCTATATCTGATGGGAGCTGTGGATTTATTGTAAGTAACCATTCCTGATCATTACTCTCACTTCTATTTTGACTCGCGTTTTATCGGTAAAATTGCCAGTGTTTGTTGAGTTTTTAACACCCTTCTAAACCCACCTTTATATAGAGAAAATTCAGGTTTAGGGGTGTAAACAATATGTTTCTTATTTCTACTCCTAAACATAGGTTGTAGGTACCCGTTAGAACCGCCTAAATAAGGCGGTTCTAACGAGTACCCCGAACCTATGTGTGGAGTTTAAATAAGAATAAAAATCTATTTTCATCAGAAAAACATGATCGGTCTGGAGGTATGAATGGCCGCACTATATTACATGGATGTGTTATCATTATGAGCAATGTTGCTTAAGGGGAGCGGGAACACCTTCAGGGGAGGTAACTCCTGCAAAAGTATGTTCGTCGCCCATGTCAATACGGGTCAACTCTTAAAGGAAAGAATTTGCTCCTTCTGTGGAGCAAATTCTTTCCTTAACAAGTAGACCCCTTTTTCAGTAGGACAGATCTTATAGAAAAGCGAACAGGAAAACTAGAAAACTGTCTCCCTTTGAAAAATGGCGGAAAAATCTTCCAGGTGTTCCCATTCCTCTTAAAGACTTTGTTAACTTTGAAAAACTATGTCAAGGCGCCTTAGCTAGAAATAAGACTTGTCAGTGAAAAAGTAACATAATGGGTGTCTAAAAGTGCTAAATTTTGAACCAATCAAGAGATATGCGTTGTTCAGGTTTTATTTTGTAGGGAATGCAAGACACTGGACTAAAGTTCATGGGGGTCGGTAACCGAACAAGAGGCCCATGGGCCACAATGCTCACCAGAGCTCAGGGGGCCACTGCCCACTGGCAGCAATGTATTTTAATCAACCATGGAAGCCCTGTGCCCTAGGATGCTACAGATAAAATTTGGACCCAATAAGCCTCGTGGCTTTAGATTCGATATCGCTTGAATGTGTTGTTGCAGGAAAACAGATAACAATTGACAATTTCCCATCTGTGGCAACAAATAGGCCAAAAAGAACATTATTAAAGGAACATTTCTATGAAAGTGTGACAAAATATCTTGAAAGGCATTAATTTCATTTTTCAATTTTCCCAATTATAGGACAATGGAAACTCATTACTTGGCATAGCAAACAAACCAAAGAGCCAAAGTTCATAAACCAGAGCTCAGGTGGACACTGCCCAATGGCAGCCATGTATTATGATTGTATTATACCAATTATAAAGTCTCCCAAACAAACCCCATACCCAAAGCACCCATGTGGACTGTATCTGAAATATTAGGTGTTTTATAAAGTAGAGAGATCGGGGCATGGACCCAATGGAGCCCTGGTTGGTGTCACTAAGTGCATCTTATCAAAAGGAACAAAGACATATATGGTTTATCAGTTGGAATATGTAAGGTTCCTGAAATGTAAGGCCTTTTAAGCAATGAAGGGAATCGGGCATGGCAGATCCAAGAGAAGCCCAAGATTGTTGTCAATGAATAAGTTTTATCATAAGGACCAAGAGTATATGCGGTTAAACGGTGGGGATGTTTCTGAGATATGAGGCACTTTTATGAAGTGGCAGGGAGAGAAATGGCCCCTGCTGACCCCCAAAGACGGGGGTGACTGAATGTGTCTAATAACAATTAACAAGAATATATGTTATTATAGGATGGGGATTTGAATGGTTTCTGAGATAAATGGCCTATTATGAAGGTGAGTCTTATCATAAGGAACAAGAATAAATATGGTTAATGGGTGGGGATCTGAACGGTTTCTGAGATATATGGATTTTTAATGACGTAAAGGGGTGGGGCATGGCCTGTGGCACCCCGGGGGGACTTGCATGCTGGTGTCATTGATTGCGTCTTATCATAAGGAACAAGAATATAATATGGTTTAGGGGTGGGGATCTGGAAGGTTTCTTAGATATATGGATTTTAATGAAGTAAAGGGGTGGGACATGGCCTGTGGCACCCCGTGGGGACCTGCATGCTGGTGTCACTGATTGCGTGTTATCATAAGGAACAATAATATATATGGTTTAGGGGTGGGGCTCTGAACAGTTTCTCAGATATATGGTCTTTTGTGAAGTCAAGGGGTGGAGCATGGCCCGGGCGCACACTGGGTGACCCCTAAGTTGGTGTCACTGAATATGTCTTATCAAAAGGAACAAGAATGTATACGGTTTAGGGGTGGGTATCTGTAAGGTTTCTGGAATATTTGGCTTTTTACTAAGAGGAGGGGGTTGGGCATGGTCCCGGCACATCCCAGGGGACCCCAAATTTGGTGTCACTGAATGCAACTTATCATTAGGAATGAGAATATATATGGTTTAGGGGTGGGGATCTCAATGGTTTCTGAGATAAATGGTATTTTATGAAGTGGAAGGGGTGGGGCATGTCCCCGGCACATCCCGGGGGACCCACAGGTTGGTGTCACTTAATGTGTCTTATCATAAGGAACAAGAATATATATGGTTTAGGGGTGGGGATCTGAATGGTTTCTGAGATAAATGGCCTTTTATGAAGTGGAGGGGTCGGGGCATATCCCCGGCATCCCGGGGGACCTCCAGGTTGGTGTCACTTAATGCATCTTATTACAATGAACAAGAATATATATTGTTTAGGGGTGGGGATCTGTATGGTTTCTGAGATATATGGATTTTAATGAAGTAAATGGGTGGGCATGGCCCATGGCACCCTGGGTGGACCTGCATGCTGGTGTCACTGATTGCGTCTTATCATAAGGAACAAGAATATATATGTTTTAGGGGTGGGGCTCTGAACAGTTTCTCAGATATATGGTCTTTTGTGAAGTCAAGGGGTGAAGCAGGGCCCGGGAGCACCCTGGGTGACCCCTACGTTGGTGTCACAGAATGTGTCTTATCATAAGGAACAAGATTATATATGGTTTAGGGCAGGGGATCTGTAAGGTTTCTGGAATATTTGGCCTTTTATGAAGTGGAGGGGGTTGGGCATGGTCCCGGCACATCCCGGGGGACCCCCAGGTTGGTGTCACTTAATGCATCTAAGCATAAGGAACAAGAATATATATAGTTTAGAGGTGGGGATCTGTATGGTTTCTGAGATATATGGCATTTTATGAAGTGGAGGGGGTGGGGCATGTCCCCGGCACATCTCGGGGGACCCCCAGGTTGATGTCACTTAATGCATCTTAGCATAAGCAACAAGAATATATATAGTTTAGGGGTGGGAATCTGAATGGTTTCTGATATAAATGGCATTTTATGAAATAGAGGGGGCAGGGCATGTCCCCGGCACATCCCGGGGGACCCCCAGGTTGGTGTCACATAATGCATCTTATCATAAGGAACAAGAATATATATGGTTTAGGGGTTGGGATCTGTAAGGTTTCTGAGATATAAGGCATTTTATGAAGTGGAGGGGGCGGGGCATGGCCCCGGCACAACCTAGGGGACCCCCAGGTTGACATAAAAGCATATGGCTGAGAGAAGTTTACACAAGGAACATGTTTATGTAAGTTTTGTCAAAATATCTGCAATGACTTGGCAGTAAATACTATTTTTCAGTTTTCCCCATTATAAGTCAATGGAAACTCTAAGTTGCCATAGCAACAAAACTAAAAGGCCAAATTTCATAAAAAACACAAAACCTGTAAAGGCAAATATGGTGAATATTTTCATAAAGTCTCAGCCTCCTAGAGCATATGGTTTCTGAGGAGATGATTTTTTAAGTATTTTTTGTCTATTTTTTGCATTTTGGTTTCCATGGTAACCAATAAAAATGAGCAGAAGGCCTTATATCATACGGCAGATAGTAGATTACCTATGGAACATTTCTATGAAAGTTTTGTCAAAATATCTGCAGAGGCTTGGCAGTAAATGCCATTTTTCTATTTTCCTCATTATAAGTCTATGGAAACTCTAAGTTGCCATTGCAACCAAACTAATGAGCCGATTTTCATAAAAAACACAAACTTTCAATCAACCTGCCCAAGGATGCTACAGATGAAATTTGGGCTGAATCGGCCCAGTGGCTTCAGAGGAGATGTCGTTTGAAAATGTTGACGAAGACGACGCAGACGCAGACGCAGACGACGACGACGGACAACTACCTATCCTATAAGCTCCCGCGGAGCCTTCGGCTCTGGTGAGCTAAAAATCTAGTCTGCATAAAAATGCGTGGAAAAATCAAAATAATTTGTTGCTTTTGGCACACAATTCTCGATGAAGCACTTTAAAAGGATATTGTCAGTACCTAAATTCAGAGCTATCTCTAATGTTTATTTGCACAATTTAGGCAAATTTATGCAGATAATTTACAATGTAATCCAAAATATTTTGGTTACCACTGAAACTCTTTTCAAAATGAAAGCATTTTGAAAAGCTTTGGGTGTCCTATTTCACTCTACACTTCAAACAAGAGTATACGTTCGAAAGCAATGTATTTTATTTATTTTTTATTTTTATTTGTTTTGCACGTGCCTTTTTATGCAACTTAGATGATTCGATGATTCGATTGCCAGTCAATAAAGAAATTCAGTCTGGTTTCGAAATTCCCTACAAATGATATCTGAGTGGTGCATGTACCTTGCTTGCTTTGAAAGTTAGCACTTTCAGACTCATGAGATCCCCATTTCCCTGACAGATCACATATATGTACTTAAACGCAAAAAGCGGCAGATTAAGTGTAGCAAGGAAATACTGCCTGTCCAAAACACATGGACACAAAAGAAGAAAATGATTTCCTGAAAAATTAGTTATTAGTATGAAAAGACATGAATGGATAACAAAAACAGGATTTACAAAAACCTAAACCAGCTAGCCCTGATTCATGGTCTCGGACACTTCAATATTGCAGAAGCGGCACAATCCGGTGTTCAATTACTGGATCGCGTTAGAGGCACTATTCGTATGTCGCTATTTAGTCTAAATCTTAGAGCTACAGCTTGTGATGGGGTTAATGGTTGACTTCCTATTATAGACGCAAGTAATTCATTAGGTCTTGGTGCGCCAGGGCGTGTCTCCCTTCCACCACCCCGAGATGATAAGTTCGTGGAAAATGTTCGCGGGTTTATCCTATTTGATAGCACATTTTGTGAACGCTCTGTCAATCTACGTCTGTTTGGAACTGACAATGATCTAGCCACGGAATTCGGTCGCAACGGACGTGGGTTAATAACGATGGCGTTTCTGGTTCTAACAGTTCCTCTTCGTCGAGTGCCATCAGGCATTGTCAGAGTTGCTCTTCTTAAACTTGCGGGAAATACAGGTCTTATAAAAGGCACCCGATTAGAGCCCAGTCGTCTCCGTACGTTCGTGTTGCTTTCAATTCTTTGACCGCTATTGCCTACAGCTTGTGTATTTGGCAGTGATCTACCAGTTTGCGTCAACTTTTTGCCAGTCGCTATATTTCTTTGATCTAGGGCACTAAGCAACTCACCAGCAGATAAAGATATTGGTACAGGCGTGGGTCTTAACCTGGTTTCAAATGTATTTTGTATTATGGGCACTGCCTCTGGCCTTGAAGAATCCATCAAGTATACTGCGGCTAACCCGGGTGTTTCGGTGGTGCCCAGCGCAGAAGGTTTTACAGTTACCTTTGGTAAATCTCTGTCAAACAATGAAAGGACATGAGGCCCGCCAGAACCTACCTTTTCAGATCCCCCGAATATGAAATTATTAACTTCCTGTATAGTTGTAGCTGGCACTATAAAAGAGCCATTTGGTCCCCGTTTCAGTTCTGGTAATCGGAAGCCTGTGTTCTCGGCCGACATTAGTTTCTGTATGCCCTTAACTTTTGGTACCTTGCTAACGTTGATAGGGCTGTCCAACTGGTTTGCTTGAAATCCATCGTTTTTAATAGCTGACGAGAAAACGTTGGCGTTTTGAGATAGTTCCGACGCAAGTCGATTTTGATCTACCCCAACTGAACTTCCAATACTATTCAATGAGTTATCAAAGGGAACAACAACCGGCGGAGGCAGCATATTCCCGAATGCGTTCTTCGTTGTTGCAGTTTTATCATTTACTGAAGATGAAAATATGTTTCTGAATGACAT
Organism: Lucinisca nassula; assembly: GCA_963580285.1. Lineage (NCBI taxonomy): Eukaryota > Metazoa > Mollusca > Bivalvia > Lucinida > Lucinidae > Lucinisca > Lucinisca nassula. Next base: position 90,351,170 of record OY757011.1, on the reverse strand, counting down.
AGGTGGAATATCTGAACCGATATTTAACGGAAACATGTCTGCAGCAGGACCTCTGGATGATGACAGTAAAGCATTTGTAATTTCCATTGGTACAACAGGCATTACTTCAGGTGTAGCTTTCTTATCTGTGACAACTTTCTGTTTTACAACACGTGGTCCAGGACTTATATTCGGACCGGAATCTACAACTGCTTCTAACGGAGTCACGTCAAGAAAAGGGAATCTTTCCGGGGGCGTTTTGATATTGTTGATAATATTGGCTTCAGTAATCTGATTTATTCTCCCCTCTTGATTTCTGTTGATTCGTTTGACTGGTGAGCTAGGTCCAACGATAGAAATGATCCTCTGTTGTGTTGGTGGAGCCGGATCCGGTAGCAATTGTGGTGTTTCTGGTCTAGAAGACATGCCTACCAGGCTATTTTTAGTTGGAACAACGCTGCCAAGTTCTCTGTTTATAATGTGCATGAGTGGGTAAGGGCCGCTGTTACAGAATTTACCAGAAAAATCGTCCAAAGCTAGTGACCAAACCATAGCACCTCCGTATCCATTCTGTTTCAGCCACTTTATCTAAAATGTAATATAACCAAAACTTTACACAATATGGACTAAGTACTTAGAAATGATAATAAACTATACTCTGAAAAGAATATATTTTATATGGTATATTATACTATTATGTGTTTATATTATATATTTAAAGTGTTCGACTATATGTCCAATTAAATTTGACCCGTCCCCTATAAATGTTTGTATTTCAAATACAAGAAAATAGAGGACTTACTTAAAATGTATGTACACTCGCATTCAAGTTGATAACCGGTCACCAGAATTTCGAGACGGTTCGTGCCTGACACAAGTCAGTAAATGCTAACTACATGTAATGGATGGAAATAAGTGAGCGAATGAACTAAGTGAGCGAATTGGTCATTCCCTACTGGAGTTTGAAAGGTTTATAGGTTATGGAAGCTAAAACATAGGACCAACACAGAAAACTCAACATACACTGCATTTTGCAATATTAGGACACTGAGAATAAGGGAGTGGTTATGCGTACGTTTGGATGAAGTTTGACAGATCTGACCTTATAAGACCGATCTTTAAAAAATTGCATATGGCAAATGTAGACAAGAGAGGTCAAAGTTACCATTTTTTGTTAACGATGACATAGAAAGTTCTGATATTTACTCTTATGAAATCCGCAAGGCCTTAAAAACGTATTGAAGCGTGGATGTGAAATGGAAGTGAAGGCAATGATCAGGAATCGATACAATTATAAACCACAGCCCCATTAGTGACACCAAAGGGAAAGCAACACAACCACGAAATAACTAGACTCTAATGGAAACACCAATAGCGGACAACCAAGAGGACAACTACTTTCCCGCAAAACGACCAGTTGGCTATCCAACACAAAATAACATAAGCGATAGACACACTCAAAAAAACCGCGACAGAAGAACTGCCTTGGAACGGTCAGTGAAACGAATTCCACTGGGGGGGGGGGGGGGGGGGGGGCTTAAATCAATTTTACGCAGCTGCAATCCTCGCCCTTACATCCGTCGAGATTTAGACAAATAACTTGTTCAGTCCGCATGAAGGCCTCCTAACTCATCAGTGCAACATCTCCGAGAACACAAAAACACAAACAACCACAGAGATGAAACAACGGCGAGAACTCGACAGCAAGACACCACTGAAATGTTGGAGGAAGAGAAAACCAACAGTTAGACTCCGATGGTTACAATCAGAGACAGAGCATCGGGCACCAGCCAGCATTACATAAAATTATATCTAATTCTCAGTAAATAAAAATCAAAAATGAGTTCCTTTAAGAGCAATGAAAACATTCATAAGAAAGAAGATGAGTCATACTACGTAGTTTCGGCTAATAAAGCCTTATCAGTGACCCTGTAATAATCCGGCAACAAAAGCCATGGGAAACATACTGCAATTTCGCGAATTTCGAAAAGGCAGTCGATTCAAAGACTGATATAAATCAAAATGGGGTCCAAATAATTAAAAACCTGTCTAGAATATGAGTCTAAACCAATAATTTGTTTCTGATTTCTCAGAATATTTACGCTGATCTCAAAGGACCAAAAGTAAAATATAAACTGCACTATGGTTGATGTACGGGGAGACGTTTTACGGCCGCCACACGGCACAACACCAGCTGCAGTGAAGGCAAATAAAAATCAAAAATGAGTTCCTTTAAGAGCAATGAAAACATTCATAAGAAAGAAGATGAGTCATACTACGTAGTTTCGGCTAATAAAGCCTCATCAGTGACCCTGTAATAATCCGGCAACAAAAGCCATGGGAAACATACTGCAATTTCGCGAATTTCGAAAAGGCAGTCGATTCAAAGACTGATATAAATCAAAATGGGGTCCAAATAATTAAAAACCTGTCTAGAATATGAGTCTAAACCAATAATTTGTTTCTGATTTCTCAGAATATTTACGCTGATCTCAAAGGACCAAAAGTAAAATATAAACTGCACTATGGTTGATGTACGGGGAGACGTTTTACGGCCGCCACACGGCACAACACCAGCTGCAGTGAAAGCCTTTACGCTGGAACCGATCTAGAATATGAGGCCTGACCCACGGACGTGCAATTAAAGAGGATAGCAAAGTTGTCAACCGTGATTGAGACTGAAATTAAAATGAGGCCTAATTGGCCGAAAATAGCAAGTCATTCCTAGAAAGAGAACTTGTCCATTCCATGGTTTTTCAGTTCTGTGCAGTAGTCCTTGCTTCCATAGGATTACCTAAACGCATTTAACGTATACTACGTTTCTGCAAATGAAGATCATTGTAGCCTTTTATTTCTGTGAACAATAGTTGATGTGTGACTGCACTGAAAATGCAGTCGCGTGAAGCATAGCAGATGAGACATGTGTGTATATGGAGATGCAACATATTGGATGACTGGCCCCGTTAACGCCTCACCGTCGACTAAGACTTGCTGACCGCTCGCAGGCCGGATGAAAACGAATCCTCTTCGCTTTCTTGTAGATATGTAAAGGAGAAAGAGCTTGCGCAATTAAGGCAAATAACTTATATAATTGTCAACGACAACACAACGCCTGCCTGTCCCTAAATATGCCCCGTCATGAGAAACTCTGTATTTTGATACGAGACCAGTTAAGATATAAAACAGCCTGCTCAGCTAAATAGACTAGCAAGAATTTATAAGAAAAAATTAGGCAGAACCACAATCAGAATACAAAGTTAACCTACAAATGTACATGGCAGCTCTCTTTAAATTTCAGTTACAAAACTCGATGGTATCATTACGATAACACACCCGTGTGATAAAGTGCTTTTATTCACATCTCAAAAATAGCTATTTTTCGATGAAAATTTGCTGTATTTTTCTTATTTGTACTGTAAACATAGGTTTTGGGCGCTCGTTAGAACTGCCTCACTGAGGCGGTTCTTACGAGTACCCACACGCTTTGTCTTGGAGAAGACATAAGACAAATAGTGTACACGCCCAAAAAGCCCAGTTTTCTCGCTATATAAAGTAGGTTTTTGGTGGGGTGGTCATTTCACGGAGTTAGGAAGCCTTCATGCGGACTAAACAAAGTTAGCGTATACCGCGACAGAGGTAAGAGCGAGGATTATGGCCATGTGGAATCGATTTAAGCCCCCAAGTGGAATTCTTTCCACTGACCGTTCCAAGGCGGTTCTTCTGTGGCGGTTTATTTTTGTTGTTGTTTGTTACTTACTGTGTGTATCACTTGTGTCTTTTTATTTACGTTATCCAAATAGCAAACACTTAGATGCTGATCAGACTGCGAGGCTGCGCTGACTGATCTGCATCATTGGTGTTAGAAAATGGTGAGAACACTTTTCTCAGTATGTGATTCCCGTATTGTTTACCTTTGTTTTTATGCTCTGTGGATCATCATATCCGACCCACTGGTCTCCTTTTACCATAAAAGGCACTCTTTGTTCGCGGTCCCAGATTCTCTTTGCACCGTTCTTTAATTCTTTACACACCTGAATAAAAATCCAAAATAGTCCACACGTAATGTTGTAACGCATATGGTGCCAATCATGTCTGTAACGGACAATATTTTCAAATATTTCTTTTCATTAGCGAAACAATTCAAGTGCCATCTTGGGACTCATTATCTATCAGTGATGCGCTCACCGTTTCTTATGGTAACCTTTTAAACTGTATAATTGTTTATTGAAGAAACAGATCAGCTCTAGCAGTGAATAATTAATATATTACTGTTTATCAGTTACCCCCTATATTAATTGCTTTGTATCACCTTGACCTGATAAAGATACGCTATCTCAGGACAAGTGAGCTTTATCAGGTACTTAACCTTGCAATTCATTGAACTGGGCTTCTGGACATATTGGCAAAACTGTAAGAGTGTTCACAGAGATTAACTGATAAACAGAATACCAGATTCGAGTCATTTGATATCAAATTTATCAGGCTCGGCTTCGAGAAAGCATGTAGAATCGCTCGGCAAGCCTCGCGATTCTACAAGCGTTCTCGAAGCCTTGCCTGATACACTTGATATCAAAAGACACTACAAAATGCTCTCCTCCACAGTTTTCCAGAAAAGAGGACGTAGTACTAACACGACTGCTCATCGGCCATACTAGAGTTACTCATTCTTATATTTTTAATGGTGATGATCAGCCTTCTTGTGTAGGTTGTGATCAGCCATTCACTGAGACAGAAATAAAAAAGTGATATTTTTCTTATTTCTGCTCAAAATATAGATTGTGGTACTCGTTAGAACCGCCTCTATATTTTTCTTATTTCTGCTCAAAATATAGATTGTGGTACTCGTTAGAACCGCCTAGATGAGGCGGTTCTAACGAGTACCACAATCTATATTTTGAGCAGAAATAAGAAAATAAAGTTTACTCCTGCAAACCAAAGTTTTACTTAAAAAAGTGGGGTTGAGGGGGGTCAAAATGATATCCATTGTAGGCGTGTTTTCGTGATGCATTCGCGCTAAAGTATAGTTCGAACAAACTGACCGGAAACTGGTGAACTCTATTAACATAATTTCACACCCGACTGAATGCACGTATTTATCCTCGCTGTCTCCCGAAAATGGCGATATTGTTATTCAAAACATTGAGGTCGGTTAAATAGGTCGCAATTCACGAGATGTCGAAAATTCGCGAGAAGTTTAGGAAAGCCGACGTATTAGGCGATAACATTGACTTATTTATTCCATCCATAAAGGTCAGTCTCATGTCAAATTATTCGCACTTTACTACTCCCTGCAGGCACAAAACGTTGACTGCCTGCTGGGCTACGACGCGCCAATAATTTATCTACTTACTACTGACCGACAACATGTGATTTATTACGCAATAATTCACTGCTAGCGCTGATCTATTTCGATTAATACACAATGAAAACCGACAAAAATGCTGTTGTTTCCATTAAGTTTTTCCAAACTTTCGCCATTGTTAGAAAAAATCCCGCCAAAATTCTTGACTGTGACACATGCATGTCCTTTTGTAACGTCGTTTTCGATGCAAAAAATTGACGTTTTACTGTCTAACGTCAAAGAATCTATGAATGGCGTCATAAAACGGCAGCTTTTCTCGTCACTCTATTCTGCACTGTGATTGATCGCAAAATGAATCGCAGTTTCTTTCCACTGCCTATATAAGCTTGCTGTGTTAGAATGTAATTGTGTAGCGTTTGAGAAAATATTAAAAACATCACAATAACATACTCGTGCGACATACTCCAAACTGGCTACTTTTCTGATGAAAATTCGTAATATTTGTCTTAATTATACTGCGAACATAGGTTGTGGCTGCTCGTTAGAATTGAGGCGGTTCTGACGAGTACCCACAACCTATGTCTTGGAGCAGAAATAAGGAAAATAATATATATCTCCGTAAACCCCAGTTTTCTCTCTATATATAGTGGTGTTTAGGGGGTGTTTATTACACGGACATGTTAACATGATGACAACAGGGTATTATTTCCATTCTAACACCATTTCCATTCTATCACAGCGCGCCTTTATAGGCAATGAAAAGGTACGGCGGTTAAACCTTCAACAAATCACTGGATGGAATAGCATTAACCCATTGTATACTATTGAACTCTTCCATTGCTATATGTTGGACAAGTCCATTTGTCATATAAGGGGTATCAGGCCTCTTTTTTGTTTTTATTCTATTTCTGACGGAAAATTCTGTTAATAGCAAATAGTGCAAGCCCTGATCAGACGCCGAGTTCTGTGGCGTCTGATCTTGGCCTGCACTGTTCGCCAAGGTACTCCTTTAGGATACAATCCGCCATTTTTTGACGTCACTCGTAAATTCTTTGACTTTCTAGACGGTGAAACGTTATTTTCTCACAGCCAAAAAAAAACTTACAAAAAGGACATAAATACGTGTGATGCACTCCAGATTATTGGCGGGATTTCTTCTAACAATGGCGAAAGTTTAGGAGAGTTTGAAGAAAACAACAAAATTATTGTCGATATTCAGTCTGTCATAAACGAAAAAGATCTGTCGGTCAGTTGTCAGTTGACAAATCGGTCGCGTTACGGGCTCGTGATTTGATCTTTACCGATGACCTCCAAATAGTAATTTATTAATCACAAAATCACGGTTTCTTAGATATATTCTTGCAACTCATCACTTCACAAACCCAGTTTCATTGAAAGCCCTTGCCCCCGCCAATCGGGGCTTGTAGGAATAGATGGGTTTCACGATGCTTCCACGCAGAGCTGAAACTGACCGCACACGAATACTGTTAAACCACTTAGAGGATCTAAGCCTGCCCAGGCAAAGCGGCGCGAGTCGGTCCGTCCACGCTTATAAACCCTATTGGTTTCATTGGGCGACAGGGCTTAAGATGTTCTTTCATCTCAGTGTCGAGTAAAAGTCCCACAAAATTGGAAGCAACGTCTCCAAAATGATCTATACAGTGTTGACCGAGACGTTAAACCTCAAATCAAAACAAATTCATTTAAAGCCTACAATGTATGATAAGAAAGGGAACATGTAATTGTCACAATCTTCCTGTCTCACTAGTTAACTGGAATAAGACCATAAAATTTAGTTTATGCTAGGGCTTTCACGAGAAACGTACTTCATGTTATTTAGAACCTGTCATGAATACAGCTGATACAACAGAGATACATTTTCTGAAGTGAATGCATACACAGTCTTGTGAAGCATATTTTTTGACCACTATATTAAAGCATCTCAATTTATTGGGAAACAAACAGTAAGATTTTAACTGGTCTATCTTGCGAAAGATGACAACAGGAATAGCGAGTGACTTCTTTCCGCGTAAAGGACGAGCACTTACCTCATAATATGACATGAAGCCTGCCTCCCGCGTGAAGTTTCCTGCAACCCCGGCCCCTTTTGCAGGAGCTCCCATGTGACTGTCAGCGGCTGACGCCAGTGTAAAGCTCCGACCATACAGGCCAAGGCCAATTATGAGTTTCTCTCTGGGAGCTCCGTTCTGAACCCAGTAATTAGCTGCCCAATCCTGCAATAATAAGGCATTAAGTAAAAAATTTCAAAAAATTATATTATTACAGAACACTCCTTTAGTTAACTGAAAGACGCGACTTCACATGATCATTCAGAGGAATGGAAATACCTGGCAGATTTTCCGCAATTTTTCAAAGCGAGAGAACTTTCAGGACTTCTTGTTCCCTTTTTTATAAGCCCTGTTTCACTGAAAAAGGGGTCTACTCTTATAGGAAATAAGTTAATTCTTTCCTTTAAGAAGTAAATTCTTTCCTTTAAGAGTTGACCCCTATTGACATGGGAGACAAAATTATTTTTGCATGAGTTGCCTCCCCTGAAGGTGTTCCTACTCTCTTTAAGTGCCTTTAAATCATGGTTCTCCCCAATCAACGATGGTGTCTATCTTATTTGTTAACCCAACATTTAACAGATGATTTTATCTACATACGTATTTTCTAATTTTGCACCCCCCCCCCACCCCGCCCCCTAGATTCTATGTGGTGTATAGAACCACCTCATTCAGGTGGTTCAAACAAGTACCAATAACCCGTGTTTCTAAGAAGGAATTAAATAAATAATGCATACCCTTATTTACCCCACCTTAAAGATAAGTAGTCGCAGAAAAGAGTGGCAGGACGTGCTATAGTTTGTACCTGCCTTTGGGATATTATATTGAATAAGGTAAAGGAAGTGAATTCAACTGCACGAGTGTCCTTCAACGTTTTGTCACTGGGGTTGTATTTTCTCAACGCTCCATTTACCATTTTCCCCTATAGCAGGCACTCAAAGTAGCCCCAACCCATCTGCCGAAACGAATTTTTGTAATCTTCGGATACAATTTCTAAAAGCTGCTTGGAAAGTAGAAGTAAAACAAAGATCAGGAATCGATACAACTAACTTACTCCACCCATCAAAGACACCAAAGGGAAAGAAGTACCAACATTAAGCGACCAGACCATAATGGAAACCTAAACAAAGGAATGCCATAAGGACAGTTACTTTCCCAGAAAATGGCCATAAGGCCGTCCAAAATAAAAAGACACAAGTGATACACACAGTAAGTAACAAACAACGACATAAATAAACCACCACAGAAGAACCGCCTTGGAACGGTCGGTGGAAAGATTTCCACTGGGGGAGTGGGGAGGGGGGGGGGGCTTAAATCGATTTTACGTGGCCACAATCCTCGCCCTTACTTCCGTCGCGATTTAGACAAATAATTTGTTCAGTCCGCATGAAGGCCTCCTAACTCCTGAGTGCAACATCTCCGTGAACACAAAAGATCAAAGAACCACAGAGGTGAGACAACGGTGAGGACTCGACAGCAAGAAACCACTGAAATGCTGGAGCAAAAGAAAACCAACAGTTAGACTCCGATGGGCCCGACCAGAGACAGAGCATCAGGCACCAACCAACATTACCTTGAATTAGATCTCTCTAATTCTCAATAAGCCTTTACGTTGGAGCCGTCATAGAATCCCAGGCCCGACCCACCGGCGTGCAATTAAAGAGGGAAGCAAAGTTGCCAACCGTGATCGGGTTAACTACCATGCATGCAGTCTGTCGTATAACATCCATGTTGTACCCAATATTTTTATATCGAAGATTGATTTTACGAAATTGGGTGCTGAAGTCATTGCGGTTATATATTTTTCTGAATTTATATACTAAGTCACCATAAAATTCGGGTTCCGATAGACCTTGATGCAGAAGAGATTTAAGTCCAATATTGAATTTTGAAATTAAATCAGAATGGCGTCTATAAAATTTTGAAAAGGCTTTGCGTAGTTTATGGTACCGATAATCCTGATTAAGGAGTTTAGCCGTTAATAAGTCTACCTTGGAAGCCTACCTTGGATACCTTTTGGAATCACGTATAACTTGCGCTGCCAAGTGCACTTCTGGACTTACATTTGTTTCCAGAAAGCATTTTCTTGAGCCTTGGAAACAAAACAAATTTGCATGGGCTCAGGTCAGGAGAATAGGTGGGATGAGTTACAACCTCGACATTTTCAGCAGCAGCCAAATACTACCTAACAAACTCAGACTTTTGAGAGCAGGCATTATCATGGATCAGGTTCATTCCTCACCAACCCTTCTTATTGTAGAACGTCTGGACTTTCTTTAGTACATCGTTCTTATAGAATCACATAGTGACAGTATGACCAGAAAGACACGGCACAAAGAAGATTGCATACAACATCTTCTTAGAGCTGAAGGGGCGCTTTTGATCTTTGCGCTTCCACTGTTTGTTATCTTATCAGTTCTTTTCTGTGGCTCAAACATGTGCACCCAGGTTTCGTCATCTGTTAGCAAGTTAGAAATTACTGCGGTGTCACAGTTTTTGTTTAAGGCGTTGCTTCCTTTGCACACCTCAGTTAGCAAATGGGGCACCCATCTAGCGCAGATCTTTCTCAAGGCCAAGTACTTTGTCCGAATGGTATGCATGCAGCCTTCTGATATGCAAGTGCATTTTGCTATCTCTTTCACTGACAGGCGCGCATCTTCTTCGACCGCTGCCTTTACAGCATTGACTGTTGCCCTGGTGATGCATGTCTTGGGCCTACCAACAGGGTTTTAAAAGTTTTGACCCACCGATAAACTGTGCGCTTTGAAATTGTAAGACAATATGTATATGCCACACAATTCCTCAAATGTCTGACTAGAACCTATGCAAAACCTAACGCCGCATTTAATGTAGCCTTTGCTGTTCATTTTACAATGTAACTCGTAATTTGACCAGTGTATATGACTGCATGTTCTTGGGTCATTATAAAAGCAATTTGCACGATGGTAGGCATTTGAAGGGCTATTCGAGTGCAATGAAACGTTATCAGGAATACATATGGTACTGTAAAACTACAGAAACCTATTAGTAACAAAACTTTATGGCTGTCCCTCGTAACACAAACAAAGCTCTGGCCAGCCTCGGTAGCTCAGTCGGATGTGCGTCTCACTGGTGATCAGGAGGATGCGGGTTCGATGCCTGCCGGAGTCGGCAACATTCTTTCGTGGAGATTGATCATGAAAGCTTTTCTACGATCTTTCTCTCCCTTCCGCTGATTCAAGAAGAGCAGTTGTCAGTTTCTTGTGAAAGAATGTGCATTGTACTGGTTAACCGCTTACGTAAAAGCCTGCCCAGGAAACGTGTCGATAGATAAATTGACCAGCTCAAAATGACCTAGTATAGTGTTGACTGGGCCGTTTAACTCCAATACAAAAAACAAAGCCTCGTCACGAAAACATGCCTATATACATGTAATTTTGACCCTTTTAAACCCCACTGTTATACAGTAAAATTGGGGTTTACAGGGGTAAACCGTATTTTTCTTATTGCTGCTCTAAAATATAGATTGTGGGTACCCGTAAGAACACCCTCGGCTTTATATTTTGAGCAGAAATAAGAAAAATATCACAATTTTTCATTTTAAAATTTATGTTTTTTGGTTGTAAAATTTACAATGTATTTGAATAGTCGTGTTTTCATAATGTGAACTGCACCACCCTGTCAATCGTATCAGTAACTACACGTACTATAGCATAAGTGATGGTCCGGCTGATTTACCTACCATATTAAGTGTGGCATCGTCTCCCGTTCCAGAACGAGGAGCATATAGTGGACTGTTGTGGCCAGTTTTAGACTCCCAGGAACCATGAAAGTCATAAGACATCAAATTGATGAAATCTAATAGCCTGATAAGAAAAATAATTTAGTTTAGTTTAAACATATTTATCACTTTATACATATTTATTGCTTTCAGTTGTACTAAATGAAATGTTTCGCCTTATATACATGCAGCAGAAGTCGATTTCGAAATGTAGAGGTATCTGGTTGAGTAAGGTTTAGACTTTTTTTTTTTTTTAAGAAAATTCCTCGAAATTCTGCAAACAGTGGAAGCCCTTAGCAGATGCCGCATGACTCAGATCAACCTGCGTATGCGCAGGATATATTTCTGAGATGTTCTTCAAGACAGAGTTTGCTCAAAGAAAGCTATCAACTCTGAAAACTATAGTTGATGTTTTCAAAATACTACGCCCCAAACCATGTGCTGTTCCCTAAGGATGGCCAATTTGCTAAGTACCCAATACTGTCAAATATTTATGACATTTCACTGAAAGCTATATTCAGAGCATCTCCAGTATTAAAGTGCCTGCAATATTTCCCGTGCTTAAGCTGAATAGTTCTTAAGGTATACATTGTACCTGACAAAATAACGGAAAGACAGACAGGGCGGAACCAATATGCCCTTCAAAGTCTTTGAGCCTTTAGCTCGACTTCTGGATATTTGGATGATTTATTAAATATTGGCAATACCTATTTCGATGGTTTGATCAGTCTAATTTACCCGCAAGAACTTCAGTTAAATAAAACAAATTCTTTTGATACCGAGGCCCCGTTTTTGGATTTACATCTATCTATTGTAGATGGATTTGTTTCTTGCAAATTGTATGATAAACGCGATGATTTTGATTTGAGATAGTAAATTTTCCTTTCTTGGATGGTGATGTACTCGTGCGGCATCCTATGGCGTTTATATTTCGCAATTAATTCGACTTGCCAGAGTGTCTAGTCATGTAACTGACTTCAACACTCGTAATAAATTGTTAACTGCTAAACTTCTTAACCAGGATTATCGGAATCATAAACTACGCAAAGCCTTTTCCGATTTAATTTCAAAATTCAATGTTGGACTTAAATCTCTTCTGCAACAAGGTCTATCGGAACCCGAATTTTATGGTGACTGAGTATATAAATTCACGAAAATATATAATTGCAATGACTTCAGCCCCAATTTCGTAAACTCATATTATTCGATATAAAAAGATTCGGTACAACATAAATGTTATACGACAGACTGCATGCATGGTAGTTAACCCAATCACAGCTGACAACTTTGCTTCCCTCTTTAATTGCACGCCGGTGGGCCAGGCCTCAGATTCTAAAGGCTTACTGAGAATTAAAGAGAATTTAACTGTATGTAATGTTGGTTGGTGCCTGATGCTCTGTCTCTGGTCGGGCCTATCGGAGTCTAACTGTCGGTCTTCTTTTCCCCCATTATTTTAGTGGTTTCTTGATGTCGAGTCCACACCGTTGTTTCATCTCTGTGGTCGATTGATTTTTGTGTTCCCGGAGATGTTGCACTGATGAGTTAGGGGGCCTTCATGTGGACTGAACAAATTATTTGTGTGGGTTGCTACGGAAGTAAGGGCGAGGACTGTGGCCACGTGAAATCGATTTAAGCCCCCAAGTAGAATTCGCTTCACTGACCGTTCCAAGGCGGTTCTTCTGTCGCAGTTTATTTTTATGGCTTGGTTTTGAGTGTGTGTATCGCTTATATTATTTTGTTTTGGATAGCCAATTGGCCATTTTTTGGAAAGTGGCTGTCCTTTTGGCTTTCCGCTGTTGATGTTTCCATTAGGGTCTGGTTGTTTCATGGTTGTGTTTCTTTCCCTTTGTGTCTCTGGTGGGATCTGTGGGTAATTGTATCGATTCCTGATCATTGCCTTTACTTCTATTTTGAAGTGGGGCGTTGTTGCTTCCCTTGTATGTTAATTTCTTTTTACCGATTTTGTACTTGATGGAATCTCTTCCACCACCACTCCACCGACCGTCCCTACCTCTTCCCCGCTTATATACAGCAGGAGTCCATTATAAAATTTACGAGTGTCAGATTCGGTTATTTTTGTTTCGGTTTTGGTTTTGTTTCAGATAATGGTTTAACTTGAAGTTATTTATCATTCTTCGTTCTGCGGCGCCTGATTTTTGCATGCACCGTTTGACAATGACCCGCTTTGGCATTTCCGGTATAAATTACATACCGCGCCACACTAGGAATGTCATATCCGGCATCTATGTTTGATTTCCCAGCAGGCACTGCGGCTGTTAGAAGCAGACGATCTGATCCAGTTGTGCGGGCTTCCTGGGCGAAAGCTGTGCGTAGCTCCTGCGTGAAAAAGAAAAGAAAATGTTAGAGCTGCTTAGCGCTAAACTACGGTAGAAAAATTCCACGCACACCCACGTTTTCCTCACGGAAACCAACGCCGTGGTATACATTTATAACCCACCGTGCACACAGCGTGTATGCAACGTTGTATCAACTTCGACATCTTGACATTGCAATGACATTTCTGCAACGTTGTTTTGACGTCGCAGAAACTCTGGAAAGCTTATTTTATGCCGCACTCAAAAATGTTGTTTTTTTTTTGTTGTTGTTGTTGTTGTTGTTTGGTTTTTTTTTAAAGCGTTGTCACTGTTTAAGTTAAGAAAAATTTGCTCTGCCGTAAACTTTTTCCGGGTTTGAATTTGAAAAATTAACTTTAGAAAACGAACAATGATAAATGACTTCAGGTGTCGGAAAAAAAACATTCATCAAACACAGCCCACAACATCAAACAGCATGAGAAAACCTGCCTTTGCCATTATGTGGCGCATGACGTTTGAACAACGTCGCATCAGCGTCGATGCAACATCATGACGTTGCATTGACGTTGAAATGGCGTAGCTTACAGTTTTTGTGACGGCTGGAACATGCACAGCATTCTCAGAAACAAACTTTCGAGCAGTCTTCGCGCATTAATAGATTATTGGTAGAGAATGGCTTATTAACAGATTACGAATGTCAACAAAACAATTTATAAGTTTATGTACTGTATGGCATGTGAGCCATAATGTTTGCTGTATGAAAGTCCTATCACTAACCGACCAAAAAAGTAAATTGAGCCAGCGCACGACAAAACCTACAATAAGACATGTGCGCCCATCGAAGACTCAGATCAGTCTGCGCATCCATATAGTATAACCAGAGACTTCTCTTGCTGCATGAAGGAGCATTGGGTCCTTAGCTATCCTTAGAGCGCACAACGAAGACTCTGATCAGACTGCGCGGACTGTCTTCGTTGGGCGCACATGTCTAATTGTAGGTTTTGTCATACGCTTGCTCAATTTTCTTTTTTTATTTATACGTGACTTCGGCTATGTACTTTAATTAAACGGCTGTTTGTAACAGGCTTCGCACTCGTGAAAATTTCTGGTGTTTTCAACACACTCAGTGAAATATGTTTTCAACACATTCGATCAAATACTGGTATTTATCGGAAAAAAAAGTATTTTTTATCTAAATGAAAAACAAACCAAAAAAAGTAGTCAGGGCTGCTGCTGTGAAAATAACAAGATCATGTTCTTTTTCAGACGCTGACATTATCATGCATTGTGAAATATCATTTTTCTAAAATTCAGATATGCATTGATTTCACTACTAAGTATAAAATAAATACAGTATAATTCCTATATCAAAACCACCTTTGAGACTGTTCAAAAGTGGTCTTTATGGTCTTTAAGGCCACTTTTGAACAGTCCCAAAGATGGTCACTGACTGAAAGGACGCTCTATGCAGAAAAAAACAAAGACATACTAAATATACTAAACAACATACTAAATAAGCTTTATAAAGCAGAATTAGTCTTAATTTTTTATGGTCTTAATAGCGGAATTTTACTGTATATATTTTTTTCTTAAAAAATGATTAAATTTGGGTACCTGCAACAGTTGCACTAATCTAGCCTTGTCCTCTGGCCTCCCTCCTCGTTTCCCAGGATACTCCCAGTCCATATCTAAGCCATCAAAGTTTCGTTTCCGCAGAAACTCGATCGTGCTGTAAACAAACTCCGACCTATTCGCCTTGGTAGCCACCATGTCACTGAAAGGCTTGCTCCCAGCATTCCAGCCGCCGGTAGCCAGCAGTGTCTTTAACTGGGGATTCTTCTTTTTCAAGTCATTTACTTTAGCGTACCTATATTGGTGGGTAAAAGATAAGGATTTTTGTAAGTTTTTATTGGTTCTTATAATATTTTATACGCTACTGCAGTGTGACTATGCGTATAAGTAAACGGTAGAAATCGCAAAATTACAAAGAACCCATACAATTATTCAGAAGGCATTATACATCTGTAGTTCCCTGCATTACACGGAACAATTCTTACACTTTTTTACAAAAGTAGTTCTTGAACTTGAATGCTTAAGGGCTCTTACATGACAGTTTTGTTGCGAAGAAATGGTTGTTAAGCATTGATGTGAAGAAGTGAAGTGAAATTGAATAGTTCTAGTCGCATGTATTTATTTACAATTAAGTTATACACTATATTTCTTGCTGAATATTTTTCAGTAATGAATACGAACATGAATGTACGAAACACCAGAGTTCGACGACATTGTTTTAATAATCACAAAAATATATATATTTTTTTTTTTTCAGATGTAGGCATTGTAGGAAAACAGATTTGTATACACGCCGGTTTTATTAAATGATACATGTACCTAGTTAACTGTTAAGATTACAAGAAAAACTACATGAAAATTGTCGTCTATTTACATGTCTGTTGCAGCTTCTTGCAAACATTCCAAACGTATTTTTGTACACATACAAACAATGTGTACCCTGATCAAACTGCTCCTAGAGGAGCATTTTGATCAGGGTCCACCCTGTTTGTAACAGTGACTGTTAAAACAAACATCAGACAACATGTTGTGATTGGATACAATTTCTTGGGAGGTATCTGTTTCAAAATATTTCTGAGTCCCATGCAAGATTATTTGCTCATGAAGACCCCAATGTTAGTGTGGGGGAATTTCTGAGGAAGCGAAAAGGAAAGTTATCTCCCTTGAAAAAATTGCGGCAAATATGCCAAGTTGAATTACTTCCCCTTCAATGCAAAATGCGAACCAAAACTCACATTCCCTTGCTCCATTCCGTATTGTCGTCATTCCATTCAAAAGGCACAAGTTTGTTCCCCTCGAGTTTGCCAAAAGCGAAAATAATATGCGTACAGAGGTTTGGATCTATTTTGTCTGGAGTATATTTACCATCACCTGGGCGGTACTGCGACCAGTTGGTGTAGTAACACACACGCAGATAACTAGATGCTGTAAAAGGATAAAAAAATAATTTTACATTACGAAAACATGCCGATACAAAGTACAATGTCAATTTTATCGCCAAAAAAAAAACACAAAAAAAATAAGATGAAACTGTGATATTTTTCTTATTTCTGCTCAAAATATTGATTGTGAGTACACGTTAGAATCGCCCCATCCAGGCGGTTCTAACGAGTACCTACAATCTATATTTTGGAGCAGAAATAAGAACAATAAGGTTTACCCCTGTAAACCCAAGTTTTACTATATAAAATTGATTTTCAGAGGGTCATAGGCGTGTTTTCGTGATGCTTTGAGCGACGCCACAAGAGAGTCCGTCTTCTGGTCCGGTGACCAGTGACCATACAGATCTAATTGTGTGTTCGAAGAACCTTAAAGGAACTGCTGCCGTTTGGCTTATAGCTCTGGACAGGGGTGCGAGTACATTGAAGCT